>JAWNLI010000182.1:0-46673 GCA_035042405.1 Drosophila demipolita
TCGGCACCATATTTAGCAGTGCGATCGTTGCATCATCTAGCTGATTTATATTGCAAAAATGACGAAAAATTATCAAGTATTATAAAAAAGGATTTTTACATGGATGACTTAATGACTGGAGCTACGCAATAGAAGACTGTACGGATATTCAGGAAGAAATAAGAGCTGTTATGAACAAAGGAGGAATGAATCTACGAAAATGGGTCTCCAACGATGAAAGAATAATTGCGTCAATCCCGAGCGGAAATATGTCGGAAAAAATCGCAATAATAAAGGACGAGTCAATAAAAACTTTGGGATTACTATGGGACCCAACTAGAGACGATTTCACATTCAGCGTGAAAATGCCGCAATTGGATTGTATATCAAAACGATCAGTGCTGTCTCAACTTGCAAGGATATTTGATCCATTAGGATGGCTAACCCCGGTAACAATACAGAGAAAATGTTTTATGCATGAGCTATGGAAAATGCCGCTCACGTGGGACACTGAACTGGAGAAGTGCTTGGCAGACGTTTGGTGCAACTTTGCAAATGAGCTACCAGCATTAACAGGCATACGGATTCCGCGTTGGATTGGAAGCACAGGTATCACACACATTGAGCTTCATGGATTTCGTGACGCCTCAGAGAAGGCATACGCTGCCGCAGTGTATGCAAAAGTGGGTAGCCAAGTTACCCTGCTTTCAGCCAGAAGCAAGGTAAATCCGATTAAGAACAGAAAAACCATCCCAAAGTTAGAGCTATGTGCAGCTCAGCTGGTGGCTAAGCTACTGTTTCGATTGTCGTCTACAATGAACTGTCAAATTCAAGTCAACGCATGGAGCGACTCGCAAATAACAATAGCATGGATCACAAATAAGCGCAGTAAGGATAGATTTGTAAAGACCAGGGTGGATGACATTTCGAAGCATCTACCATTAGTAAAATGGAGGTACGTAAAATCGGCAGATAATCCAGCAGACGTAACTTCAAGAGGAATCTCACCAAAAAAGCTTGAGAATTATTCAATTTGGTGGCATGGGCCTCGGTGGTTAACTCAGCCTGCCAGCGACTGGCCAGTATACCAAGAGGAGCCTGTCATAGTCGCAACAATATTTAATGAAAACAATCCACAAAATACTCAAGTCTATTGAGACTGGAAAGCGTAATTTTTAATATTTTACGATTCATATCAAGGCTTCGGGAGAAAGTCTCAAAATCACCGTTCACAGACGCTAACCTTTGGAATATAGCAAAGTTGAATATAATAAAGCTTCAACAACATTTGGACTTTGGAAAAGAAATTCGGCAACTTCAGAACAATAAAGGCACCTGTACTCCGATAATGGGACAAATTTCGTTGGAGCAGCAAGGAAATTAAATATCGATCTGGAAGCGGCTATTTTGAGCAATGCTAAATTAGTACCGATATTACAAAAAGATGGCATAACTTGGCATTTTATTCCCCCGGGGAGCCCCCACATGGGTGAATTGTGGGAAGCTGGCGTCAAATCGATGAAGTATCATCTAAAGCGGATTCTTGGTAACAACAGCTGTACATATGAGGAGTTTTCTACACTGCTATGTCGCACAGAGGCTGTGTTGAACTCACGTCCATTAATCCCTATGGAAAATGAAACGTGCTCACCGCTGGACATTTCTTAGTGGGGAGGCCACTTATTACCGCACCAGAAAATATGTTTGTGCATAAACAAATAGGATCGCTCGATAGATGGAGATACATTCAGCGAATGAGTTCAAAGTTTTGGAAAAAATGGAAAGAGGATTATTTGGTATCGCTGCAAAAAAGAACAAAATGGCGCGGTGAAAAGGAAAACCTTAAGGAGGGTCAGGTGGTATTAATCAAACACGAAAATACACACCCAGGGAAATGGCCAATGGGTAAAATAATAGAAACAGTGAAAGGAAAAGACAATAAAACCAGAATATTCAAAATAAGACAAGTAACGGCCAGATAAAACAGGCAATCAATAAAACAAAAGAACAACAACAAAAGAAGAAGAGCAAAAAAACTCCGCGAAGAAACACAAGGAGCAACATGACGGCAGCAACAATTACTTAAGAACAAGATTTGTACAAATTTTAATAATATTATATTTGATCCCCGGGGGAAAATTCAAGTTTGAACATGCGACGCAGCAGGCTCAGCTATTGTTTAAGACAGAAAACACAAGGCCTCCTTACAACACATAAATTCTCCTTACAACACATGGAGTCGTAGTAGGCGACGCCATGTACTTAGATTTAAGATTTTTGTATAAATAAAGGAAAGCTCGTCAGTGCAAATCAGTTGAATTCTAAACGTCGTCTCATCTTGTTTGACTACACCCTATACATGTTTCATACATACACTTTATGTTGTATAGATTAATAAAAAATATTGAAATTTAAATTATTGCTTAATCATAAGCAGGTCTAAAAACGAAGAGCTGATTTTGTAATATATTTGAAAGGTGAAGTGGCGCGAAAATATATTATACATATATTTAATATATATTAAATATATTATACATATATTTAATATATATTTTATACATATTATATTAATAGTAATTCGGTTTCAAAAAAATCTGAATTAGTTCAATAAACTTTTATACTGTCATATTAGTTACAGCTTATACATATTGAAATTTAAATAAAGACTATTGGCGAATAAATATCAACGATATTTATAACGCAATGAACGAAGTATTTGACAACCTTTTGTGTGGTCTTTGCAATTGACGGCGAATAGACCGATACGTTTTGGGTATCGAATTTTAGACAATTTTTAGGATGAAGAAGAATAAGAAATAGAAGGAAAAATGGCCGCATGCGCATGCGGACACTAAATTTGCCTATATATTTATTTATTTAAAACAACTTTATATATGTAAATAAAATAAAAAATAAAAGAGAAGCAAACCAGCGGTAACAGGAGAAATTATGCAAAGCCAAAGAAGGAGATTCCCGTGAAGTGGATCCAATAAAATATAATTTCAAAATATACACTTATTAGCTATGAGTGTTGCGTATGGCGAAAAATAGGAATTGTGAATTAAATATACTAGTATGTTACAAATGGATATGAAGGAAGTGTATATCAAACGTACGAGAATGTAATAATAATACATTTAAACATGTAATTTACAATAACATGGGAAACGCAGGCTGTACAACATCCAGTACCGTAGAGAGCGGGCTATGCTGATGGAAGTATACATTTTTATTATAAAAAAAAGAAATACACAATATTGTTAACCTTCCGAACAATATCGCGGTCGATTCCCAACTGAGCCGATAGCTAGCCGGCAGCGCGATTATTGATGACCCGATAGGCAAGGAGTAACATCTTTTATCTTAAATTAATTTGTATTTTAAAATAATTCCTGTCTGAACTCTCAGAATGAAATTTTGAAATTCATTATTTTCTACATCCCAATCTGAAGTTGTACATCGATAGTTGACAGCAGTTTGTATGAACTGTGAATCTGTTCCAGTTCTAAAAAGCACTTCACAACACTGTTCATTTATCAAGCCGCATTTTATTTATTGTACACAACTTTGATAATTTTCTACCAAATGAGATATGGAATATTAAATTGATTTCCGATTTTTATTGTTGTTTTTGTGATTTAACATTTAAGAAAATTTCTGCACTAACAAGAGCCATAAAACGCCACAACGGCCGAATCTATGAATAAATCGCTTTTGGTGCAGGCAACCCCAACCAGCGCAATGACTTCGGCCCGGGATCTTATTAAAATTGATATAGTAAGTTGCGTAGTAGCACTAAGTAGACTACACATAAAGGCGTCAAATCAACAAAAAGTTGATTATAAAAAATCTGTAGCTGGGAGACCCACGGTTGCTTCGGCTCATGAAAGTAGCGGCACAAAGCCAGCGCACCGCAATATTTTGCAGGCTAGCTAGTCGGTCACCGCACACAAGTCAATGCTTTACTTGTCTTTATGACTATGCTTTCGAGTAGTTAAAGAATTGTTCTATATGTGCGAAAATAGCAGCTGGGCTGATCTATAAAGTTTCATAGAGTGGGGTTGTCCGATTGTTGAACAATTTTGGGATATGTTTCGACGGGAAGGGTTTCGAAGGTTTCCACTAGTCAATGTCGTTAGAATACAGATTTGACGCCCCTACTTTGTTGTCTGCTTAGTGGTTGTAGTAAAATGTCAATAAGTGCTTAAAATATTATCCAATTTGTGCTATGTGCAGGAATGGGGCATGGAGCGTTTGGTGCGCGCCCAACAGGTTGCCGAGCTGCGTCCCTATGACATCGAGTCGTGGTCAGCGATGTTGCGCGAGGCACAAACGCGACCCATTCACGAGGTGCGTAGTCTTTACGAATCTTTGGTGAATGTGTTTCCCACAACGGCCCGCTACTGGAAGCTCTACATTGAGATGGAGATGCGAAGTCGCTACTTTGAGCGTGTCGAGAAGCTTTTTCAGCGTTGTCTGGTCAAAATTCTCAATATTGACCTGTGGAAGCTATATTTAACCTATGTGAAGGAGACCAAAGCAGGCCTAAGCACACATAAGTACGCAACTCAATGACTAATTACAATTACATCACATATTAAGACTTACTGTATTCCATGTGCATAGAGAGAAGATGGCGCAGGCGTATGATTTTGCACTGGAAAAGATTGGCATGGACTTGCATTCCTTTAGCATTTGGCAGGATTACATTTATTTCCTGCGCGGCGTTGAGGCAGTTGGTAATTATGCGGAGAATCAAAAGATAACCGCCGTTCGGCGCGTCTATCAAAAAGCCGTAATCACTCCTATTGTGGGCATTGAGCAACTCTGGAAGGATTATATTGCCTTTGAGCAGAACATCAATCCCATCATCTCGGAAAAAATGAGTCTGGAGCGTTCCAAGTGCGTATCATTGTATTTAATTTTCATGCTCATTTTTGCATTTTATCCTTAGTATGAATTTTTTTGCAAATGGTCTAGTTAAACCACAAAAGCACAAAACATATCGTGTACTGATTGCTATATATTTTTTATAGGGACTATATGAATGCACGTCGCGTGGCCAAGGAGCTGGAGTATCATACAAAGGGCCTAAATCGCAATTTGCCCGCTGTGCCGCCGACGCTGACCAAAGAGGAGACCAAACAGGTAGAGCTGTGGAAGCGTTTCATCACCTACGAGAAATCGAATCCACTGCGTACCGAGGATACGGCCCTGGTCACCCGCCGCGTCATGTTTGCCACAGAGCAGTGCTTGCTGGTGCTTACACATCATCCGGCTGTCTGGCATCAGGCATCCCAATTTCTGGACGCCAGTGCGCGCGCTCTCACCGAGAAAGGCGTGCGTAGTCGAATTATAAAAAACAAAACAAAAGAAACTAAATTAACAAACTTGTGCTGCAGTTGTTGTCAATAGAAAATCATCTATGCTAGCAAAAAAACAACCAAAAATTCCGTCTCTTGTTGCTATTTTGAAGTGTCGCCCCTTAGGTAACTCGGCACGTGGCATCTGCAAAAAATAATATAAAAAAAGAAGAAGAATGACTTCACTTGCCGCGTTGCCTTCGGCCCTGGCCGCACGCGTTTTACTCGACCCGCAAACGACCACTTAAAATTACTCAAATAATTAGCATGCTTGCCACTTTAAATGAAACTAACATCATTCGTTTACACTCGCAGGATGTGCAAGCGGCGAAAATCTTTGCAGACGAATGCGCCAACATTCTTGAGCGTTCCATCAATGGTGTATTGAATCGCAATGCGCTTCTTTATTTCGCCTACGCGGACTTCGAGGAGGGCCGTCTCAAGTACGAAAAGGTCCACAGCATGTACAACAAGCTGCTCACGTTGCCCGACATTGATCCCACCCTGGTAAGCAATCGTAGTCAGATCTAAAATGTATCCCATTAATGATCGTTCTTTTTTTCTTTTCAGGTTTATGTGCAGTATATGAAATTCGCCCGTCGCGCTGAGGGCATCAAATCGGCACGTGGTATTTTCAAAAAGGCACGCGAGGATGTGCGTTCGCGGTATCATATTTTTGTGGCGGCGGCATTGATGGAGTATTACTGTTCCAAGGACAAAGAGATTGCATTTCGCATCTTTGAGCTTGGGCTCAAGCGTTTCGGCGGCAGTCCCGAATATGTCATGTGCTATATTGATTATCTCTCGCATTTGAATGAGGATAACAATACGCGAGTGCTCTTCGAGCGTGTTCTTAGTTCTGGTGGCCTATCGCCGCACAAGAGCGTGGAAGTGTGGAATCGCTTCCTTGAGTTCGAGTCCAATATTGGCGATCTCTCCAGTATTCTGAAAGTGGAGCGCCGACGCAGTGCAGTCTTTGAAAATGTGAATATAACCATCTCTCACTTCATAACAACCTATCGATCTCAGCACGAGTATAGTTTAGATTTCCCATATGATTTTATCACAATTTTAAAAACAGTTCTATAACGAAACTGATGTAGTACAATTATGTGATTATTTGCAAATACATCCTTTTAATATAAATTAAATACATTATGCAGCTAAAAGAGTACGAGGGCAAGGAAACGGCACAGCTGGTGGATCGCTATAAGTTCCTGGACATGTATCCCTGCACCAGCACCGAGCTAAAGTCCATTGGTTATGCAGAGGTAAATATTTCAATTTTAAATCTATTTGACAATCAAACTTAACTAATAATTTATTTTTGCTTAGAACGTAGGCATAATTTTAAATAAAACGAGCTGTGTCGGCAGCGGTGCAAATAGTTACAACAGTGGCGATGCCGACGGAGATGGCGAGGCGACACAGCCGCTGCCGCGACCTGATTTTTCACAGATGATACCATTTAAGCCGCGCATCTGCGCACATCCTGGCGCCCACCCACTCGCGGGCGGCGTCTTTCCGCAGCCACCTGCACTAGCCGCTTTATGCGCCGTCCTGCCGCCACCAAATAGTTTCCGTGGACCGTTTGTCAGCGTAGAGCTGCTCTTTGACATCTTTATGCGTCTGAATCTGCCCGAGTGTATGTTTCCCAACAAATTGTATCATTATGTTTATAGAGTGTGCTCTTTAATCTATAGTGCCTCTGTCAAAGTGTATAATCAATTTGTAACAGACAGTTGTAGAGAGTGAGTCTATATATTTTTAACCATGCCAGATAGAGAGAGAGAGAATTGTCACATTTAAGGGACTTTCAAATGTATTCAAATTTTACATAAACAAAAATACTTGCTTGCAGTCATTTTGTAATATTACCACTTAGCTGCCCTACACTGGCTTTTAATAACTTGTTCCATTTCCATTTTATATGTATGTTATGTTCAAATAACAGTAGGCAGTAGGCGAAAGGTATTCTATGTCGTGCCCAACTTAATCGGTATTTTCCATTTGCAGCTACACCCCAACCGAATGGTAACAACGATCTGACGCTGAAGATCTTCGATTTGGCCAAATCGGTGCACTGGATTGTGGACACGAGCACGTATACGGGCGTACAGCATAGCGTTACGGCAATGGCACCGCGCCGACGTCGCCTGCTGCCCGGTGGAGATGATAGCGATGATGAGCTGCAGACAACGGCGCCGCCCACCAACGATATCTACCGACTGCGACAGCTTAAGCGATTCGCCAAATCCAATTAAGCCGATCAACCAAGCTGTCTGTCTGAAACGCAGGCGTTTAATCTCTTAACAATTATGTTAAGTACAAAAGAAATAAAATGAACAAGAGAAAACTTTGAAGTCGGGTGTTACCGGCTGCGAAATACTTTGATACCATACGCTTAACCCGCTGATAACAGGTAGCAAATGACAGGGTGGGTGGGTGTGCCTTTCAAATTATAAGTAGCTATAAGCTAATAACTTTCCTTTCAAGTTTGGTAACTGTAGCTATTGCGGGAGATATAGGTTTTATCTTTTTTAAGGGGCGTAAATGGGAGTGTACCTAAATTTTCTATTTCTGAGTTTTTAATGGTGTTACTATCAAGATACCTTTCAAATTTGGTAACTAGCTTTTAAATTGTGTGAGATATAAGGTTTGATCGGTTTATGGTAAAATGCGTATTGGTTTAGGGAATCGGAGTGGACGTGGCCATTCAATTTCTTATCGATCTGTTAGAGGAGTTAGCATTTCATCAGTGACTGTAGCCTTAAAATTTTGGGAGATATGTGGCTTTATTCGATTTACAAATATCCATTTCCTAGGCACCTAGTAGTCGTAGCACTCAAATGTTTCCACTTTGTCTGACACGGGCACAGACCAGTACGGACAGACAGACAGAATATATTATGAGAGCTTCAATATAAAAAAAATACAAATTTATTGCTGATTATTATTTGAAAAATTAATAAAAGTGTTTTCACATAGACTAACTGATTATCTTTGATAATATTAACAAGCACATATTATAGCTGTCAATGAAACGTTTAAGAATACGTCGCAAGAGAGGAACTAGAATATCTTGAGAGATGTACTATTTGAGTATATTCGTATGATGCCAATGAAGCGATTACGAATGCCAAGACAAAAAACTGGAGAATTTTTTAAAACTAATTTTGATTGATTTTTAGAGTGAATCAGAAATATATAAATATAAAGAAAAGCAAATACTGAGGTGAATAATTTTTTTGTTTGTTTTTGATCAAAATGAAAAAACAGATGATGGAATAAGTAAATTAGGCTTAAGCTCAAAGATTAAATACTAAGAATGGATATATTTATTTATTTAAACAGGAATCACAAACAAATACAAATGGAACAAACTAGTACTGGGAGAGAAACAAATAAAATAATAAACAAATTGATCGATTGAATAAATCACAAAACCAAACGACAAACAAAGAAAATAGCTAAATAAATTGTTAATTTGAAATTAAAACATTATTAATTTAAATTGAGTTACTACATGTGAACAATATATGGGTGTTTGATGAGTGTGTGTGTGATTCTGAGTGTGAGTGTATTCACTTCTCCTGCAGCTGGGCGATTGTGCAGCGCTTGCGATGCTTGTAGAGACCCGCATACTGAGCGAATCGCTTGCCACATGCGGCACAGCCATACCGCTTCTCGCCCCGATGCAGATTGAGATGGGCATAATAGGCGCTGCCGACGACAAAGGCCCGACTGCAGTACGGACACACCTTGTCCCTGATGTTGAGATGGGCGCGCAGATGCCGATCTCGCTCGTGGGCCGTATAGAAGGCCTTGTCGCAGCGGGTGCACGGGTAATCCCGCTTTTCCGTATGCCGCTTGACGTGCTGATTCAGTTTACTGGCATTGACAAAGCCCCGGGCACAATGCTCACACACATACGGCAGCTTCTTGGTGTGGGTGCGCTGATGCACCCGCAGCGAGGTCGAATTGAAGAACTTCTTAGGGCAGTCGGTGCAGCAGTGTGTCCGCTGCCCCAGATGGCGACGTAGATGCGCCTGAAGGCTGGTGCGCAACGAGAATTTCATCGCGCAAATGTGGCAGATATGCTCCAGTGGATTGGTGGCATGCGTGCCACGTCGCACGCGACGCCGGACCGGAAAGGGCTGCATCTCATTAAGCTGCTGATCCAAGTGAACGTTGCTCTGATGTCGGAGATAGTCGCTGCGTCGCTTAAAGCTCGCCGTGCACCGTTCACAGTTAAAGGGCGACACATGTAGTTCGAGGAACTGCAGCGCCGCATAATACTCGTAGCTCGGTTGCCAGGTGGCATTATTGCGGTGGAGCGCCGCCTGGCGCGCCTCTTTGCACTGACGATATTGGCAGCGGAACTCGATAAGACGACTCTTCAAACGCTCAACGGTTATCTGCAGATTGCACTCCTCCTGTAGGCGGGTGCACAGAGACTCGAGGTGTCGCAGGCGTTGCTTGCGCTTCGTATAATCCGGATGTGTGGTGCACCATAGCTGCTCGTAGCTCTGATAAACCTGGATGATCTTCAGATTGCTGTCGCGCTGCTGCAATGATTTCTGCAGCACACGATTTATCGGCACCACATCGTCCATAAAACTGAACGCCGCGTAGAAGACCCAACGGGTGCCCTCGCCGTCACCACCAACCGCCAGTTCCTCCCGCTGGCGTTCGCGTCGATAGTACTTGACATAATCGGTGAGCTTGCGATGAAGCATCTGCCAGCTGAAGCGATCCGGGCAGCTGGCAAATGTGTTCAGCTGGGCGGCAATGTTGTACCAGGCCAGGCGTCGTTGTTTCCTCGCATGGTAGTCCAGATGATTGGGATCCCAAAGATTCGGATGCAATTGATAGAGCTCAATCAGTTTATTGGTTAACTCCAGGCTGAGGCGCATACGTAGCTGCCCACCCGTCGACTGGCTATCCTCGGTGAAGAACTCCTTGCCGTGCGAATCTTCCTTATTAGGAAGTGGCTCAATCTCTTCCTCCTCCGCCTGCTGCTGTTCTGCTGGACTATGCAGCAGTGGCGTGGAAAGCTCAGTTGTAATTACTGCTGCCACCAGCTGCTCCTGCTGCTCCACTCCCTGCAGCTGCTCCAATTCAACTCCGACCGCCAGCTGCTGTTGCTGCTGCTTCTGCTGCTGTAATTCGTGCTGCTCGAGCTGCACCATAAGATCGCCCAGTGTCGCTTCCGATTCGGTCAACTGTTTGCAGTCGGCAGCAGCCAGTGATTGCTCCTCGCAACTATCCTGCACATGCGCCTGATGGCCGATCAGGTTCTCAAAGATCTTGCCACAGCCAGCACAGACATAGGGATCGATGTGCTTGTGGAGAAATTCCATTTCAGCATAATGCTCAAAGATGGACACAAACTCGGATTGTTTCCCCTCGACGACACTGTGCAGATAGCGTATCTTCTCCAGGCGATAGCGTTTCCTCAGCGACTGGAGTCGTCGCTGCATCGCTAATCCGGACAGATTAATGCCGCTCATGCGCAACCCCAGCTGGAGGCCACGATGTGCCTCGTGGCGCCTCTGCACCGTTGAGGCGCAGCGCAATCTCTTGTGGGCATTGTGCCAGAGTATTGGATAGTGCTCGTAGATCTCGAGCAGTTTGCGGTTCTCGCGTGCAAAGTGCTCCTGGCGCTTAAGCAGCGCCTGCTGCTCACACAGGAAACGCATCTGATCGTAATGGACGAACTTGGCGCTCTCCTCGAGATCGAGGTCACCCTCGGCATCGATACGTTCGCGCTGCTTGAGGAATCGTTGGCACAGCGTAGAGATCCGAATGCGCACATCGGTCACACTGAAGTCACGTCCGCAGTGGGCACTCCACGCATCCGATATCTGACGCCACGACTGGCGACCCTGCTCCACGTCCCGAAACTCTGGATGCGATTGATCCCACAGTCGCGGATGCGATCGATATAGCTCAATCAGCTGCTGTACATGCTCCGTCGTCAGCTTCGCTGGCGTCTCCACACGGGCTAAACCACTCTACAAAAATATATATATTAATATGTATATACAAATATTTTAATAAGAAACCAAAAAATTAATAATACAAAACAATCATTTCATATTAAAAATGATTTTTTTTCTATTAAGAGTTAAAAGTTTGAATATCTAAATATATAATACTATTGTCTTGAATTAACTCAAGTTTCATTACAACTTAGTCTCAGCTTTTAGTTAATTACAAAATTTAAATTTAAAAAAATCAACTTATATGAAAAATTTTTTTTTTTATGTTTTAGTTCTGGGTTCAGATACCATAGCTAAAACATTAACTAGGTGAGAAGTTTCAATGTAAATTTATTTATTATTATATTATGTATCATAAAATGAAAGAAATTAATTTTTAAATCATGAATTAAATTATTTATTTTAGTGTTAAGTAAATAAGCGAATCGAACTTGAAATTGACTTAACTTAACTTAAGTCTTTGCAATATCCAAATTTGAATAAAAATTTCAAACTATAAATAATTAAACAAAAACCTACTATTTTTCTTCGTATATATCATATTATATAATATAATATGTATATTTTTAAAATTAAGATACTGCAGCAGCTCTCCACAAATTTTAAAAGCTCGAAATTATTTTTTTTTTGTTTTTTTTTTTTGTTTTACAAGGATCTTTATCCTTCCTGCTACTTACATCCTCATTGAACTGAACTTGTTCATATAGTTGAAATGTGTCCATCAGCTGTGGTTGCTGTTTATCGAGTGAGTTAAGCTCTTGAACCAGCTGCTGTTTGAGTTCGTTGACCTCGCAGTTGCTGCTGGACTGTTCGGCGAGAACCTCCTGCATGAGCTCATCCTCCGGCGCCTGTTGCCAGTCGGAGTGCCACAGCTCCATATGCTCGGCAAACTCATCGAGTGCACAGAGGGGTCGTTCCTCGCACAGCTCACACTCGATGCCATAGAGTTCGCCAGCACAGTTCCAAGTGTAGACGCTGCCGCATTTTTCTCGCCCATCCTCAACAGCTGCAGCCGCCATTGATAGATGATGATGACAACGTTGAACAAAGCCTCAGTTCTATAGTTATTGTTATTGTTATTGTTATTGGCTGCGGATACTGTTTACTGTTTACTGTCGCTTTTTAAGCCAGCTTTTAGTTCGGCGCACTTCTGACTTAGTTTCAGTAGTTTCTTTTTATTTGGCTTATTGCTTTTGCTGTGGGTGGGGGCGACTTAGCTTAAAGTGTGCGACTGCGCAGCTTCTTAGCTTGTGACGTTGTGAACATGTCGAAGAGCCAAAGAGTCGATATTAGGGCCAACAAACCCGTTGCGGACCAATCTTACACACACACACACACACACACATGCAAACACACACACACACGCACACAACTTTTATTTGGTTTGGTTTTTGCTTTGGCTTTGCTTGTTGCCCGTTTTGCTTCGAGTGTTTTCTCTTTGGACGATGCCATTGCATATGTCTTTGTGTGCCTTTGCTTCCTAGCAAGAGGTATACAAATGTAAAAATAACAAATGTTAACTTTTCTCGTGAATGCCGACTATCAGATAACCTGTACAAGAGAATTTAAATAAATGAATGTACATAAAAATTAAATTTTTTGCAGTGCATTTTTAACCTGCTCTAAAAAGAAAATTAATATGTATATATATATATGTTTATGTCTGTCTTATATTTTATATATATAGAACAGCTGAGAGCAGCACGAGGGCCATAAGCAATTGCAGCCAATTTGCGTTTGCGCGCACAGCTCACACATATCTCTTTACTTATGTGTACGTGTGTGTGTTTGACATGGGAAACAGAGCAGCAATTTACATTCACATCAGCATCAACTTTGTCTTTATGTATTGTTCATAATGTTAGTTTTGTTGGTTGCCTTTGCCAATTCTGTTTGTCTAACGACATTCTGCTTCTTCCATTTGGTTTTCCAGGGCTGGCAATGCCTGTACACATTATTTGTTATTTTTTTAATATTTATATATTATATGATAATGCTTGTCATCCCATTTTTGTAGGCACTGTTAGGGAAACATCAAAAAGTAGCCATCAATTTGTTTTCATAATTTACTAAAAATATAATACTCACGCAATAAAAATTCTGAGTAGCAGCAGAAAGAAAAAAGTGTTCCGCCATTGTCACGCCCTAGTAAATTACATTGGGACATAACAAAATAAATGTGAGCAGTTTCTTATTTGTCAATGCGATGGTTTGAATATATGTGTGTTCAAGTGAAAATGCTAACAGGCAACTTAAAGAAACACTTAACATTCTTCTTGTCCCTTTTCAAGCCAGGTGCAACAATTTAACAAAGCGCTACATTTGGGTATCGAAGCGTGAGAGAGTTGACCCCTTTAGAATTGCCCAGGTTTTCAATGTGACAAGCTTATGCACTGAGCGAAAACATTGTCACAATATTATCATTGCACACTGCTCTTCAGTTTAAATCGATAGTAAAAAAAATGCTTGAAATACAATATGTAATCATCTACTTTAAATTCATATTTTTACCGTTCGTACGAGATGTTTATTTTTTTAATATGAATTGAAATTGAATTACTTACGCAAAATTAAATGAACTGATTTTCACATTATCTTTATCTCTTTCTATATTTAAAGATCAAAAGGTATACAGATGACATAGTATTACTAAGTAAACAAAAAACTGAGGACCCTATACTGCATCGGGTGCAGATTTAAAAAATGGTTTCATTGTCTCGAAAAATGTTGTATTTTGCACACATATGCACATACATAACCAGAACGCTGGAACGTTGGAACAATCCATTTCGAATGTAGAGGCAATGATACTCCTTTTAAGATATCCAGATTGGTCGTAGTCAATTTGACTTCTCCCAATCGTCACTTGAGCCCATGAGAAAATTTAAAGTGAAGCAATTATTGAACGTATACAAATGAGTTTTATTGAATGTTTAAATATTTAGAAGATATAAGTAAAGTTCTCATCAAAACTGAAATTACACAGAATACATGTTATCTAATTATGGTTAAGAATTAAAGGTAAATAGTATTTATTATTATGTTCAAATTTAGTAACCTCCACGCAGACGAAGCACCAAGTGGAGAGTGGACTCCTTCTGAATGTTGTAGTCGGACAAAGTACGTCCATCCTCCAGCTGCTTGCCGGCAAAGATCAGACGCTGCTGATCTGGAGGAATGCCTTCCTTGTCCTGGATCTTGGCCTTCACATTCTCAATGGTATCGGAAGGCTCCACCTCTAAGGTAATGGTCTTGCCAGTCAAAGTCTTCACAAAGATCTGCATGCCACCACGCAGACGGAGCACCAAGTGGAGAGTGGACTCCTTCTGAATGTTGTAGTCGGACAAAGTACGTCCATCCTCCAGCTGCTTGCCGGCAAAGATCAGACGCTGCTGATCTGGAGGAATGCCCTCCTTATCCTGGATCTTGGCCTTCACATTCTCAATGGTATCAGAAGGCTCCACCTCCAAGGTGATGGTCTTGCCAGTCAAAGTCTTCACAAAGATCTGCATGCCACCACGCAGACGAAGCACCAAGTGGAGAGTGGACTCCTTCTGAATGTTGTAGTCGGACAAAGTACGTCCATCCTCCAGCTGCTTGCCGGCAAAGATCAGACGCTGCTGATCTGGAGGAATGCCTTCCTTGTCCTGGATCTTGGCCTTCACATTCTCAATGGTATCGGAAGGCTCCACCTCTAAGGTAATGGTCTTGCCAGTCAAAGTCTTCACAAAGATCTGCATGCCACCACGCAGACGGAGCACCAAGTGGAGAGTGGACTCCTTCTGAATGTTGTAGTCGGACAAAGTACGTCCATCCTCTAGCTGCTTGCCGGCAAAGATCAGACGCTGCTGATCTGGAGGAATGCCTTCCTTGTCCTGGATCTTGGCCTTCACATTCTCAATGGTATCAGAAGGCTCCACCTCCAAGGTGATGGTCTTGCCAGTCAAAGTCTTCACAAAGATCTGCATGCCACCACGCAGACGAAGCACCAAGTGGAGAGTGGACTCCTTCTGAATGTTGTAGTCGGACAAGGTACGTCCATCCTCCAGCTGCTTGCCGGCAAAAATAAGACGCTGCTGATCTGGAGGAATGCCTTCCTTGTCCTGGATCTTGGCCTTTACATTCTCAATGGTATCGGAAGGCTCCACCTCTAAGGTAATGGTCTTGCCAGTCAAAGTCTTCACAAAGATCTGCATATTTCCTGTTTCTAGAAAATGACAAAAAAAAAAAAATTTGTATTTGATAAATCGATTAAATGTCTTATAAAGGGTCACACTGCCACACACACGCATGCATGCAACCCTGCACTTTGTCTTACGACACCCCGATATAAATATACAGTGTTTGTATGTATATATATATATATATATATATATAGCTGGAAGGAAAGTGCGCAGTAAGTTTTTCTGCGTATTGACCTAGTTTAGTTGATGGTATTAACAGTTTGCCACCGCCCTAAAATAAGTTATTAGTAGAAAAATACAATAAACGTAGTCATACCATAGCTGTATCTTTATCGCCGTATTCTTATATTGTGTTTAATTTCGTCACATTCATATTTTCTACCATGACTAAAGGTTATTTTCTTCTCAATCACACACACACGTATATATCTATTAACTGCACTTGCCTTTGTGGGACGCCATTTTGAAATGGGTAGTCAATAAAAATGGCGTTTTTAACTACGATTTGCAACTATGAACATTTTAACGCATTTTTAAGATGTATCTAATGCCAAAAGCACTTTCAATGTGGAATTTACATGAAATATAATATATATATTTGTCGAGTCATGACCTCTTTGTCTCTTGTGTGCGCGTATTTAACGCAGTTTCTTTGTCCCTTCTATTATTTAATGCAGCTCAAGTTTCCATAATTCACACAAAAAATAATGCTAAATTGTGTGATGTTTTATCATATTAGTTTTGATGTACATACCTTCTCAGACAAATGACTACACAACAAATTTAATTAATTGAGACAATAAATGTATATCTTGTATTTGATGCACTAGAAGACGTCCACTTTAGTTGAACACTGAAATATTAATGCTGCAACTATGCCACTACCAGGTAAATAGGGTCAATAACAGCGCACGAAATAAGATTGACAATCGTGTTGTCTCTTTTTCTGTTAATGACTTTGTATATTTGGGAAAGTGTTGCCAATTGCGTGAACAAGAGCTGTTAGCTTTGTGTGGAAATGTTGTGCTCCACTTGAGTCGATATTCTCTTATGCGATATTTGAATATGCGGTAATATTAATAAAATCGGTTAACGAAACGCAATGTGTTTCTTTGAATAAAATTTAATTTTTAATTATCAAATAAATATTTGTCTATTTTATATAAATAAGACATAAATGACATGAAGGTTAGCAAAATTTATTTAAGCTGTTTGCGCTATGCTAAAAATATATCGATAGTTCTGCCATAGAAATCCGAATAACTCATTTAGTAAAATGTGTAAAGAATTAAAATTCTTGGAATTAAGGTGCAGTTGTCCAAGGTTATTACAACTTTCAAACTATAGATTTTAGGTATACAATTATTTGGAAAAATAATATATTTTCCAGTCGATAATGGAAGGTTGCTAATGGTCTGTCATTATCGATAATGCAGAGCTATTAAAAAGTATTTGTCATCGAATAATCAGAATCAAAAACAAAGCCAAAAGGGGCGGACGTAAAGCGCTCGGTACGCGTAACTTTCTTGTAAATAGTGATTTGTCGCTTAAAAAAACAATCGGAAATATTGTCGACCGTTGACGACACCAATTAATATTTTCACACACAAATCTTAAACAAGCCCAACGATCAATTCTTCCTACCGATTTAAAGCGAACAACTTCTTTTCTGTGTGTATATATAATATATGTGTATATATACATATATATATTATATATATATATATATGTGCCTGCATGCAAATTGTAGATTTTATTAAATTTTTTTATGTTATGCCAAAGTGTGTGTTGAGAAATACATTATTGTGTATGTGTTTTTCTGAAATATAAAGTAAAAATTTTATTTTCATATCGGTATCGGTTAGCCAAAATACGAGGTATAGTTTTTGATAAAACAACAGAACAACCCTGCGCGTAGGCACACAAAAATCATGCAAGAGCGTAACAACATTAAAACCCGCCCCAACGCGTCGTCGTCGTCATCGGCAGTAGCAGAGGGAAAAGCAGCGGCGCAGTCACAAGCAGAGCCACAGAAGAACAGCAGAAGCAAAAGCAAAGGCACGCTTACTTTACGAGCTGGCTTGTGGCGTTTCGATGCTGTCGAGTTAACGTGTTCAGACTGTGCCTGGGCTTGATTCTTATAAGATTTTTGTTTCTTATATATATTTGTGTCATGTTTTTTATGGTTTTTTTTTTTATATATAAATATTAAATAATTGTGGTGTTTGCGCGCGACTTACGCAGTTATTTTTTCTTTGTTTTATACACAATACAAACAGCAGCAGTAGCAGCAGCAACCACAACAACAACTAAAACACAAGTGGCAGTGTTTGTTGGTGTCGGCAGTTAGAGGAAGAAGATAGCGTTCGTTCGTGTATGCGTGTGTGTGTGTGGTATTTGTAAGAGAAGTGAGAATAAGAGAGAAAAAAAACATCACATCACACATAAAATTTGATAACTAAAAACGTAACAAAAGCTGCAGAAAACCAGCAGCAGCAGCAAACATTGAATAAAGGCCACAAAGGCTGAGGCGTAGGCGTGAGCGTTACAGCTAAGCGCCGTGTTCTTTTGTTCTCTCTCGTTCGCTCACTCGTTCGCAGTAACAGCAATTAACTGTTAACAAACGTTGCAAAAACAAAATTTGTGCTATCTTATTCAAAAGAAAGCAAAAGGTGAAGAAGAAGAGCATAACAGATCAAGACAACAACAAAAAAAACTCTTCGAAACATGGATAATTTAATACCGATCGTCAATAAGCTGCAGGATGCATTCACCTCGCTTGGGGTGCACATGCAACTGGATTTACCCCAGATTGCTGTCGTTGGTGGACAATCGGCTGGCAAGAGTTCCGTGCTGGAGAATTTCGTGGGCAAGTAAGTGTGTGCTGGTCATCATCATCAGCAATTTCAAATTCTAACTCTTAACACAATCCACAAAAATACAATAGCAAGAAAATCCATATTTTTGCCTGAAAGCTCTCTCCATGTGTATGTGCTTTTGTGTGTTTTATTATGAGAGAACTTTTATGCCCGCGGTCTCTCACTCACTGTGTCCGCATACATATGGTTATACGTGTATGTTCAATTTTGGTGAATAATCAATGAAGCAGCATTCCTGTTTTTTTTTTTCTCTTTTTTTGTGCTAGTTCCTATCGTTGTCCGTCTGTGGGTGGGTATGCGAGCAGGTGGCCATCAATATTTCCACTGCTGCATACACACATCCACAAACATACATCCATTATAAAAAAAATAAAAAAAATTACTCATGCAATGTGAATGAGTAATTTTTTTTATACACATACAATATTCTAAAAGTAAGCATTTTAGCTATGATTGGGTTATTTAAAGTTCCTCGAGTGCGATAAACTCACTTTCACATCATTAAAAAAAGAACACAAAGAATCAACAGCAAACAGAACTAATTTTCAACAAAACTTGCTCTCTTCTTTCTCCTTTCCACTTTGCACATATTTTTTTCTCTCTTTGGCTCTGGCTGCGCGTCGCTCATTGTGCTCGGGTTTGCTTCCTTATTATCTACGGGCTTTTCACCTACACGCTCCAGCCCCTTTAAATGCTACGACACAAAAATAAATATTATAAATACTTACGCCCCAAAAAAAAAGATGAAGAAAAAGATAGAAAGGCGCAATAAAATACGGAAAACAACGAAAAGAAGAAAAAAAAATCAATGCACGTTGACATTTCCTTTTGCAGCAGTAGCTGTTTTTTCTTTACATTTTCGATTTTGTGCTAAATATTCCACTCACGCTCCCCCTCAATCACCCTCAAATCCACCTAATGTCCTGTTGTTCGCCACTTCATATTGACATTTATACAATGCTATCGCTGTCGGCGCCGGCGCTTGCGTTAGCCCACATTTTTCGAATAGTTGCTGCTTTTCTGAAGTCTACCACTAATATCCCCACCTTTACTGCTGCTTTAACTTTTGTAACTGTTTTAAAGAATGGAACGTAATCCCACAAACACATGCACAGCCTATATTGTTGTGTGTGTGCATGCTTGTTTTATGCTAAATTGTGTAATGTTGCTGTAAGTGGTCCGCCTGTCTGTTTGTCAGTCGTAGCATTATCTTTTTCTGCCTACTGTGTGGTTCCATATACAGTCGCAAAAGCAGAACAAGTACGGGTGTGTATGTGATTGAAACGGTATTCGCTTATGTGCGCTTTTCTGCTGCTTTGGCTATTAATGCTCCTTGGGCCTACTCAACCTTAAATATGTACAAACATACAAATTATATGTATTGACAAAAAACGTGGATGGTTTTTTCTCCGTCCTTTAAGATACATTGCCGATGTGTATGAGGATGAGTATTCTGTATGTGTTTACTTATATATATATAAATATGTACTAATGTGAATGCATTTGGCTTACATAAGCACATTGCAGTCAATAACAACAACACCAGCTTCAGCGAAGCGCAGTTCATTTGCTGAGCCGTTAGTTTTCGCATGCGCATAGATATATATCTATATATATATGTATATATATATTTATATATATATGTATATATATATTTATATATATATATATATATCTATGTATATATATATATATATATCTATATATATATGTATGTAGTATTAGTGTGTGTGAGAGTTTGTTATTGACCTAGTTTGCCTTATTTTTCTGCAGCAGCTTTTTCTGCTGTTCTCATCAATGTTGCCATTGTATGGAGTGCATACCAATTTAAGTGTCTTCACACAAACATTTACAGAGTGGTCAATGTCAAATATAAATTAACAGCTGAATTAAACATTTAAAAATATTGGTTACATTAGCGTTTAACGGAATAACATATCCACGTATGTATGTATGCTAATTTATACAGGGACGCAAGGAGCAAAACTGAAAATGTTAATTTTGTTGCCTGTGGTTGCACTTGCGGTTCAAATATTTTTGCACGCCATTGTGTGTCAAACATAGCACACTAAGTAAACAAAAAAAGACAAACACACAAAAAATTAAATTAAAGAAGAAAGTCGAAAGAGCCTTAGAAAAATGTACAAAATGAAAGATTAACACGAGCAGCAACAAAAAAAATATCAACTCAAAACTTGAAGGAACTTATAAAACGATAGCGAAAGCAATTGAGTGTGTGCGAGAGGGAAAGCATGCGCAGCAGCTGATCTTGTGAGTACATGCGGGTATTTGTGTGTGCGTGAGTGAGAGAAGAAAAGAGAACCAAATATCCAGTACTCTTTCTTTCTCTGTCTCTCTAAAAGAGATACAACCGACGTCTGTTGCATTCCAAATCTGAGTAAACATATTTGTATGTATGTGTGTGTGAGTGCGTGCGTATATAATAATGTTCATCTGCTTTGTTTAATAGAGCGCTTTTGACCCATTTGCTTAATTTTTGCTAAAAGCAGTAGTTTTGCATCATCTAAGTGGTTAGAGCTTGGTGAGCGAGGATGGGGTGGGGAGTGCTTGGAAAAAATCAAAAAACATGAACTACCAATGACATGAAAATTGTTTACAAGTTACCCGTAATTACCTACATCTAATCAATCTAATCGCCACACACACATACATGCCATGGTTGGAGTAAGTCATCGTCATAGTAATTGATAACATTGAATTTTTTTATTTGGCCTCCACAATTCGATGTTAGTTAAATTTGTTGCTGTGTGCACACATTGAAATATTTACTTGGAATGTGACATATACAGTGGTCATTTTTAAAAACAAAAACGGTGCCTATTCAAACGTGATGCGAAATGAACTAAAATTACATGCATTTATTTCGGAATAAATACAAAAAATGGAAAGATTATAGATTTAATTTTAGTCATCACTTTGTGTTTCTTTTATGTTTTATTCATTAGATAGGGAATGAAATCACCCCTCCCTTACATAGAAAAATGATTTTTCACAATTTTAGTAGTTTTCATCGATGTTTTTTATTATCTTTTTTTCGTCTAGGGCGCTTATTAAGTGGTCTCAGTTTATGAAGGTGACTCATTTTCTGTCATAACAATTGATACTGTTTACGTTATCGATAAGGTTATTTATCTACTGTTTGTAAATGCTATTTGTTAATAATGTTTGTGTGCGCCGCGGTTTTTGTTGACATTGGTGGATTTGTTTGCATGAATAAAAACAGGTCAAATGTGGAGCCATGAAATATTAATAAGCCAAACAAATACATACACACATATATATATAAATAAATATATTAATTCATTTGAATTTATGTACCTTTGTCGATTTCCCATGCAATTAGTGGCCCGTGGTGTACATTGTGGGTTTATTTTTGTTGTTGTTTGGCTTTAATGACTTTCCCACATCGAATTCATTAAAACAATTTATTAATGTAATCAGCATCAATATTTGTAACGTGACTCATTCATTCATGAGAAAGAGAGGAAAGACACCTATTAATTTTCTAGCCTGTATTGTTCTTCATTGAATTCTCTCTTTCCATATCTCCATATATCTTTTAGGGAAAGCGACGAATTTTATGAATTTTTCGCTGTTCCAACTAATTGTTATTTGCAGCTGTTCTTTTTCAACAACAATCAAATGTTTCATTTATCTTGCAGACTGTTTTGTTTCTGTGTTCTTAATAGGATTTGATGACTTCAGCTTGAATTTAACTTATTTGCTTGCAGTAAACTGGATAACAGAGTTTTAATGTAACTGGAAAGCTTGCTCTTTAAAAGTTGTCAATTACTTGTTCTATAACAAACTTATTACAATTGACGTGATCAAAAGTAATTGTGAATCTGTCAAGGAAACCCTAATTAACCAATATTCACACTCACACTCGAACCCACACACCCACTCCCCTACACCCACAGTCACATGTCAATTAACAACTGTACGTAGCTCTTATCAAATATTTCATTGTTTTTCCTTCTATATTATATTCACAGAGACTTTCTGCCTCGTGGTTCGGGTATTGTGACGCGCAGACCTTTGATTTTGCAGCTAATCAATGGCATAACTGGTAAGTAATGATGTTTAAGCAACTTTATTATTCACGAATATATGTATTCAAATATGGCCACATTCGTTTACTCTTAGAATATGGCGAGTTTCTGCATTGTAAGGGTAAAAAGTTCTCAAGCTTCGATGAGATACGCAAGGAGATCGAGGATGAGACGGATCGTGTGACGGGTAGCAATAAGGGTATCTCAAACATTCCGATTAATTTGCGAGTCTATTCGCCTTATGTACTCAATTTGACGCTTATCGATTTGCCCGGCTTGACGAAAGTGGCGATCGGTGATCAGCCTGTGGATATTGAGCAGCAGATTAAGCAAATGATATTCCAATTTATACGCAAGGAGACCTGTCTGATTCTGGCCGTAACGCCGGCCAACACAGATCTGGCCAATTCGGATGCCCTGAAGCTGGCCAAGGAGGTTGATCCGCAGGGTGTGCGTACCATTGGTGTCATCACCAAGCTCGATCTCATGGACGAGGGAACCGATGCACGCGATATTCTCGAGAATAAGCTGTTGCCTCTGCGGCGTGGCTATATCGGTGTTGTCAATCGCTCCCAGAAGGATATCGAGGGTCGCAAGGATATACACCAGGCGTTATCCGCTGAGCGCAAATTCTTCCTCAGCCATCCATCGTACCGTCATATGGCCGATCGCCTGGGCACACCCTATCTGCAGCGGGTGCTCAACCAGCAGCTGACCAATCACATTCGCGACACTTTGCCCGGTCTGCGCGACAAGCTCCAGAAGCAAATGCTCACCCTCGAAAAGGAAGTCGAGGAGTTTAAGCACTTTCAGCCAGGCGATGCCAGCATCAAGACAAAGGCCATGCTCCAGTAAGCCAATATCACAAATATATATGTCTATATATACTAATTGATATACAATATAAATTTATTTCTGTTTCGTGCAGAATGATACAGAAACTGCAGTCGGACTTTGAGCGGACCATCGAAGGCAGCGGTTCTGCTTTGGTCAACACAAATGAGCTGTCGGGCGGCGCCAAGATCAATCGCATATTCCACGAGCGGTAAGTGCGCCAAGTGTTAAATCTAATATTTCTTGGAACGATAATCATTTTCGCCCATACCATACACTCACGTTGTGCAGTCTACGCTTTGAGATTGTGAAAATGGCGTGCGATGAGAAGGAGCTGCGTCGCGAGATCTCGTTTGCCATTCGCAACATTCACGGTATTCGCGTGGGTCTCTTCACTCCTGACATGGCCTTTGAGGCGATTGTGAAGCGCCAGATTGCGCTGCTCAAGGAACCGGTCATCAAGTGTGTGGATCTAGTCGTCCAGGAATTGTCTGTTGTGGTGCGCATGTGCACCGATAAGGTTGGCCAACCATTTATTAAGTCAATAAATTGTTTAACTAACTCTCTGTTTCCTTGCCCCAGATGAGTCGTTATCCGCGCTTGCGCGAGGAAACCGAACGCATCATTACCACACATGTGCGCCAGCGTGAACAGCGCTGCAAGGAGCAGATCCTTCTGCTGATTGACTTTGAGCTCGCTTACATGAATACCAATCACGAGGACTTCATTGGATTTGCCAAGTATGTGTGCACCCAAATTTAGACCTAACTAACCCTACACAGAACTGTCAATGAATCAAGACAGCTCCCAATTCAAATTTATTTTTATGTTGTTTGTATTTTCTGTACAGCGCTCAGAATAAATCTGAGAATGCAAACAAGACCGGCACCCGACAGTTGGGCAATCAGGTTATTCGGAAGGGTCACATGGTCATTCAGAATCTTGGCATCATGAAAGGTATGTTGTCCATATCCAGCCGTGACGATCGCATCCGTCTCTGTCTGTGGCACACACATAAAAATCACACCGACACACACACCAATTTTAACACACAATAAAATACCCAGAAATACATCAGTCACAATAACAAAAGGAACAAAAACCACCTTTTCGACAATTAACATTCTCCTGCACTATCTTCTAACCCTCTCCAACTAACCCGAGTACTATATAAATAGTACAGTAACTGAAATATTTTACGATATTGCTCATTAACTTCTCAAAAATCTTCAATTTCACAATTTAAACGTAATTGAAAAGCTAAAAGTTCTGCTCCTATTATAACTAAGGTGAAATCCAATTAATTACGCAGCACTTACTAAGCAGGTAAAAGCTTTTGATTAGATTCTGAACTATTGAATAACACGTATCGATATTTATCGATAAGTAAGTAAATGCGATAATATAGCACTCAAAAGCAATTTAAAAGATTTGATTAGTCCTCTGATCTATCACTTTCATATATAGCATAGTCTAGTATAGTTGACTGTCGGTCTGTCTATATAGAGTAGTCTTCTCTTATCTCCTCTCTCTGTTTGTCACTCTCTCTCACACACACATACTCGTGATTGTGGCATGGAATGTGCTTTCATGAGTAATACTTACATACCTAATTCTCGTAATAAACAAATCTCAAGTCTGTAGCTGTACTATCTATATTTTCAGCACAATTAAGTATTTCAATTTCAAGCACTCTTCTTTTAAGTATAATTTCATGAGTTTTGTTTTCCTCTTCTTTTTTTTTGTATTTATTGTATGCGATTTTTTGTGTTGTTTTTTTCCATTTTTTTTTCTGGCTTTTTGAATTATTATTGGTGTTTTTCTTTTCGATCCTATGTACTTTTTATTTCTTGATTCTTTTGTCTGTGGAAAATTGAAAGCTTTGCTGATGTTTTTGCCACGCATACTTGGTTCGTATTCAATGATTTTTATCTTTATCTCTGCTTAACAAAAACAAGAACAACAACTATAAACAAACACAAACAAAAACAATTACATTAACGTGCTGTGCTCTCTTATATAAATGCTTGAACTTTGAACTCTTGATTCGGAAACGAAACGGCAATTTTGAAATGTAAATTGAGACTGTTTCGATTCCGAGTCATCACAAATACTCGCTAAAGAAACCCACAGACTCCCATCCCACGCAATATCAACATCATATATCGCATTAGGCATTAAGAATTCATACTTGATGTATGATGTAGTCTAGTCGTATCGAAGATCGTATATTGATTGTACTCTGTTCAAAACCACGCAACACAATTTTTATTTGTTTCACAGGCGGCTCGCGTCCTTATTGGTTTGTGCTTACATCAGAGAGCATCTCCTGGTACAAGGACGAGGATGAGAAGGAGAAGAAATTCATGTTGCCGTTGGATGGTTTGAAATTGCGCGATATTGAACAGGGCTTTATGTCAATGTCTAGACGTGTTACATTTGCTTTATTCAGTCCCGATGGACGTAATGTTTATAAGGTTAGTAATTTTTGTTAGCATACAAAAAAATGAATTCTAAAAAAAACAACAATTAAGCAAAGTACAAAAACCACAAAAAAAGAGAAAACAAAAGTCTAAACTAGATCAAAAAATTTTAACAAAGAAACGAAAAAAATATCAGATAAAAAAAACAAAACTTTTGCCGTCAGTATTTTCTACAACAATTAATATACAAGTGTTAATTGTTGTAGTTAAATACATTCAATTATTTAAATTTTAAAATCATATTTTGTTTCCTTTGTTTGAAGAATTTTTGCGTTCAAGTTGTCCCCCGATTTGATTCTTGAGTTGAAAACTAGATCAACAATTTAGTTGAAATACGAACAATTAATTAATTTTTTTGTATAAGATAAAAATTACTATGTTTTTTATCAACATTTAGAGTCAAATCAAAGGCCAAAAGGAGCTTGCGAATTTCTCTGCGAATAACGATTAATCGATGCAAACTCCTTTTCAGCGTTTGATTTGTGAGCATGACATGAAAACCAAAACTAAACAAAACGCAAGCTAACGGCATTTCCTTCGATAAACCGATATATATATATATATATATATATATACATATGTATATACCGATAAACCAATATATATATATATATATATATACACATATGTATATACCGATAAACCAATATATATATATATATATACACATATGTATATACCGATAAACCAATATATATATATATATATATATATATATATATATACCGTCGATACAAAACACTAACTAACCTCCTGGTCCAAGATATACGCCAGCTACGAACCACTTGACTCAACTAAACCACCAAAATAGAAAAAAAACCCACCAAAATAAACCGAACCAACCAAAGCCAGAACCCGTCCACGTACTCGTAATCGTAATCGTAATCGTAAAACGTTGACCCATATACCAAATGCTTGACGAAAATACCTATCCATTTGTTCTCTTTGCGTTTGGACGCTTCTTTTTCTCCTGCGCACACACACAAACACACTATATACACTCTTTACACTCTTTACATACAATACACTCAATACACACATATTTAGGATTACAAACAACTGGAGCTGTCGTGCGAGACAGTCGAGGATGTCGAATCCTGGAAGGCATCATTTCTGCGCGCTGGAGTCTACCCCGAAAAGCAGGAGACCCAGGAGAATGGCGATGAGGTGCGTACTCCCAGTTCTTCATTTAAACATAAACAATATTTATCAAAATATTTGTTCAACTATTATTAAGCTTCTTAGCTTAGACCTAATCCTTGATGTATGTTAGTATGTATGTATTTACACAAATCGTATTTATGTGTCATGTTAGGCCATGATTAGATAACAGTCCAATGACATTGCCCAATTAACCCAGTCTCTCTGTCCTCTATCTCTTTTTCTCTCGCGCTTGCTCTGAATTTACATACATATGCTTCAACGTTCACCTATTCAAAATTCATTTGAATGTACTGCCTACCATATTGCATATCCAATGTACATATCATATCTGTCTTTGTCTGTTTCGAATTTGAGCTTATAACAAACAAGTCGACACTCGATTAGTTTTATCGTTTTGCTTCTCCTCCACATTCCAATATGTAATCGTTCCATTCCATGTTCATTTCAATACCCATTTCCATTTAACTGATACAGCTGTTAAACATGATCAGCTTTTTTACTTACAGCTCTGTTAGCTGTTATATCTTTACAGTTTTTTATTATAGCGCTACTTGCAATTGTATCCTCAGTGCTATTAAACTGTTCAACAGTTTTCAACGTTGCTCATAGTACATTTTCAATTAATATGTATAACAGAATAGCATGATCATGTAGTCATTTGTCTCTCAATATCTTTATATATCTCCGTTATTCCAACAGCAGCCGCGGTTTTTACCTGTCTATGCTTATGCTAATGTGTGTGCGTGTGTGTATTTACATATTTACTATACACACATACACATTCCTATTTCATATGCAGAATGAATTATATTTGCAAGAATACAGTTAACTTTAAACTTGTTATTTAAATAGATGTAAAAACCGATTTTGAAACTACAATGACTTATTCAATGTTTCTTTACTTTTTTTTAATGTTGCGCCACCACCTATATATAAATATATGTATATGTATTCATATATAAATGCGAATAATATACGTAAATTATATTATATAATATGTGTCTATGCAGGAAGGACAAGAGGTTTGTTTCTTTTCATCATTTATAGCATATACGTTGCATATCTCCTTTCTCTCTCTCTATCCTATGTCTATATCTTTAAACTGTTATATGTTAGTTTTCTTTCGAAATCCTACGATTTTCTTTTTTTTTTGTTTTTGGGTTCAATTGGGTTCCAGGTTTGTTGAGCAACTAACCACATTCGTGTTTTATTTTGTTTTTAATTATTCTGCTTTTGTATTAACACCAACTAACAAAATTTTGGGATAAGTTATATTTTAATACATTTTGTATATGTAAATATATGTATTTCCCATCCTCTTTTTTCTCAGCTTTGTGTTTTTGTTTTGCGTCTATTTAATCTACTTGCCTATATTTTGTAAACATTAACAACTGGTGTGTGCAACAAGAATAAATATACATATATATCTTTAATATCTACGAAGAATATATAAAAAATATATATAATTTTAATTTGACAATATTTTTATCAATTATTTTCTTCTATTTTTCCGTCCACGTACCAAACGAAACGACAAAAAAAAAACCAAATACCGAAATTGAAATAACAATAATATTTGTAATAAAAATATTTAAAAAACAAATATACTCTATATCCAACCAATTACAGCAAAAAGTATGTTCATTTTTCCGTTCAATTGTTCTCAACTTTACTTATTACTCGTATTCGCATTCGTATTAGTATTTGTATTCGTAAACCCAATTTACATTGGTCTTTGTTTTTCGTTGGAATCCAGTATTTAATAACACACTCTCTACTCGTTACTCACAATTTAAAGCTTACTTAAAAAAACACCTAAACAGTACAAGTATTTAGCATACATTAAGTTTCATGCCTTATGCTCTTACAAAACGCTTTTAATCGAACAGTAAAGCTTTATCAACTGAGAGGGTTGTGGCTCATCCCAGAAAAGATCTCTTTCCGATCTCAAACAAATAACATATTTGAATTTTCGCTAATTCTAACATAGAGCAAACAAATCTAGTGTTAGTGAAATTAATTAGTCGTATTGAGCTGACTTTTTGTATGTTCTATGATCTATTTATGAACCACTTGTTGGACATATTTATGATAATACATATTTTAGTATTCTAAATTTTGACACATTGACACGTAAAATATAATTATTTATTTGTTTGTTAAGTATATTGATACTTTATTTGTACTAATCAGTACAAACAAATTAATATTATACACCATAATCACCTTTGATTGTTTTTTTTTTTAACAAAAAAAAAAAAAAAACAGAAATACCGAAAATGCTTTTGTAAAATTGGTTGCTGTCTTTATTATTTTTTGATTTAAATGCTGTGGTTATCTTTGCATGAAAACTTTTGAAACTTAATTTATCGTATATTTTACTTGATGCAAATTAACAAATACGCTTTCCAAATTTTTGCTCCACAAAAACCATTATAAATGGAGAGCTATCTTGAAATTTTTGACTAATATGCTTTACTTTTGTCGTGTGCACCAAACTTTAACATTTTTATTCGATTGTGCAAAATGTTTGAACAAACACGTTTTCATTTCATTGATTGTATCTATGTTTTTTTCCCCCACCACCCATTACTTGTGCCCCCTCTAAACGAACCAAACAACAAAAACCAACTAAATCAACTGAAAAAAATTCAAATTCAATATGTTAAAAACCCAAAATTAAATCGAATATCGTTTATCGGTAATCAAACAAACGATATATACGCAACTACACCTCCCAAATATAAATATGTAATACGACAACAACAAAGTCGGCCAACGAAGAAAGCTCCACAGATCCGCAACTGGAGCGCCAGGTGGAGACTATTCGCAATCTGGTTGACTCGTACATGAAGATCGTCACGAAGACAACTCGAGATATGGTACCAAAGGCCATTATGATGCTGATCATCAACAATGCCAAGGACTTTATCAATGGAGAACTGTTGGCGCATCTCTATGCCACTGGTGATCAGGTATATATATATATGTATATATATATATAAATATATATCATATATATGCATTGTTGTGACATGTAATCCATAAACTCATAGGCACAAATGATGGAAGAGTCCGCCGAGTCGGCAACAAGACGTGAGGAAATGCTGCGCATGTATCGCGCCTGCAAGGATTCCTTGCAAATTATTGGTAAGAAGTATAAACTTGTCAATCTATAAGCCATCTGCAATCCTATATAATCGAATCCTCTCTCTGTGCACAGGTGATGTATCGATGGCAACTGTATCATCGCCATTGCCACCACCCGTGAAGAACGATTGGCTACCAAGTGGCTTAGAGAATCCAGGTCTATCACCACCCAGCCCCGGTGGCCCACGTAAGCCAGCACCCACCGCACAGGTAAATCTCAATGATGCATCCACTTGGGCGCATTAGCTAACATTATTTCCTGGACGGGCTTTTTTCAGGGCTCGTTGGGTGGACGTAATCCACCATTGCCACCGGCAACTGGACGCCCGGCGCCAGCAATACCCAGCCGCCCAGGAGGTGGTGCACCACCGCTACCAGGCGGTCGGCCAGGCGGCGCCCTTCCACCACCAATGCTACCATCGTAAGTTACAACAAATATAGTAAAAATGGTCTATTGTATATATACAACATATTTGATTTGTCTGCTTTGAAATCTGCTTTTGTTTTGCTTAGTTCGCCATGTACACAAATTTAATTTGTTTCATTTTTGGAATTCTTATGTACATTTAAATAAGTTTCTCTGAACAACATAACTATTTTCCAGTTTTTTATCGTATTTTTCTGCTTTTTGATTAAGGTAATTTTTTTTTTTTACCTTGTTTTAATTTGTTTTCTTGTATTATCTTGACGACGATTGGGACCTCTTTTTCTATGCACCCAAAAATACCCCAAAAACACACACACAACAACACACACACAACAACACACACACAACAACACACACACAACAACACACACACAACAACACACACACAACAACACACACACAACAACACACACACAACAACACACACACAACAACACACACACAACAACACACACACAACAACACACACACAACAACACACACACAACAACACACACACAACAACACACACACAACAACACACACACAACAACACACTCACAACAACACTCGAAAACACATATATACAGAAGTCTATATATATATGCATAGAAATATATATAGTACACATGTGTAATTATACCTATATGCTAACATATGTGTATACTAATGTGTACATATGTAATTGTTTTGGTTAGGGTTTCTTTTGAGTTTGTAACTAGTATTTATTTTATTTTTTTGGAAAGCCCTCATGAACGATACAATGCAAAAGATGTAAATATATATATATATATATATTATTTTGTATGTATATACATTTGTATAAAGTTCAAATGCGTAACAGTTTTTTGTGTGTTTATGAATAATCAAGCTAAAATAGACAATGCTAAACTAAGATCACTAAGCAAATAATGTTGAATGTTGAAACAATAAAAACCTGTTTTAGATTTGCACCATACATTTTAGGGCTGAACTTACAAATTGGTCAACAGTTAAACCATCCAAAGGTTACACATCAGGCCAAAAACTTACATAATTCGCGTGCGAGCTCGCACCAAAAATAACGAGGATAGAGTGTTGCTGCCATCTTCGCACACATTTAAGTGTCTGCGCAATCAGAATCAATACAGCACACATTCATAACCGCTGAGGGCTTTCTAGAAAAGTAACGCATGCTCATAATAGGTTGATTAATGCCTCTATGAATTGTCTGCTATTGCTAAGATTTAATATAAAAATATCGAAGATTTCCATAAAGTAATATTTCTTCAAGGGTTTTTCGTTGTTTTTTTTTCAGTTTTTTTTGTTTGTTATTTTTATTAGAAGGTTTCTTGTCCTCTTAATTGCGATAACAGATAATCAAAGCTTATTTCTTAGTGTTTATCAGTTTTGTAATACAATTGCAAAACTAATATATTAATTTCCTTATCAGCTTCAGTTTTATGTTGGCTTTTGAGGGTAAGCTACCAGAATTGACACCAAAAATGTGTAGATTTTTGTTTCGATTTTTTTTTTTTTTTAATATTATTTGTTGGTTTATTTGTGATTCCCTTCATTGTAACAAGTATTTGTAAAAAACAAACAAACTTAACAGAATATAACAAAACAAAACTGTTTGTTTCTTCTCTTTTTTCTCTCTTTTCCTCACTAATTGTGATAAAACAAACAACAACAAACTCCCAAACTAAAAAATCAATTGATATTAATCATGACGCACTCACACACACACATACACGCTCATGTGAAAACGCATAAATGCTGTACATATTTTAACCGGTACAACCACATCCAAATCGATGCAGACGTCGCTAAATTGTCAGCCACAGCCACAGGCCACAGAAGGCATTTACTCTCTTTAACTAAATAACCAAAATTGCTTTCGCTTTAACCAACTCAACTCAACCAATTCAGCCAATCGAACCTTTTCGAACGATAATAACTCCAGTGCAGACTCACGCTCTCACTCTTGCTCTCTTAGTAAATGTCAGAGTCTCCCACTCGAAAGCTCGCTCAGTAAAATGCAACAAATACAACGTTGACGTCTAGAACTATGCAAAAATGCGTTACATGATTAACAAATTATACACAAAAAACAAAAACTATACACAAAAAACTAAGAAAAAGATAAAAAAAAACTACAAAATATATATTCGTATATATATATACAAAATATCTGATGCGTTCGATTATTATTATTGATATTAATATTAATATTAGTTATAAATATACATATACATATACATATACAAATATACATATACATTTACATATTTATATATATGTATACCGTTGACAAGTGGCATACTCAAGAACGAGAAACACTCAACCTACGATGAAAGCACAGAAAAAATTATATATTATATACATATATATATATATAATATATACATATATATATATATTATATACATATATATATATATATTATATACATATATATATATATTATATACATATATATATATATATTATATACATATATATATATATATTATATACATATAAAAATAAATTCACTTATATATGTATATAATATATATACATATACATATATATATAATATATATGTATATAATATATATATATAATATATATACATATACATATATATATCACGATATGAGATCATTGTATCAGAACTGCAACCGTTCGACACTAGATATTTCTTCATAGTTTGTTAGTTTTTTTTTATAGCTTAACAAAAAAAAAAAATGAAAGAGAAAATCCTAGGAGACTATATTTGAGAACGACGCGCCGATGCTGAGCTTGAGTTTTGAGTTACTTCCTGTTGACGGAGAAGCGATTGATTTCACAGTGTTTTGTAAATGTTAAATACATATATAATGCATACACGCATACACACATCCATGTATACACACACATACCTACATTTAACAAGAATAAATTTGCGCCAATATGGAAACCATATGAAATGACGAGAAATTTATGCTTAAGTTAACTACAGTACCTTTTTGTGTTGTTGTTGTTGTCGTTAAATAAAACTAAAGCATTAAACCAACAAAAAAAATTTTAAAAAGAAAAGAAAAAATATATATATATATATACTTATATATATCTGTGACCTACGCATTAACGGGAACTAAAGCAGCTAAATTCCATTATATAAAAAATTATACTAATTATGAATATTAAATGGGCAAAAAGTTACAAATTAATTGTTCTGTGTGTGTACGTATTACAAAAACAAAAATAAAATAAAAATTCAAGTAAATAAATATGTAGCTTAATGAAAATTCAAATTAATGGAAAATTATATTCATACACATACACACACACACACACACACACATACATATATAATTCTGTATATATATATAAATATATATATGTAAAAACAGACTGACACACACACATGCGTTTACTTATTTTTGGCTGGCACTGACCACTCATACAAGAAGTCCATCTTATTTCAGTTTGCGTGTTGTAGGTGGGGGGTCACTTTTTCTTTGCAAAACTATAGCTCTTTTGCTCGTGTCTTCGTTAATTTGCCGTTAGGTGTTTGGCCACGTAATTGAAAGCGTGCCAAGTTGGGGACTTTGATATTGATTTGTAGAGAGTCTTTGTCAAATATCCTGATTTGCCTGCTGAGCTCTTATTATGTGCGCATGCCTATCGGTGTTCGGGTGCGGGTGTGTGTCTGTGTGTGTACGAGTGTGTGTTATTCATTAATCGACATAATAATACGACATAAGCTACTTGTCAAAATATACGTTATTACTTTGCTTTAATTTTGTTTGTTGTTATTTGTTCGTTAATTGTTGACTGTGCTTAAGCTTTTGATTTCTTATTGACTATCTCTTATAAGTTTGTGACTAATTTTAAACCAAACACATACACACACGTCTACACAAAAACACACCACAATTAGTAACAAATCAATAAAAAGGGGTTTCAAGCGTTTCGATAACTGCTTGATCACATAGCCAAGTGGCTGTATTTAAGTGTACATGAACATTATTTAGTTTGTTCGAAGATTTGTTTTTTTTTTTTGGCTTACCAAGAAACAACAACAGTACAAAATACTTTTACAACTTTCAAGTCGCGTCACTGGAGCTGTCGGAGGTGCAATTACACAGCAGGCGGGTGCCAATCGGTACATCCCGGAGAGCATGCGCGGACAAGTGAATCAGGCTGTGGGCCAGGCGGCCGTCAATGAACTTACCAATGTCTTTGCAACACGGTTCAAGTAAAGAGCTGACCAACAGCAAGCAACGAGAGCAAAGCAAGCTTTCTTTCAAGAGCAAATCAGAAACACGCACGCACTTAAGCACTCTCGATTGCACGCACGCACTCGTTCACGCACACAAAAGCATTTCAACATTTGAACAGAGCAGGTGCACTGTGTGTGTGTGAGTGTGTGGGTGTGTGTCGGTCTGACTTTCTGTGTTTGCGCCTTTGTTCTCATGCAAATTCTCTATTTCATCAAATTGTTGTTTTATTTATAAACTTGCATGTGATTCTGGTTTCTTTTTGTCAATTGTACATATGTTTGTCCTGTGTGTGTATGTTTGTCGAAAAGACCAAGTTTGCCTCATCTAACCAAAAATAAAAATGAATTCAGATAAATATATATAAATATATATATATATAAATATATATATATATATACATATATATATATATATAAATATATATATATATATACATATATATAAAGCAATGACATTTTCTTTTGTTTTTGTTTCATTTTTAATGTGTTCTTTTGCGTGTCTTCCCGTTAATTAAGTTATAAATTGCATTAATTGACAAAAAAAAAAGAAATGTTGCTCAATTTTTACAGTGCCTCGGCCTTGTGTTATAGATTCATACTTTCAAATTCTTATCATTTCAATTAAAACTATCGATAACACTTGAGTAATAGTTAAAAAAGAAGTAGTCTTTACTCACTTTACTCACTATTATTAATTATACTTTTACTTTACAGTTATCGAAAATGTATACATATCCATAACACGCAATCTTACTTGCATACAAACATCAAACACACTTTAAAAATCTTCATTAAGCTTTGCTTTTGGAAATCTTATATGTAAAGGGAATATCCTAAGAATTGAAATCTCACAAAATCTATTAATTACATTATTCGATAAAGCAAATCGCAAAAAATAAGTTAAAAAATAACAACATTAACCATTATATACATAAATAGTCTATATTATTTAGATAAAGATTTGCAAAACTGCAAATCGTGCCTAAATGCAATATTGTAATTGTTACTAATGTGTTTTTGTGTAGTTTTTAATGCCACCTTAAGCTGAATATTTATATATGCCTATTTATATATGTATTTGTTTATGCTGCAGAAATTATAAGAAAAATTGCAGAGAATATGAAAAAACTTTGAAATCGAGAGCGATAAATGGTATTTAAATGCAATATACAAGTGCTGGGTGTACAAGGAAGTGTGTCTTAGAGTAATATTACAGTTAATATTTATACATATTTATGTGGATATGCATTCATATGTTTGTAAATGTATACTAAATAAGCACAAACAAAACCTACATATAACTAAATAAATCAAAAATATGTAGACAAAGTTCACTAAATACATAGACGCAAAAACCAAAAGATATTTATTTTAATTAACATTTAGTAGATTGTTATTTATGATTGTATTCCGGCAGCTTTTTATGTTTTTTCTTTTCTTTTTAAATCAAAAACCATTTTTGCTGTAGATTTCTTGATTGACATATGTAACCGCAAGAAAATAATGTAATGTATTTTTACAAGTGATTTTTAAGAAGTCGTCATTGCATATAAATGTATATATATATTTATATAGATATACATGCTTCCGAAAATTAAATTGCTTTTGGAACAAACGTTATTTATAATTTTGTTCAATGCTATGCACACCTGTACGCAAGATAGGAAAAGCAAGCTAAAGGAAGCGTGATCTATCGATAAATGTCTTTCATGTTATATTATGGACACATACGCGCATTTATGTATATCTGTATATATATGTTTGTATATTATATGTGATTATGCAAGAAGTGTGGAGAAGTGCAAGGCTGCCACGATTGGTTATTTAATTGATTTATTGAATCCGTGTGCAACTGACTTCTTAATCGATTTCAAAATCATCGATAACTTAATCGAGTCGACACGTGCGCTTCCTTACACCGAAGTAGAGAAAAAAATATATAACCAATAATTAAATCGATAAAGGATTCTAACTAACAAAACTTAACCAATTTTCCATTATCCTTTCAAGTAATGATAACGGTATTATCTATAGATATACGCATATGTTAAATGGATACATCGAAATGTCACAAGTATTTAACTCTTCTCTGTTTGTTTAAGTCTAGTATGCACACACAAACAAACAAACAAACAAACAAACAAACAAACAACAAATATATATATATATATATATATATATATATTCATCTAAATCCACCATATACATTTTAAAGTGAGATAACCCTATTGAGCATCCCAACTAATAAGTGTAGTTCACTATCAATTCCAGTTTATTGAATTTAAAATTATGAAAAGTTATGATAATGAAAATGCCCAGAATATTAAGTTAAGATGAAAGGCGCATGTCACCGAATACATTAATACATAATACTTATATATGAATGAAAGCAGAAAATAAGATATATTATATATTACATATATATATTATATATTGTATTATATATTTATTATATTATATATTACATATATATATATAGAAATATAAAAAAAAAAACAAAAAAAAGAGCGAGCACAGCTGCTTTACTGTTGTTTTTACTTTAGCATCGTATAAAGGCGCTGTTAGCTAAGAGCGCCTCTGCCACGCATGAAGAATTCTGCTAAGCTTTTGCCCAGCATTCTCTCCAAACCAATCAAGACACACAAGTGGTAGATTCTGTTGGAATGAGCAAGAGACATATTAGTATAAGTATAATCAGCTAATAGAGCTGGTAATGGGAGCAGTTAATCAATTCCCACCGCATTTCTCTGTTATACGGATAAAGTCCGATTGAATGGAGCGGTGTCACTCAAAAAAAAAGAATTAAATGTTAAATCAGCTAATTAAACTGCGTGCTTGGCTCTATTTCTCTTTCCTTTTGACTCGTCCTGTTAACATTTCCTTTGTTATTTAAATTCGTTTGGTGTTGGTTTCGCTTTTGCCATTATCTTAAACCAGTAAGTGACTTCTTCGATAGCAATGAACTAACATAAGTTTGCTGTCCTGCCGGTGAGTTGACTTCACTATTTAATTCATTTTTACATATAATATATCGTATTTTCTCGTACCTAACTGTTTAAATATCACATGCCAATTTGCTTTAAGTACGTCGCATTCAACGTAACATTCAACTATATACACTTTTCATTGACTCTTCTCAATTTATCCTTCACAGCCGGCCAGGAATGAATGCACCCCCACGGCTTCCCGATCGCCCATCCTACTACGGCAACGCGACCAATGAACGACCATACTGAGAGCGGTGGTGCGAGGAACTCGAGCAATTTAACCTGCAAATTGGATCAGTACTGAGCGTTCGATTGGTACATTTATACTAAACATATATGTATATATATATATATATATATATATATATATATATATATATATATATATATATATATATATATATATATATATATATATATATATATATATATATATATATATATATATATATATATATATGTATATATGTGCATACAAACTAGATAGCTATAAAGCATATTCCAAATTCGATGTAGTACTGTTTATTTTTTATTGAACTCAATTTGTATTATTCTGTATGTATGTTTTGATGAATAGGTGTCATAATTGGCAAGTTGTAAATGATTTATGAATGTGTGTGTGTGAGTGTGCGATTTTTTTTTATATTTATTTCATTTACTCAACTAAAGTGTGTAGCCCAACACTTTCGACTGGTCCCCTGCAATGCATATAGACATATCATAGGCGTAGAGGAGTTGCAATTAATGTAAAGATGCATATTTACATATGTATATACAAATAGCTTATATATATTTACACACACAAATACACGCACAATGCCCCACATTGCCCGCACACTAGCCAACATGCAAACCAACATACATATTTTATAATTAAAGCTTAAGTGAGAAAGCAGCCTCAACTGTCATACAGTCATACAGTTAAACGTTTATACAGTCATACGCAATTTAGGACAGTAATGTTTCCAGCTGTGCTAAATCTTATATAGTATATAAGGTTTACTATATAAGGTTTATCACATATATATATAGATATATATATATATATTATATATATATATATATATATATTATATCTATATATATATATATATATTATATCTATATATATATATATTACATCTATATATATATATATTATATCTATATTGTTAAAGTTCAACTTTACTCGCAAGCGAGAGAGAACGCATTGAATAATTCGTTGTTCATTGTAAATATTTCAACAATTGTTATAAATAATATTGTTAATACATAAAACGCTTTAAATACAAAAAATTACACACATAGTATCTAAATTGTAGGAATTGCAAATAATATCCTATATAAATTTAAACAGTAAATTGTGTTTCCGGTCCCTTTATAAATTTACAAATTCACATATATACATATATACTTACACATAAAGTATCTGGAAAAATATTATTTAAAGTCTATAGGAGTTAATATTTTTATATTATTTATATAAATAATCAAATTATACATTTAATTATACATGTAAATTTAAGCAAAGAATTGAACAGGCATTAAACAATGTTATTCAAAGCAAATCCAAAAATTTAACTTAAACATATAACTAGAGAAATGACTTCTTTATTAATATTATAGATCTATTGTGCCCCTTTTAAACCTACAGCTCCTGTACGAATGCTAGAATCTTTGTTGGGTTTGAGGCTTCTAAATTCTTGAATCTCATAACATGCATCCCTAGGATGTTGCATCTGCTCCTGTTTAAGGCGACACATTCTGCTGGGATGTGCATTGGGGATCCCTTCTTGCTTTCAAAAAACCTGGAAAGTTTTCTACGAGAAATACCTAGTTTATTTAGGTGACTTCTTTGCCCACTACGTCCTGTCAGTAGACCTGTGAGTTATCAAAGCCGGTTCTTCCTCATGGATATTGCTTGCTTAAATCCTTTTTTTTCTGCTGGTGACCATTTACGCTCTGGATGATGTCAGTTTCAAATGCATCGTCTCCCTTATGGTTAATTAAGATATCGAGACAAACTTCCTGGTATTTGAACCATTCTAGAGATGAGGTGCTTACTGAGTGGGCTGTGTCGCAGAACGTTCGGGTTATTAATGAACCCAGCAAGTGGCACACATCTTCGGGTCCGATGAGTCAGAGAGACATTGATGTCACTTTTGTGAATGAGGCAGCAACGGGTGTGTATGAGTTTCAATGGAGTGTGTTGGGTGGGCATGGTGTTAGTGACCACAATCCCATTGAGATTGTCGTCGCCTACACCCCCACTATGCGTGAAAGTGTTGGGGGTAATCGCTGGCGCACCTGTAGTGCGAATTGGCCCCTTCATGGGGTATTTGTGAGAGAAGCGGCAATGCAGATTCCGCTGAGCACCTTCAGTGCTCTGAATGTGGATGAGCAAGTCGTATGTGTGAATAGTTGGGTGACTGGTGTGAATGATCACTTGTTTGAGAGGCACCGAAAGGCTAATCTCAAACGATTGAAGTGGTGGACGCGTGAGCTGAATGCGAAGCGTCGATCGGTTCGAACTCTGAGGAAGCGATTCCAAAGGGCCAGAGCTGACGATGCGGAGAATGTGGGCCAACTTAGGCTAGCTTACAGTCAGGGTATGCGTGAGTACAAGCAAATGCTTGTAAGAACGAAAGAAGACGAATGGCGTTCCTTTTTGCAGCGAAATAAGGACGATCCCTGGGGTCGTGCTTATCAAGTTGTGAAAGGCCGTAGGGAAACGGATATAAGTGGCCTCCGTGTCGGTGACATTCAGTTAACGACATGGTCGGATTGTATGAATGTTCTTCTGAATGAGTTCTTCCCAAGGGCGGATCATCCGGATTTGTCACCCAGTGTGGTCAATGATGTTGATCCGCTTTTGGAGAGTGAGTTGGCGGGGGTTTTCTCGATGTTAAAATCGAAGAAGTCGCCGGGAATGGATGGTTTTACTGGGGAAACTTGTAAGAGTGTCTGGAGAGCAATCCCAGACTATTTAAATGTAATGTATGAAATAATGTATGTGTTGTCGTTAACAACAAGTTAACGTGTGAGAGTAGTGGCGAGAGTAACTCGTGTGCGCTCTCCTTAGCTGTGAGAGTAGTTGCGAGAGTAACTCGTGTGCGCTCTCTTTTGCTTGGTTGGGCGAGAGTAGTTGCGGGAGAGTTTTTCGTGTGCGCTCTCTTTTGCAGATAACAAGCGTACGGTAAAATCGTACGATTCGTTTTTGTTGAGTGTCTCACTCTGCTGATTCGTGTGTGTGTGTATAATCGCTATCTAACCTGTGTGCGTGTGTGTGTGTCAATATATTTTTAGATTGCACGTGGCGTGATGCCGCCACGCAAGAGAAGGTCGGTGGATCTCGGGGTGAAGGGCGCGCCGAATGCGTCGGATGATGAAATTTCGGTGACGTCTGAAGCCTCGGACGCTGATGTTGTAAGGCGAAGGGGGTGTTGGGGAAACAGTTGTTGAGGAAGGCAACTTCTGAGACGGCTGTTAACTCAGCTGGAATGACTGTGGTGAGGCCGCACACGAGGAGTAGCTTTGATGTTGCTGTTCGAGTGCAGAACTTGAAAGGAGGGGCGTGTGTTTCGGGAACGCCCAGTGTGAAAGGTGGCAATCCTACCGCTGAGGCACATGTTACGGGTTCGGCGTGTAATGTGTTGCCGTTGAAGCGTAATGGAACGCCGATTGAAAATATGAAGGTGATAAGCAAGGAGCTAGTGCAGTGTGCGCTGGGAGTTCGTGCTGACGATAGGGAGTTGCTGGTCAGTAGGATGATGGACTACTCGACGCAGTATGAGGAGCTGCTGTTTTCAATAATAGCCGAAAATGAGCGCCTCAAGGGGCGTTTGGATGCTGTTACGGGATTGCCCCAATCCCGCGTTCATTCGTACCCCATTCGTTGCCGAGCGGAAGAAGATCGAGGAGAACGCTAAATTTAGCGAGTTGGGACTGGTAGTTACAGTCAACCAAAATCTGGGGCCGAAAGTGGTGGTTCAGGGCATTCACTCGGAAATGTCGTCTGACGAGTTCATGTCGGAACTGTACGAGCTGAATTTCAAGGACAAGATGTCCTTGGATGCCTTTTCGAAGGAAGTCCGCATTACGAGTAAGCCCTGGAGTAGGGAGGTTAGCCAGTCTAATGGTCAGCTAAAGGGAAATCGTTCAAAAAAGTACACAAAAATAATAAAAAAACGACGATCCAAGTGCAATGTCTACACCTCTAAGCAAGAAATCTATGCATAAAGGTGGAAGTCTCATGATGCTCAGCTTAAGTAAGCCATAATTTGTGTATTGGGATGATCCAAATGAGATCGTTGAAAGACTAAAACTTTTAGTTGCCTCACAGACAGCTGGTAACACTAATCATAATAATGAAATAGTTTCAATAATTGAAAAGCTTCGTGAACAAAAATTATTTATTAAATAAATGATAGTGTATTTAACATTAATTAATTACTATTAAAATGCCTCTTGACAAGTTTGATCACTTCTTGTCGAGTAGATATGGAAAAGAAAGAACAAGTATAAAAAATCAAATGGCTGGTGTTCTAGTTGATGTTGATAATAACATTATTTTTTCAAACAAACGTCTTGAAAATATGGGCGATCCGTTAGAAGATAATGATGTAGAAAGAAAAGTCGAAAAAACAATGAAGAACATAGAAGAACTTTTAGAAGGAAAAGATCAAACGGATCAGAAAAGTGAAATATCATTTTCTCTTCTTCGTGAGATAAATAAAAACAAAACTGAGATGGAAGATCTCTTGAAAAAATCAGAAAGTTCTTTAAGAGATGATTTTAACGTTGGAGAGTTATTATGACGGGAATCGATGATCATTGGCAACCAGACTTAGTGGAAATGGGGAACTACTCAGCTCGAATAAAGGCTATAGATTTCTATTGCTTGGGGACAAGAGGTTAAGCACTCATTTCCGAGTATTCTTAAGGAGAACCGAATTCCAACGAATTTACGGACCGATGATGGAAAAGAATTTTTTAATAAAGACTTTAAAACTTTGTGTAAAAAACATAACATCAATCATTACTCAACTTATAGTGGCCTTAAAGCGTCAATTGTTGAGCGTTTTAATAGAACGCAAAAGGAAATGATGTGCAGAGAGTTTAGTTATAATGGAACATATTGTTGGATTACAATTTATAAACAATTGATAACTGAATATAATCAGAACCATCATAGAATACTTCAAATGGCACCTATTGAAGTAAATTCGTCAAATGAAAACAACTTATTGAACACTGTCTACAATCATATAAAAATATTTAATGGAAGTAAATTTCGTGTTGGAGATTATGTACGAATTAGTAAGCATAAACATACATTTCAAAAGGGGTATACACCAAACAGGACAACTGAAATTTTTAAAGTCAACAAAATACAAAATACCAATCCAACTACATACATTCTAGAAGACTATCAAGGTGCAGTTCTGAAAGGAGGCTTCTATAATGAGGAGTTGAGGACAACAAAATTTCCAGACACAGACTTGGTTGAAAAGATAATAAGGCGACGAAATAAGAGAGTTCTAGACAAATGGCTTGGGTTCTCAAATGATCACAACTCTTGGATAAATACTAATGAAGTTTAATAAAAACAAAATACAAAGACCGAAAAACAAACGTCTGTTTACTAACAATAAATTACAAATATATTTCAAAAGGAAATTACAAGGAAAAAAAAATGTATAATATTCTGTGCACCACATGCTATGCACTCAGTTGAGGGAACCAGGGATATAAAAGAGTGTCTTGGTTAGAACTGCCTCATACAAAAATAACATGTCGATCAGCATGGAAGGATTTTTTGAATTCGTGGTAATTCCATGAACCTTTGTTTTGAAGACCTCATGTCGTGGATCCAGAAGACACAGATGACTTACTGGAACTGGTGAACATTCTACCTGCAGAAAAGCGGAAAATTGAGGATGTGGAAGAGGAGGAGCAGAGCACCAAAAAACAGAAAATAGAAGAGGACGCTATCAAAGTGATTGATATCACTGAAGAGGGACAGAGGATGGAACTCACCTTTGAGGAGCTATTTGCCGAGGAGCCCATCACCGAAGAATGGGACATTCCATCAATTTTTTACGCAGACAATACTTTTGAAAAAAATTTTTAATTTTTAAATTTTGTTTAAAATATTTAAATATAACAACTGTATTTAAACTTAAAGTCAATTTCAGCTAAATAAAATATATACATATTAACATAAATATATCTTTGGTTTTGTTATTTATTTTCAATTTTTCAGTTAATAAACAGCATACAATTACATCTCAAGATCTTGTGTATTTTTTCTTTTTCCTTTTACTTCACCTTCTTTTTAGACTGGTACAGAGGTACACAGGTTTACAGGTACAGGTATATTTAAAATTTTATAAAAAAGAGGCATACGCAAACACTCGCAAGCACACACACAAACACACACATATAAATAAAAGATAGAAAAGTATTTTTATTTTGATTTAATTATATATTTATTTATTTATTATTTTTTTTTTTTAAATTATTTTTTTTTTTTTTTTAGCTATTTACAATGTTTATATTTATTATTACAATTTTGTTTATATATATATATATATATATATATATATATATTTGATGTTTTTTCTTAACACACTATGAATTAATTCTATAATGACCCCAAGCATACGTTCATCCATTTTCATCCTTCATCATACCTAAAACTTTCTTGCTGCACCTCTTGATTTTATATTGTTGTGCTAAGTCTAGCGGATACTCAAAAGTATTAAAACGCATCTCTACGTCATCCGCAATATCACTAAAGAAATCATTAGTCTCAATAGAATATATGAATGAGTCTGTATCCATATATTTTAATGAGACTTTTTCATGGAACTTTAGCTTCATATAATTGTAATGAAAATCATACATTTGCATACATATCCTCGGAAAATTGGGTAGAACTATGGAAACTGGCCTTTGCAATCAGGGCACGAGCAACCAACCTATTGCGATTTGTGGTTTACCACGATGTAACCAGCTTGATGTCTTTACGTTTTTCTACGTTTTCCATCGTCTGCATTATTCAGTAATTTAAAAAAAGTCTTTTTCAAAATTATTTTTGGCTTGAGTTCTATAAAAAGTATTTAAGTCTATATACTTTTTAAGCCAAGAAGAGTGTTTAAATTCTAGAATTTTATGAATTTTTACTAATTTTAAGCCATTGTTTAAACATTGCTGGAGATTTCTATAATGTGTAGGATACTTCGACTTTGACCTTAAGTCAGCAACAAGATTATGCACTTTTTCCTCCGGAGTAGGCTTTCGGTTTGATGGACAAAATGGTAGGTCAATATCGTAATCATGAAGGGAGTCTGGGTATAAAAGATGTACCTCAAAACTGTAACCATTCACTGATTTTTCGGCGATAGATGCAAGATTAAATGAATTTACTTCATCCTCATTCATCCATTTAGAACCCGAATATGGGAGATGTTGAGACATAGCCCAACCATATAAATACCAGTTTGAATAAACCTATACATATTAATATCGAATTATGGAAATAGTTGGGGTGGTTTAATGAATGAACATTTCGAAATATACTATGGTTTTATAAATCACAATCTATAAGCTTAAGTATTGTGAGTCAAAAAAAGTTTACTTTAAAATGAAAAAGAAAAAAACACACAAAGAAGGTACCCGAAAATGACAAAAGTACATGTGTATTTAACAATAGTTAATATACAAAATGATATAATTATAGAGTGGGATTGATTTTTAACCAATGACAAAAAAGGTGAGAAAAGAGAAGCTAACTGATCTTCACTGGATTCAAGCCCATAGCTTACAGATTACAAGTCTAGCGCACAATCTTCTTCTGAAATCCAGCAATTGGTCATAAATGTCTCATACGAGATCCAAAACTACTAATTTTTCACACACCTAAATTGAATTGCATTAAATAAAAATAAAAAGTAATAAACAACTTCCCGGGATAGAATCCAAAATTTTCATAGCTTCCTGAGCATTCGCCGTTTGTTCGGGTATTGGTATAAGCTTCTCTGATGGCTAAATAGTTATATAACTTTATCTTATAAACTCCCTAAGTTAATACATCTTGAACAAGGCAAATCCTCTTCCTTTGAACAGTTTAAATTGGTCACTCATAGCGACGCCAAGGGGGCAGTTCTCAATAAAGCGTGTTTTGGTTGCCCCCTTTTGGCGAATTATCGGAAAGCGACGTATGTAAGCATTGTGGCTTATACACATTAAGATCTCCGCATCAGTCAAGCTGGCCTACAGATTAAGCTATTTAAAACAACCGTTTCTGAAAATAGACAGAAGAATTTTCTTAGGAATCTCCAAGAGTTATTCGACGTACTTTTTTTGTCACGATCGATCAATGAAGACACCGCATTGTTAAAAGTGTTAGCGATTTTCCAGGTTTCTGTTTAAAATGACGCATTCAGTACAAAACTCTTTCTGGGAAGACACTTTTATGTGATAGCGCCAATACTAATCTAGGTCCAGTGGGACAGCTTTGCTTAAAAGCTATATACGCACTCCGTGCCGAATTAATATCTTCACTTGTCTTTTCCATTGTTATGGAAAATGTTGTAGCGAAAATCCTTTCCCCCCGTCAGGGAATGCCTGGATAAGAAAATTAAGGCTGAGTCGCACCAGCGTTGTGTACTCAAACGAAGTTTATTCAAGACGGTCAATTAACATTAAAATTATCGATCATATGGGACTTAACATACTTATGTTACTGATGCACGGTTGCATTGAATGTAAAATAACATTATTTTCAACAGAAAATAAGATTAGGATTTATTCATTAATAATGTCTTTGTTGCTTTTATTTTAAGTTATTAGATGAAGTAAATTCATTTAATCTTGCATCTATCGCCAAAAATTCAGAGAATGGTTACATTCTTGAGGTAGATCTTTTATACCCAGACTCCCTACACGATTA
>JAWNLI010000213.1:2500-290000 GCA_035042405.1 Drosophila demipolita
AAAAGGAGAGCGTTATATAGCACAAATTCAAAATTATCCAAATGCATTTGCCACACACAAATGAAATTAAGTTGTGCCATGCTTGGAGACTTGGCCCACTTGCAGTCGCTGCCACGCGACGCGTCGTTGTGTAGAGTTCTGAGGCTGAAAGCTATCCTAAAAGCTTAGAGCTTTAATGGCGCGCTGCCTGTAGGTTCCATTGCTACTGCTACTGCTGCTATTTGTTCTTGTTTCTATTGTTGTTCTTTTGCTGTTCTCTTTTATTGTTTTTCGTTCGGGCTTTTTTTTTTTTATTATTGGTTTGCTGAAGCGCAACCAATTCTCAACATAGGATACGTTGCGGCCACTGTTGCTGGCGTTGCTGCTGCTTCTGCTGATGCTGCTTCTGCTGCTGCCCTGCTGCCGGCGTCGCGTTTGCAGTCGGTGTTTGGTGGACGAGCTTGGCTCTCTCTCTCAATCAGTACGAGTCAAGCAGTCTTCGGCGTATCCAGCAAACGCGGTTCTTTTTTAAGCGCGTTTTGTATTATTCTACTCATATAATTTATCATTTGCGTCGCTATATGATTTCCTCCTTGTTTCGTAGTACACAAAACAAAATAATACCAAATCGAAACGACCCTAAACTAAACAGCTGACACAAAAACAAAAAGAACGTACGCAAAATAAATAAGCAAACAATAATAAAACAGAAAGTATTTGTCTAGCAAGAGGAAGAACAATTTAATGCCATCTTCTATCTCGAGCTCAGCAGAACGTCCCTCGTCGTCAGCGTCGCAGTCGCCTCAGTACGTCTCAAAACAGTTTCAAGCTCGAAGATCTGCAAAAAATATATATATTTATGTATATACTATTTACATACATATGAATTTATGTGTATATATATATATATATACACACATAAACACATAATTACAACTTGTCGCTTTCCTTTCAATTCGGACAAGCACAAGAAAGCTTTTCTTCTTCGAATAACGCACACATGGCTATTATTATCATATTAAATATATCAGATAATAAAGTATTTATAAAAAGTATTGAATCTAACCTCTCGTTAGTTATTGGTATTTAGGTATCCGTGTATTTTAGAGAATCTATCCTAACCCAATCAATCCAATTACTTCCATGTAAATATTTGATTATAAGAAATCAGTGTAGATCATCTAACCAACTATTCCAATAAAAAATATGTCATAATTTGCCAGCACTTGAGATTAGTGTTGAACAATACAATTGGGTCCTCATTATATGTCATAGTTAGTATTTTCCATAGCAACAGTGTCCTTGGCAAATCTACATTTTCTCAAGGTAAAACCTTATTTAAGAAATTTACTGCCCCCAACTAATGATCCAATACAATAATAATATAATTTTAAAATTTTCAAAAATTTTAATACTATATTTATAACTACTCTGTATCCTTTATTTCATTTCAGATTATTGCGAGTCTTAAACGAAAAGTCTGTAGCCAGCTATCACAATATATAAATATATATATAAAAAATATCGTCAAAAACTTTCGATTCAAACTCAAAAACAAAAGTGCGAATGGAAATTCTTTCAAGTTTACTTTGTGCATAACATTTTTCCTTAATCTAAAATATTAACATAACATTTTTCCTTAATCTAAAAAATATAAACAATAAAATATAAATACTCTTGAAAATAATTTATATGTATATATAAATATATACATATATATTAAAATCTAAGCTAGCGATTTTTTTGTGTGTACTTTTTTTTAGGTGTGCTTATAGCTAAATAAACAAACTAATAAACGTGTTAGCTATAAAGAAGATCTTAAGATACCGTAAAAATTAACCCAAGTGTCGCGGGTTGTTTTATCAACGTGCTCAACATCTAGCCGATAAGAAGGCGATATACCACAAGGTTTTTTTTACAGAATTTACTTCGCAACAACACAGGTTGGATCATAAGAAAATAATAACATATATGTGCATATATACCCATGTATATATATATGTATATGAATAATTAAATGTAAATGAAACAAGATAGCAAGTGTTTTTTTTTTTTGGTTTTATATAGACAACAAGTAAAGAAATATATATTTACATTTTTAAACAAGACTTGAACCTCTTAAGGAAATAAAATATTTATACAAGAAGGAAACTATAAATATAAATAAAACCAACGGACTTCCAACGAATTAAAGAACGACGAAATAATTTTAAATCACACAACTAAAATAGATGAAAACTCTGGTTAACAACAACAATAACAAAAAACAACAATAGCAACAACAACAAATTGCCAAAAATCGAACAAAATCAGTTAAAATATAATTAAACCAAGCGAAACAATCCAAAATAAAGTCGAGCTAGAAGAATTTATACCGAAAAAAAGAGGTTGACAAAACGAACACAGAAATACGGAGAGAAAAGAGGGAGAAAAAGCGATCAGCTACTGAGTGATATTTTATAACCCAAAATATCATTTAAGGACAACAATTAATAAGGTAAGTAAGCATACTATATACAAATTGTGTATATACATATATACATATATATATGTCTATATACCTTGAAGCATTAACGACGAAAGCTTCAATGAAGTTATACAAAATTATATAATAGGCAGGATTGCTTCATTCTGCCTATCGAGACATATATATTCGTTATCAGGATCAACAGCCGAGTCGATTTTGCGATATCTAAAGGCTTTAAAATATTTTTCGCATACCACACAGTTTATTTAATTTTTATTTATTTACGAATATCGAAATAAATCAATTAACGATAACGAAAAAAAATTCCAATTTAAAAGTATTGATGAACTATGTTATATGTAATCCAATGTCATTGGCATATTGGAATTTACCCGATGCAGATCAAGAATATATATACTTAATGGATTCGGCAGTGTTTTTTGTTCAAAGCGTTACAAACTTCACGAGAAAAATTATAACACCCGCTGCAAAGGTATGCAAGCAAAGCAGTCGTGTTCGTGTCACGAATGACAAGCACGAGACAAGTCCAACTCTGCTCAAATGCAAACAATTTTCTGAGAAAATATTTAGCAGCATGATAATAGGGGTTTAAAATCTGTATGCTTTCTCTTTCTCTTTCTCTGTCTATCTCTGTCTTTCTTTTTTGATGCTGATATTTCTGCCGCAGTCCTGCAAACACATACACAGATACTGAGAGAGGAAAACATCTATAGAGAAAGAAAGAGAAGGAGAGACAGTGAGAGTGCGAGAGTGTGGGTTGTTGTTGGCATAATTTCACTTGAGCTCATTGAGCAAGCAATTCGTGCTTTAATTGGAATCGTTGATTGCATTGTTGCTCCAATACTGCTGATGATAGGCCTAAGCGATGAGTGAGGGTGGAGGGTGGAACGGGGCTTTGGGGATATCCTTGATTGGGTTACTGCACTGTCCTTCCTGTCCACACTTCCCCCCAACACCCTTCACACGCAAACTCCCCCTCTTTTTTTTGACTTGCATATTTCCGTCTTGGCCATAATAAAGTGCGCAATTACATCGATTTTTAAATTGATAGCCATATATATTTAATAGAGCGCATTTTTCTTAGAATAATGCAATTACCTGCTCCAATTTTTATTATAAACCAAAACACAACATGATTTGCCCATTGAACAACGGCGACAAGCGAATCCACAGTGCAGTTTGCAGACGCGATTCGAATGTTCGGGATTCATTTAGTGCTGAATATATTAAAGTGTTCTTCAACAAGAAATGCTGTCAATAAACGTTAACAAATACTGCTCTACTTTCCTGACCATTTTTAAGTGTTAATATTTAGCAAATTGTATTCCAAATTACATTTTGTCAATACTATATATAAAAGAGGATAAACAAGAACAACAATTTACTAAACTCCAAAATAAAATTCTAAAAAATAGCTTGTTCATTTTTTATTTATTTTTTTTTACGAATATTTCAAAATTCTAGAAAAACATAACAGAGATAATTGAGAATTGAGCAGAGCAAAACGACTAACATAAAAATATATATTTGATTTTAAACAAGGCAAAAATAATATTCATAGAAAATTGTAAATGAGAGTTAAACCAACGGACTTGCAATAGTTTTAAATTACAGAAAAAAAAATCAATGAAAATGTTGGTTAACAACAAATATTGAAACAAACAAACATAGAAACCGGTCAAGCTGTTAGCTTGAGGTTCAGATTTATGTATATATATATAAAGGTATATACCAGAAAATAAATAGGTAATTAAGTTAACTTTAAAAGTCTTGCAACATGGTTGCCGGACTACTTAATCTTGTTGTGTAACATTAGAAGTTGATCGCCAGATGAAAAGCTTCAAGGATTTAGCTGTGCAGCTTTGTCTGTTTGTTTTTATGGGCAACGCCTACAAGCAGGCAACGAACGGTATTCATTCTATATTCTGTTACTGTTCATAAAGAGATAGATGTTGACGCAGAGAGAGAGAGAGAAAATGAGAGAGAGAGAGAGAGAGAGAGAGACAGAGATAGCGAAATGGATAAAGGGCCTGACCAGTGGAGTGAAACCAAAATCAATTATTTAAATGCAGCGTTGGTCAAAGTTCAGAGTTCGATGCAGTGCCCTGCAAAATGGGCATGACTTGGTCAGTAATCAGCCACCTAACCCAACTCACTTCAATTTACCCATTCCCCTCATTCCCTCACCCCCTTCCCCACCCATCTCACTCACCTTTGATACTTTGACGCTTTTGCGCGTTGCCATCAAATTAAAATGCAATAAAATGCTGGGGACAGTTTCTACCGCTCCTCAGGAAGTGTATATACATTTTATATGTACATGTATATGTATATGTATATATATATATATATATATATATATACTTGCCTCCATATGTGGCAGTGCCATATACTCGTTGCAGCTTCCCAAAAAAGAGAAAGAAAAAAAGGAAATGCTTTTGCTCTTTGTTACAATTTCTACATGCATGTTCTCTGTGTGTGTATAAGTGGGTGGGTGTACTAGTTGTATATACACACATGCACGCACACATATATATATATGTATATTTTAATATATATAAATATATACACAGGCACTTGCAGTTTCCCACCCCATTTGGGCATTTACTTAATGTTGACTGTTGACTGTTATATAAAAGACAGCAGCAGGCGACACCCACTTAAACACCCAACTTCTTAATAGTAACCATCTTAAACCCACCTACTTAAGCGTACCCTTTTAACGCCCACTGCATCGATTTATAACGTTAGGTACGCATCTCAAGATTCTCGAACATTTTTATTTATTTCACGTATCTGACAGGTGCATCAACAGCTATAAGATACATTTGTGTTTCTCAACAATGCAGAACTCATCTAAATGTATCCTAAAGTTGCATACAAATCTAGCTAATATTTTATTTCGATTTTATTCTTATTATTTGATATATTGATGTATGCTTAGCTGCTAATATAAATTTATCAATTTCAGTTAAAGGTGTCTTAAGAATGGACCTAAATAAATGCATAATCAATAACCATAAAATAAATTTAATATTTGGGATTTAATGTATCTAAAACTATATGTATCTAATTCCTTTGTGTGTATTTTTATCGATACCAACTGAGACACAACTAACCAATCACCTATCTATCTACCTAATTATCTATAAATACAAATATTTATTTCCTTTCAATCTATCTTACTAACTGACTAACATATCTGCCTGTTTCTATTTAAATATCTCTTTATATATCCATATAGTATTTCTATATATTTATCTTTACTATCTTTCTATCTGTCTATCTAACTATTTGACTATTTTATTCTTTATCCACCTACCAACTATAAATTTATCTAAATGAATAAAATAAAGGACAAGAATATTAATGCAATTCAGCTTTAATTAGTTCTTTCTACGAATCTCAACTGTATCATCCTAACTATTTTTAATGCATCTGTCAAGACTTTCCATTTTCCCCTCTCTGAAGCGTTGCTTGACCCTAGATTATGAGAACTACGAACTGTTAAGTTTGAAGAATTTGCTTTGTTCGCTTCTGCAAAATCTGTTCTTGGTAAACTCAAGTTTATTTTAATTTTTTGCTCATAGTAGGAAAAACCACAGTTCTCTCTATCTCTCGGAAAGGGGTTGTGTTTGTGTGTGCCTGGATGTGTGTGTTTTTGTGTGTGTGTGCACATTCGGCTTTCATTCAACATTCTTGAAAAATACAAATACAAGTATTTTGCATGTGGTGTGAATGAAGGTTTCTATTTTGGACTCAGTGCACCAAATTGAGTGGTGGATTGGGTGGTGACTGTTGTCATGGGGTTGATGCTGTTGATTGCTCTTGGCCTGCGGAATGCTATTATGAGCTATTTCTATTTTGCTCTGTTCTTTTTAACAAGCAAACAAAATTAAGCTCGAGCATCAGAAATTAAATTACAAAGAGTTAATTTTCTACTTTTCTCTTCATTTTTGTTGATTATTTTCTATTGCTGCTTGTTCCTTTGCACATTGTGCTCTGTGAACTCTTAAGATACTCACAACTTCCATCCATGCTTCCTTTTGCATCTATTTGCCACATAAGAGCTTATTTATTTTGTCTTTGTTTTTGCTTCATCGCTTGGCTGCCTCTTTTTTGCCCATTTGCCATTTGCAAATTTCCTTTAAACATTTCCCATCTGAGAAGTCTGCATACCTTCTTCATCTTTATATTTCTCATCTTTTGTTTTTCCTTCCGTTGAACTTTATAGAGTTTCTGTCCATAGCAAATTTTTCTTTTTTTTTTTGAGTTTTTGATTTGTAGCCAAATAAGTGAAAATTGATTTGCATTCCAGCTACAAAATGCCTCATGTAAGTGCTTTTGATGAATTTTGTATTGTGCTAAAAGACTGATTTTCTGTATATTTAACAAAAGTTTCATATTTGAATGAAATGTTGGATAATATATTATTATGTATTATAACATTACTCCTAACACCAATGAACCCAAGTCGGTGTTTATTGTTATATGTGATTGCTTCTATCGTGATTGCTTTATACGTGTCTTAAAAAAATAATTTATTTTTGACAATTAAATCCAAAGAAAAATTAATTCAGAAAGTAAAAATCTTTGCATACTAATAACAAAACATATTTGCATATTAATTAAAAAAAAACCCAAATGCAAATATCAGAAACCTTTTTCAGGACTGTTGGAAAATTTTGAAAATTATTAGTAAAAACGTAATAATTCTTCTTGAAACGTAATTGTTATTTACAATAAATTAAGTCTCTTTGAATTAAATTATATTAAAGTTTCAGCAAACTTCGACCAATTCTAATATCAAAATATTTCTAGTGATATATGCATTAAATATTCAACTAATCAAAAATGTTAAGCAATCAAACTTTCATTGTACTTAGTGTATCTACCTAATCAAAACAAGAACAAGTGCAGAGTCCTGTAAAATCCTTAGGAAACAGCAAAAAAAAAAAAGCTTTAATAAAATATACGGGACTATAAGCCAGCAAACATATTATTGCGACATTATTATAGATCAAAAGATGTAAAAACTGGCATTACTATAATCTGTATTTATGATGGATGTGAAGCGAACAGCATGTTAAGAGAAACTAGCACAAATATACTTATATATATATATATATATATATATATAGATATATAGAACTATATACGTATACGTAATATGCTCTGATGGGTTCAGGTCGGGTTCTTTCGAGTAGCAGACATAAATTCATTGAATGCTCGTAACTTGAAATTGCTTTCATTATTTGTGATTGATTGCATTGCAGTTATGTGCAATATCCTCAATGATTTTGCAATAATGCAATAATGCCCCATTTACGTGGCACCAATCAGCAAACCCCCCAACCCAGACCCCTCTCCCAATAAAGTTCGAGTAGTAGCAGCTTTCATATCGTATTTTATATTGGAGACTCATTATTGGATGTAGGGGGTATTGCATTTCACAATTCGTACTTTGTTAGTATTTTATGTCTTTTGTTTTTCATATATTTTTTTTTTTTTTGGCAAATTGGGGTTTCCTTTTTGAAGTTTTCCGCCCGGATGCGGCAAATGAAAATCAATATGACGCATGCGCTTGCTAAAATGCTCCAACGTTATTTCCCAATTCCCCAATGCTCGAATGTGCACGCGTGTGCACATTTATATATATATATATATATAAATACATATAGTATATTTATATATTTATAAAAATATATGGGTTTGCGTGTGTGTGTGTGTTCCGGAGACACACAATTACGGGATATTAGGGATCGGTTAGCAACGACATCCGAGATATTTTCCGATTGTACTCTCTCCCTTTCACTATCTCTTTGTTTCTCTCTCTCTCTCTCTCTCTGTTTCTCTTGCAATCATAAATTGCATTCGTTAGGAACATGCTAAAAAGTTTACTTTGCTATCAGCCCATCTGTAGCATATATTCACCATAATAGCACCATTTTGAGAAACTGTCTTTCCACTCTTCAAAAAATTTATAAAAATTCGAAACAAATACAGATATAAGTTGTAATAAATGAAGATTCACGATACAATTGCAACATTTGGGGTGTGGCATTGTTATTCCAAGCAAAAGATCCTGAAATATTTTGTGAGTTCCGTTAATACTATATTTTTGGGTCTATGTCCTGTTTCAAGACCAAAAATAATTGCATTTCACCACAGGCGTTCGGCAACATAACACTTTTCCATATCAGCATTCAACTTTATTACAGAAATGTACATGGTAATTAGAACTTGAAAACTTGAATCCGCAGTCGCCTTTCTAAAGAACTTATTACTTTGGACTGTTTTGAAGGTATTTCTTCTATTTAAGGGTTCTTGTTTTCAGTGTTTCTCAAGTAAATCTGCTTTGTCATTGCGAATCCTTAATTTTAAAATATATAATATATATATCTGCTCTTTTCAGGGCTACCTATTGCAAACTTATCTATTCTACCTAATTAACTGATGAAATTTATTTTGCTATGCACAACTTTTCAAAAAGAAATTTCAGCAATAAAAGTTAGGCTCTGGGTCTAACTTTTGATATGCAAATGAAATTTACTGATGTCAAAGGGTTTTTTGTTTCTATTAAACATTTGCTTTTATTTAATTAAATGCAAGTGAAGTGCACTTTGGCGCAATGGTAAACAAGTTTTCAAAAAGCAACCACCAGCATCCGCCTAAGCACGGTCAGCCCCACCACCCAACGAACACAGAAACCACCGCAAAACTGGCAACTTTCATTACCTGCTCGCGACAGCAACCACTGGCCGTCGTTAAAGTGCACCCACCACAGCCACAGCCACAGTCACCACCAGGCAGCAGTCGCAGCAGTTACAGCAGTCGCAGCCACCCAGCCACCCAACCACCCAACCACCCAACCACCCAACCAACCCCACCGTCCAACCCAACCCATAAACAAATATCCATTGCCAAATCCATAGCCACTGCCATTATTAAAGAGTCGAGTAGTCGCAGATTCTTTGGGCTCTCTCTTTCTCTCTTTCTGCCTTTCTCCCTCTATTTTTGGTCAGTTCTTTCATCTGATGCGCTTTGGGCTGCAGCGAACTGGGGAGTGTTTACTGTAGCATTCAGTTAAGCCGTAAGACTGAATCAAATGTTTTACATATTTTATTATACCCTGTAGACATTTTAAATGTTCAGAATGGGTTTCATCAAGTTTTTTTTTCATGTTGCAACAGAATTACATTGAGACATGGCCATTTTTCAATTTCAACCTGAATTTTACTTCACCCTTGCAAAAAATATTACTAAGCACCACAATCTATAAGATTTATGGACAAATATTGGTATTCAGGTTTTCTGGGTTAGTAAGCATTCTGAAAAGAGTGAGTTGAGTTGAGATGTAAGAGCGATCTGAAGTTGTTCAGAAGTAGAAGTTAAGTTCGGGTGTTTTGTTACAGGAAATCTGATAGTCGAGCTCTCGCGGCTAGCACATTCTTACTCGCTTTAATTTTCCATTTTTTTTTTGTTTTTTTGTAAACATACAAAATGTATAAGCAAACAACGAAAACAACAACAATGGCTGCAAAAATTCAAAATTCAAGCACCACTCTGAAGCGCCCAGCGCTCGATAATTGAAATGGACAGCATCCGGCTGGGCTGCAGTCTCCGCGCCCGCCCCTGGGCAACGGGAATATTTAGGGTTAGTTAGAAGGGGGCAGGCGAGGGGTAGCTTCTGGGGTAGGGGTCATAGAATGGAATGCGGGTCTGCGTCCAGCCGTAGTTCACAACTTGGCTTAAAATGACGTCTGCCATGTAACTGGTTGTGTTTGAATTTCTTTGTTTTTTTTTTTTTTGTACTGTATGTATTCGCAACCTGGAGAAATGGGGTTTTTTACATAACCAGAAAAACACGGTTAGCACAGGAACAATTCTAACATCTGTCCTGACAGAGCGTGAGCTGGACTAGCAAGTCCACATCTGGAAAAGTGACATTCATACAGGTAGATAGACTTAGCTGTTCATGCTGATCAAGGATATATATATATATATATATATATATATATATCAAATATGCTTCCTTCTGTCTGTTACAAACTTTTGCTCATCTTTGATTCACTGTTCGCATTGAGTATTCAGGTTATTCAAACAAAACATCGACAATTGCCCGTCGGTCGGCAAGTCTGTGCAACACTATTTTGGGCTTCAGTGCTATGATTTTAGCCGAAAATGTTCTCATCATCATTATCGTGTAGAACATCATGAAACTCAATCGGCTCGTAGTCTTAATTTCAATTTCTTTTAAGACATTTACGAAACTTTTGCTATATTGCCAAGATGCCGATGCCGATGCCGATGCCAATGCCAAGTGGATGATGTACTAAACAAATAATTACAAAAGTTTTTTTTCCTTCTTTATTGCTCTGTTTATTTTGCTGTTACGTTTGCTTTCTTGGACAATGGCTGCCTTGGCGTGATTGGACTTAAAAATAAAAAAATAAAAATTACCATAAATAAAATAAATGTTTTTCTACTCTTCTTCTCTGATTTTACCTGTTTTATGCTGGATTCGCCTAGCTTAATTTTTCATAATTAAAATAAACAGTTAGTTAAGATATTGATGTGAATTTATGCACACATTTTCTAGATGTTCAATTAATGTCACGATATTTGAATTTTTTTATATTTCAAGCACAATTTTTTTTAATTAAAAGTTTCGTTCAATTTCCTGACTAACAATATTTTCATACTTTAAGTGAAGTATGTTTTTTATTCTTTTTTTTTAATCTATTCCTTGGGAAACTGTCATAACACCTAGCATAACACGAAAATTAATTTGGAAGGGGAAAGGGTGGTTCGAATAAGATAATAATATAGAGCAAATAGTAAGAAAATTTTTTGCACAAATTTCAATGGCTTTCGGTAAATCAGATATTGTGGAGGCCCCACATAAAAGTCGTGTTCCAGAATTGATCGCATAGCAGAATTGGAAGTTTCTTCTCCGTTAAATAGTTTTAGTTTTCTTAATATTTTATTGTATGTCTTAAATTTTGAAAGGGTGCAGAAATATCTTGTTAAGAACTCCCCGTTTGCCATTTACCGAGTACACTTTTTCCAAACTATTTAAAACTTTTACAAAATCTTTTACCCAACAAAGCAGCCCTCAATTTGTATTTCAAATACTGTGCGTGGCTGTGGGTGCCAAGCCAAAAATATCCTTCCCCACACTCACACACATACACACACACACACGCACACAGCCACATACACACATTAAGATAATTCATATAGATATTTTTGCTACCCGTGGCTCAATAAATGTTAATGTGCATTTGCGAGTAATATTTGCTGATGAAAGGTATACTCCGTGAGAGATAGATATATATGTGTATATACATATTTTACATAAATATATATGTATGTACTATCACGAATGCCGTTTTGTTATGCTGTATAATACACACACATACACATCTACACATGCATATAAATGTGTATGTGTGTTTTTGTGCCTTTTTCTATTGCAATTTATTACAACAAAAATATAAGCAAAATTCGAAAAAAGCGCAAAAACATGGAAAACCATTTCATGTGCTAACGAAATAACAAAAGCCGGTTCCTTGTGTGAGTGTGTATGTTTATGTGTATGTTAGCTAACACTCACTCAAGCATACACATAAACACACATACACACCCACACCCACACACACGGACACACCCTGCCGGCCGCCACGTCGACACAAACACATAAAATGCAATGAGGCAACTTTATTTTTTTGCTCTATGTTATTGTTCCTTGCCTGCTTCTTCTTCTGGGTTGCATACTCTGTAAATTAATGTTCATAAGATAAGCAAAACGAGGCTGTGTTCACGTTCAGATTATCAAGTAACTTATTCCAGCTGATTGTAAAAATATTACATTATATATAAAGCGCTTGAAGTTGATAATAAAATTGAATTTAATGGCAAGAGATCAAGTTTATAAACTTCGATTGACACCTTACACAATTCGAATCAACTCATAAATTTCACTGGAAACCGAACACTCCACGTAGTGAAACTAGAACCGGCTCGAATTTCCTGTTCTTGCGCATAATTTAAAAAGAAATAAAATTCTTAAAAACATCAAAAAGAGAATCAATCCAAATTTGAAATATTTCAGGGTATCTTCCAGTAATGCACACTTATTTAGAGCACTCTACCGTTTTTATGCTTTATGGTTGCTGTTGTTTTTTTTGCTTTCTGCCACAAATTCAATTTCCGCACATTGTGCGAAGCTCCCCAAACGAAAAAACCCCCTCCACTTCCCCAGCCTCACAATGCCCCCTCACCCACAAAAAAAAAACTCTCTCTTACAGCCATGCGCAGTATCTAGCTCTCTATCTCTCTCTCTCTCTTTCTCTCTCTATTTGTATCTGTGTGTTTGAGTCCAGGATACTAGAACCAAATTTGTGTGCCGCGTAGATTGCGCAATCTATGAAAATCAAAACAACGCCCCACAAATACACACACAGAGACACAGATGGAGAGAACTTGAATGAACAGCAGCGGCGAAGAGAACTCTACAGATAGAGAGCGAGAGAGAGGCAGTTTGAGAAAGAAAGAGAGAGAGAGAGCAAAAAAGAGAGACACAGCGAAAGTTGAACAGAGGGAGTGAGAGTTGAGGCAAGGACCCCGGAGACAAGTTGGCCACCGGCCGGCATTTCAACTGAGGGTTGGTGCTGGTGGCACGGGATAGGGTGTAGGCGATAGTATGGGGGGTGGGGTAGTGGTAGGGGGTGTCTGCCTCTCTATGCTGCACATAACATTGTGTCAGAGTTCAATATCCTGCATGGACACAGTGCCTGCAGGTGGCAGGCAGCATTTGAAGTCAGGTGTCAACACAGAGAATGCGCAGAATTGATGTAAATATGTTTATATACCAACATATGTAAGTGTGTGTGTGAGTGTGTACCCGTTATTTACAAACATATCAGCAGCAGCATATCTGCATAAGTGATCAGCAGAGCGAAAGATAGAAAGAGAGAGAGAGAGAGATAAACAGAGAGAGAGAGAGAACAGAGGCCTGCTTAAAAGCTTAAACGAGATTCGGTGAGCTGACTTAAGTCCAGCATTTAACTCTCGTTGTCCATTGCGCATCTTATCTAATTATCTAATATATAATTTATGCAATTATGCACTTCAAAAAAATCTACATGAAAATTATAAAGTTTTGCTTTTTATTAGAAATAATTTCAGAAAATACCACAAAACATATATAATAATTATAAATGCTTGCCCTAAATTAACAATCTCATAAATATGATATTTTTTATATTTTTTATAATTAGAAATATTTTCTTGAATTTTACGAACCATTGTAAAAACTTAAGTTGTTTCAAATTAAAGTGTATAAATTTAGAAACTATATATGTGAAATCTTCAATTGTTAATGTTTATATTAATAATGTATGCAGCATGCATATGCATATAAAGTATTTTTTCTCAATTTACGATAGAAAAAATATACAGTTCCAATTTGGCTTGAGTACGTAGTTTAAAGCGCATGGATGGAAAGAGACTGAAATGTTCAGCTCAAAGGCATTTTTTTTTTTTAAATATAAGAGAAAAGAATTAACACAAAGCTTAAAAGAGCTCAGTTAATAGTGAGTCAAACATAATTTAAGGTTCGATTCAGATTGAGCTTTGAATGCACAGTTGCGTAGATAGCTTAAAGTCTCAATTAAACTGCAACTTGAGCTGATTCTTGAGCTTTGCAAGCTGCTCTTGTCTTGCACTTAATTTAGCTCAAGGGGGAGCAGCTGGGTTTTAAAACATATCAAATAAATTGTTAGTCCGGGTGCTAGAACTAATTAGAAATTTGAATCTAATTATAAGGGCCACGGAGGACATAAGTCTAGCTTCTGGCTTACCTTTTGTAACGTATCATTTAGCGCTGGACTCTTACAGATGCGGATACAACCCTTAACGTAACAATAGAGGGAGAGGAGGCAAGAGGCAGTTGAAAAAGAGGGTTGTTCACCTACTCAGCCGGTACGGCACAGCAGTGACAGGCTTCACTGTGCCATTAAACAGCTGATCGGCGCTGAGCTGTCTGACTACCTGATGTGAACATGTGGACATCCTGTGCTGATATTGGGTTGGGTTGGGGTGATGTGCATTTTCCAATTATATTCAATGTTTAACATTCCATTCTACGCCATTTCGGGTGCATTGAACTCTTATAGGAGCGACAGCGGGTGTGTGTCTAAGAGAGAGGGAGACAGACAAATTTCGCGAAAAATGGGGCGCAAACTAATTTGATATCTATGGGTGTATTGCTCACAGGCGTTGTGTATAAAACATAAAAAGGGTTTGCTTCATCTCTAATTTTGTATTTCGTTGAGTTCACTCAAGCTTTCACTTTTTCAGACTAACCCCTTCAAAAATCAATCGTAACTACGCCACTGTTCCAGCTGAAATGTTATTACATTCCAGTTTTTCCGCATACCCTACTGCAAATTCTCAAAATCAGTCGCTGTTTAACCAGAGATGTGACAGTTTTGAACCACCATCCACACTGTGGTACACTCACAAAAAAGTTGCCTTTTGTTTTAGGAATTTGCCATACTTTCGGCGGAAAGGGTTCCTCATCGCATTCTTCAAAAAGTAAATTTATAAAATTATTGTTGTTACGTCTTTCTAAAACCGAACATTTTTCGAGCAAATTCCCATTAATTTTTTTTTTCAGAATGGATGATTTCTTAAAATCTGATCTTAAATTTACTTTTTGTTTACATGTGTTTCCTAATAATAGAAATAATTTAAAAAAAAAACAAAAGAAAAATGGAGTTGTTGAACTATTTTTAATTTTAAGAAAAAGGTTTTTTTTATTAATATTTATTATTTTAAAATTAATTTAAAACAAGTAAAGCTTTATAATTTTCAGCGCGGCTTTTGTTTCTAAGTGTAGAGCTGTAGCGGTGGTGTAATCTTTTTGTGTTGCTAAGTTGGTGGTGGATTCTGTTAGATTTCCCTCTAAAGAGGATCTAACCCTATATCTCTCCCGAATCGATTCGTTTTGGTTGCGTATTTGAGCCAACAAGCAACGAGTTACATTCCAAACTAGCTTTTGTGACATTCTTCTTTTTTCCCAAACTTTCCCTTCTATTGTTTTTTTGTTCGATTCTAAAACTTGAAAACATTTTGGCATTTTGACATACATCAAGTCGGAGAAATGCATTTGGCAAATGAATGCACATGGCTAAATTTGTTGTATGACCAAAATAAAGGGAGTTGTTGACTCAAGGCATAGAGAGTGGTAGAGGCGATCATGAACCTGTTTTGTCTATTGTTTAATCGTGTAATATGGAAAATTGTCCAACTTAAGCACTTAAGCATCGTTGGGTTATATGTACCTGAGGTAATATACAAAAAAGTCGCCGAAAATATTCAGCATCTGTAATTCTGTATACTCTCAAGTATTCTCTTGACACTCACATACACACACACAGACACACACACATATGTAGAGAAAGCAGGCAGAAGTAAGGAGTAATGGGCTGACAACCACCCGAAAGCACGGAAATTATAGGAATTGGGTCAAAAAATAAACGGAATTATCTTTAAGAGCCTATGGAAAAAAAGAAAACAACCTGATAGGAAAAAAAGAGAAATGCAGATGCTTGAAAAATGCAAACAGTTGCCACTTAAGCAGCAAAGAAGCAGCAACCACCCAACAAAAAACATCCCCACCAACGCCCAACACCTCCCCCCGGCGAATTTCTCTCATCTCACTTTTGTTCAACTTCAGTGTTGTTAAGCCAAAACGTTGAAATTTCATTATTAATACTAAGGAAGCTGTTTCCTTGTGTGTGTGTGTGTGTGCAAGTGTGTATGTGTGTGTGTACGCTTGTGTGTGCAGCTCTGATTAATAGACTGTTTGCTGCAAGGTGCACCGCTCTCCGCTTTTCCCGATGTAAAGCATTTACAAATCAAACACAACCGGCTCCCGGCAATATTGCGCTCTCTCTCTCTCTCTCTTTCTCTAGTCATCTCTATCTAACTTTAACTCTTACTCTCTCTTGCCCTCTCTCTCTCATCGTCGCAGTCGTTAGTTGCGTATCCTTATTGAGGGTTGGGCGGGTGGTTTTGTTTTGTGTTTGTGGCTGTGTCTAAATTGTCCCATGTCTTTTGTCTCTGGTCCAGCTTTAATCTGGCCAACAATTTGGCTTTTGTTTTCTGCTTTTAAATATAACTCGGTATTATAAAATTAACTTATCTGAGTAATTGTTGGACAAAGAAATCTGCGGAGAGATAGAGAGGGAGATAGAATTGGTTTGCATATTCCTAAAGAGATACTTGAATCCCTGAGTAATTAAGTACAATGATCTATGATCTATCCGTTTCTCAAGTAGCCCACTTTTTCTTCCTTTAGGTTAACTTTAATTATTTAAAACCTCTCTAAATTCAATACAACTACAAATATATCAAAGAAAACCCAGATGTATATTTGTTTATTGTATTTGGTACTCAATGAAAACCCGATATACATCCATCTTACCTCTGTTATTTCCATTATTATTATGTAATTTTATAATATTTAACTTGCAAATCTTTTCTTTTATTTGATATAATATGCTAATAGAAATAACTTCAAAATGTTAACGACTGTAAAATAGTAATTTTAAATAGTAAATTTCACTTACAAGCTACAAGCTGCTACTCAAAAATTTGCAGCTTATTCGAAGTAAGTCTTCGTTCAGTATCTATGATTAGCCGGAAAAGTATTTGTATCAATTTAAGTGAATCTCCCCAAGTTGATTGATATTAATATTGAAGGAGCACTGTTTACGTTCATACACTGAAAGTGGCACTTGGAGAGCTTAGGCTTGCTGCTTGCTGCTCGCTCCTTGCTCCCTTGATGAGCGCCAGATGGCGCTCTTAATCTGCTTTGCATATCAAAGTATATAGTATATATATCTATATATCGTTTATATATATTTTGTATATAGGTGTGTACACACTTGCATATCTTGCATATCACAAAAAAAAAAAAAATAAAAAGCCCCTTCCACAGTGCCCAGCCGCCCACATGCGCTCACAATAAATTGAGAGTGGGAGAGAGAGAAAAAATGCGCATGCTTTTGTATCGCCAGCTCGCTCGCTCAAAAGGGTGTGTACCAGCTTGGCCTCTGAGCCTGGGAGCGAGCGTGATAACGCCAAAAAAGGATATGAATGTGAAAAGCACGGGTGGTTGCTTGCAAGCAGCTAGCCACGCATGTACGCTCTCTCGCTCTCGTTCTTGGTCCTGCTCTCTCTCTGTGTGTTTGTGTTTGTGTGTGTGTGTGTGGGGGGGGTGGGGGTTAAAGGATACTACGTTTATGTGGATGGCGAGCTGTGGCCGGCGGCGCCTGGTTTTTCACTTCAGTCGTACGTGTTCGTTCGTTGCTTTCGTTCGGTTTTGATTCCATTCGGTTGTGTTTCTCATTCGAGAACATTCATTTATAATTTTTTGACTCCTCTGCACCAGTTTTTGTGTTTTGTATTTGTATTCAGTTACGAATTTGTTGTTGTGTTCTCGGTTTTTTAACAAACTAACTTCAAAATAAAACAACAACAAATACAACAACAACAACAGCTATAACTGTGCATAACTCTCTCTCTGACTCTGTGCAATATAATACCAAAAGATATATAAATTTAAAGACGCTTTAATTATCGCTACTATCGCAACTATCGTTTCGTTTATGACTCGTGTCGGGGCCACTAAAAAATTGCAATACGTTGAAAGCCAAGCTAATTGTTAAACAACAACAACAACACCAACAACAAACAACAATTGTGTTCAACAGTCCTAGTCAAATTTATATACATATATTTTTTTTCGCTTTTTGTTACACTGTGCAACAAATTAAAATAAATGTAAGCAACTGCAACAATAAGAACTGCAAGAACAACGCTTAACAACTACAACTAACACCTAAAACAACAACAAATACGCTGTCGTCAGAGCGAGATAGCAGCTGCTTTTGCTTGCAACGACTAGAGTGGGAGAGCAAGCGAGAGCGGCAGCAAGATAGAAAAGAGTGCGAGCTTCACAATCAATACAATTCAAAACTTTTATTTTTGGCTGCTTCCCCTCTTCTTCTTTATGGTTTTTCATTTTTTTTGTGTTTTGTTTTGTTTTTGTCTTCGGCTGTATCTATTGCCAAACAAATATTATACATATATACATACAAGTACATACGTATAACAGCTATAACAGTGCATGTTTTGTCTTGTGACTATTTTCCGCTTTTTTTCATGTGCCGTTTTTTTCTTGTGGGAAAGTGCGAAAAGTGTGAAGTAAATTGGGACTGGGTGTAGTCAAAGCTCTCCGTTGTAATGTACACGAGAAAACTCACCATTTATGTACATATATGATCTATGATTGATTGAGAGATAGAAAGAGAAAGGGATAGCGAGGGAGGGAGACAAATTGGGCGAGAGATGAATGGAGAATGTAAAATCGCTAGACCGAGATGCAGATACTGAGATACATAAGCAGTGATAGTTGATATCTCTGAGGAGCTGTCTAAGGCATAATACCTTTTTCTCACTGTTTCTCTATATCTCCATTCTTTATTCTATTTTTGAAAATCGCAGTATTCCGTTTACGTTGAAAGCATTTTCTTTCACTTATTCTTCCTGTCTCTCTCTGTCCTTTTCTGACTTGTGTATTTGTCTTTCTTTTATATCTCCTTCTTGCAGACTCCTAGTTCTTCCCCTCTCTTTCTCGATATGCCTCTGACTATAGATCTCTCGCTCTTTCTCTCTCTTCCTTTCTATATCTATATCCTTCTCTCCCTGGCTTTCTTTCATTCTTCACTGGCATTTGGCTCTATCTATAATTGCATCTTGCCTGCTCTCCTCCTCCTTGGCTGCTGTCTCGCTCATGCTGCTGTCTTTTTGTATCCTTGGCCATCAATATTTAAGACATGTCCTGACCCACCTCACGGCACCGTGGGGCGACACACATTTTAAATGAGGTCACAGATATTGGCGCAAAGGTCTCAATTACACATTTTCTTTCCTGCATTCCTTCCTTCTTTCTTTATTTCCCTTTTTTATAACATGCACACACACACACACAAACAACACACACCTACTCACACACGTACTTGGCTAGGTCGCTGCCCGTTTGGGGGTTGCCAGCTCAATGGGGAGTTGCTGGTGGCGAAGTGGCTTTTGCTGTGATGCAGCTAGCATAAGTGCAACCTCATTTTCTCTTTCTATTTTTTTTCTCACTCTATCTATCTCCCTCCCTCTCGCCACTCTTTTTCTGTGTGTGTGTGTGTGTCCTTTGTTTCCTCTTGAGCTTTTTAACGCTACACTTCCTTTTGTTCTTTGGGGTCGTCTTCGCTTTTGCTACTTTGACTCTTGTTATATTGTGTATACCCTTATCAAGGATATTTTAAGATTTTGTGATAAAGTGTGTAATGCATGAATCCAATCCCATAAAATATTCATATAATATATATGATTCCAACTGGCATAAAAATTATAAAATTTGTATTGTTTTTAGAGAAAATTTCTAAATATTAAAACATTTTCCATAAAATTTGCAAGACTAAGCCTAAGTCAGCAAACCCAAAAACATGCTGTTAGTAATGTTAAATATTTTTAACTTTAAAAAACGCATTTCTAAAGAGTAGAAATGCAAACCATGAATTTTTAAATTATAATTAAATATTCCGTTAATTAATCCATGGGGTGCCGTGGATCGCTCATCTTTCTTGTGATTCTTTTGGTTAATAAATTATCTGAAGAGCGATTTTTTTAAATACTTAAATTATGCTAATAATGCAAAGAATATAATCTTAGAGTGATATATTTATTTTTTTTCTGAGTGTGGTCATCTGTTTCATAACTAGCTATAAGCAGTTGGACTGGTTTTTGCGAAGAGTATTTGATATTCGGCGTGCAGAGGTCGCTTATCTTTCTTGTGTTCCTCTTAGGTTTGACTTTGGCTTTTTAAGTGCTCTTCGTGCGAGTGTTTTTATTTATTTTTTGTTATTGTTTATCTGTTTATGACATGCGAATTGTTGTTGCTGGGGCCATGTTTTTGCTGTTGAAGTTCGTTAATGTGCCTCTTCACACTGCGTTGCCGTCGAGTTCATTGAACGCTGGCCGCAACAGCTGTTGAATAGCAACCGCAGTAACAACAACGCTCTCAACAAAAACTAGAAAAGTCAAAAACCCATATACAAAAATAAAAACACTGGCCACAAAGCGACGGGTTCATTGACCTATCGGATATAAGAGCCCAACAACCGTCAAAAATCTAACATCAAATACTTAGGGAACAAACAGCCAATGTGTCCAGTGTGTCCTGGATGCGACGTGCCGCTTCGTTTGTTTTTCCCGTCAAGTTTTTACCCTATTTTCATTTTCAATTTCTAGCCAAAAGGGAGTCACATTTTCCCTACCCCGAGCTCTCACTTGCCCTCTCTCTCGCTCTCTCTGTCTCTCTTTGTCTATGTCTATTTTTCAACCCCTCAAAACGATTCCTATTGGATCAATGTGCAGGCAGGCTATATATTCCAATTGGAGTTGTGTTGCACATAATTATAATAATTGTGAGAATTATAAAAATACTTCCCCCTCGATTTCTCAATATTCGCTTAGTTAATTCTTGGCAAGATATTTATTTTAAGAAAGTAATAACAAATTAAGTGAAATTGCGCTTAGTCTAATATAATTGCAGACCTATCTTACACTCATAAAAAAATCTGTAATCTATAGGTTAAAAATAATCTGCAAAAAATTAAAAATAATGCAACAAATACAACAATTGTTAAATGTTTTCCGTACTTATTCATTGTGGTATAGAATTGCTGAGTACGCATTTAATACTGACAAAAAAACGCATATCACAGTAATTTAATTCAGTTCCATATTGTTAATCCAACTTTTTTGCTGACAAGAAAAAAAGCAGGAAAGAAACTTGGTAAACAAACTTGAGGCTTTAGGTGGAGGTTGAGGGAGTTGGCGTTGCTATTAAAAAAAATGATGATGCCGAAAAAATGGCAAAAATGTACATAGACAAGCATATTTTTGTGGTGGGTTTTGTACCGCTTCTCGCTTCGCTCATCAGTAGGGTGTTATGTTGGCAAACTTATTTTTTATTATTATCTTAAAACTAACATGACTTTTGTTTACGATTAACTATTTGCAGATTGAGTAAAAACGAGCGAGAAATCGAACAGCCATTTATCATTTATCGGACTCGAGAAACAAACAAGAAGAGCAACTGAGAGAAAGAAGAGAAAGAGAAGACCACAAATCGATGAGAAAGATTTTGAAACTGCAACAGAAGAAGCAAAACGTTAAACCAAACACCACCAAACAAAACCAACAACAACTATTAACATAATAAAAAGAAGAACAACAACAAATATAACGAATAATCATATTTAAGCGTATATACAACATTATAATAAATACATATACCATATATTATATATGTATGTATATTTCGAATAAACACACAACTAAGTTCCAACAACAACAAAACAAAGCAAAACAAAAAAAAAAAAAACTACAAACGCAAATTTAGTAAAAATAATAATAATTATATAAAAAAAATCATTTCTATCTTTTTGCATTTTTGCAATTTTATATATAAAAAATAATAAAAGAGAGAAAAAAAACACACAAAACAAAAAAAACCAACAAAAGAGAGAGACTCGAAACAAAACCAGAATTACCAAAACCATTAGCAAAATTTACTCTTTTATCTAAAAATAACTAAAACAAAAATAAATTCAAACTTAAATAAAATTTTAAACTTTAAACGAAGCCAAAGAACGGTTTAAGAGGCAGAGAAAAAAACAAACAAAAGAAACATAACATAAATAAAGGACTATTTTTTTTGCGATCGTAGTTGATCTAAAAACCCACAAAAACGAAAGAAAAATAAAAAATAACACGCCATAAGTCTAAAGCAAAAATTCGATAAGAAGAAAATCCTTGCGACAAACAACTTCACGGGACTTGTGCAAAGCGCAGTCAAAGAACTTTATAAATAACAAAATAAAATAAAACAATTTAAAATTCAAAGAAATAAGCACATATATTGTAAGCGTAACCAAGAAAGCAGTGAGATTAAATACTAAGCGCAAACGAACAACAACTACCGGGTGCAACTAAAGGCAGTAACAGTACCAGCAAATGTAACAGTAACAGTACAGGTAGCAGTAACAGTAACAATACCGGCAACATTTGCCGTAACCGTACCAGTAATAGTAACAGTTGCAAGTACTATTGCAACACCAACATCACCATTAGCACCATTAACGGCAACACCAACAAGGACGAGAACATGACCAACGCAATGGACATTGTTAAGAACGGTAGCGCCAATGGCTCCGTGGATGGCAGCAATGATGAGTCGCGCACCAATTTGATAGTCAACTATCTGCCACAAACCATGACGCAAGAGGAGATGCGTTCGCTCTTCTCTAGCATTGGTGAGTTGGAGAGTTGCAAACTGGTGCGAGATAAAGTCTCAGGTAATTTGGGTAAATATTAACCAACCTTCCAATATGCTTACTATATATATGTGTGTTTATATATCTTTTTTTATCGCATCATTCTCAAGTTGGTGATTAGATGATTTATTGGTAGTCTTATCTCATACATCTATTTTAGTAATCATGTTTTTAGCATGTCGTACAACATTTACTCAATAACTGATATAATTATCGTATTATTATCTATTAATATTATAATATATTGCTTTCGTTTCCTGTGAATGATCCATTAAAGTTTATTAACCTTTTTTTTTGCTTTTTGTTTTTGTTACTGTACTGATAATATTGGTTCTTGTAATTGGCTTTTAAGAAAATATTGTTTTTCGTTACCGCTTTCGAAATTCAGTCAAATTCAATTTTCCAAATGACTTAGCTAGTTTTGAATTGGTTCGCAGCTTGCAGATTTTCGTAATGAAAGTGATTGTTTGAATTATTATTTATTAGCATGCATAAGCTGAACAGACGAATCAATGCCATTTATTCACATATCAAGAACTGCAATTACTTTTTACAGTCTTGCCAGCATCATTGACCGCACTCAATCCGGCTCTGCAACAGGGTAAGTTTTCAAAAGAATTGAAAAATCGATCAAATAAAATATATAAAATAATTATTTAATTTGTTCTTGTTTGGATGTAGGCCAGAGTTTGGGCTATGGATTTGTTAATTATGTGCGCGCCGAGGACGCTGAGAAGGCTGTGAACACCCTGAACGGTTTGCGTTTGCAGAATAAGGTTATTAAAGTATCATACGCCCGTCCAAGTTCAGAATCTATAAAGGGTGCTAATTTATATGTATCGGGTCTTCCGAAAAATCTATCACAACCAGACTTGGAGGGGATGTTTGCATCGTTTGGCAAAATAATTACATCTCGTATACTCTGTGATAATATTTCTGGTACGCAACTATAACGATAGCGATTACAATTACGATAACTATAACGTTAACGTAATATCCATTTATCGTTTTGTCTAATCGATGTGTATGTTTGTCATAGGTCTATCGAAGGGTGTCGGTTTTATCCGTTTCGATCAACGCAACGAAGCCGAACGCGCCATACAGGAGCTGAACGGTAAAACTCCCAAAGGCTATACCGAACCGATAACCGTCAAGTTCGCCAACAATCCAAGCAATAGCGCCAAGGCTCAAATTACTCCACCACTTACCGCCTATTTGACGCCACAGGCGGCAGCGGCAACACGTCGATTGGCCGGTGCCCTACCTTCAGCCGGACGTATCAGGTGCGTAATATCCATTTATAAATAAAAAAAAAAGAACTCACTCACGGAGTGACTGAGTAACGGAACATACTATATATATACATATATATATTTATATACAATTATATAGAATATATATATATTTACTTGGTCTAGTCAACACACAAGTCCGAGTGTACATTTGCTGCTCCCCTTTGGGTGTCCGCTCTACGTTCCAGTTCTTAAGTTTAGAAAAAGGAAAGAAGTTGAATAATATCAAGAATAACCAATGCTAGACATTAATTTGTTTTATTTATATTTCTATATACATGTATATATTTGTTATGATTTCGATTATTATGGGTTTGAACATAACGTTTACATAACTTTTTTTCTATTTTCCTACCTCTTATGTGGCATATTTCGGTTATCTTTTTTCTTTGACAAAAAAAAAATAAAACAAAATAAAAAAATAAAAAAAAGACAAATTTCTCATCATAATTTTAGCATTGGAAAATTTCCCATGTTAGCGATTAACAAGGGTTTGCAAAGGTGAATTTTTCGACTTATTCATTTTTCACATACACAGCAAACACACTAACACACATACATATGTATTTATTGCTGTTTTTCTTTGTTTATTTGCGAAAAAAAATAACAGGATGTCAAACCGAAACGAATTTATGCTCCAATTTCATCTTCAAAAAAGTCTACCTGCAAAAATTTCGTAACCCTAACACGAATATGATAAAAGGTATTCGCTGGAGCTGGCGTCGCCGGTATAAATATATATCTATGTATTTATGAAACCCAAATAATGGGATGACCCTAATACGTTGCGTTTTTTTTTTTTGGCACTAATAATATAACTTCCGAATTTCAATCGATTTACTTTGGTTAACGGGATCAGTTTCGTTTCCGGTTTGACATCCTGAACAAAAAAAAATCATCTCAAAAATAAACAGTTTTGATACTAAATGTTTAGCTAAATGTTTGTGTGTAATTGTTCTTCATAAATACCTAATATTTAAAAAAAAAGAAGATATAATTTCAAGTATTTAATATATATTTTCCCAGTATTTGTTATGTTTTCCTATAATGGCTTTTTGTGTTTCATTCGTTCAATTTGACTTTCGTACGTCGCATGAGTTCTGATTTGGTTCCTTAACAAGCGAAACAATATAATTTTAGTCGATTTCGATTAAATATTAAAAAAAATATCACTGTGTAACATATGTTCGATGACAAATAAACGATATTCCAAGTTTGCTTTGATTTTATAAATATACATATACATATATTTACATATATTTTTCATTTTGGTTTTTGAACGAACCGAGCGACAATTACATGATTGTGCTTTTAACTGAACAATTGGGCAAATAGGAAATTAAATCAAAATTTTTGCAGCACAGTGTAATAGTGGCCAACAAAAAAAAGTACTATGAAAGCATGTATAAATAACTTATAAATCAGAATAAAAAAGAATACATAACTTTGGCTGGCCAATGTTGAAATACTCTTGCAAATGGTAGAGTTGAAAAAATAAATATACTATGCACATATAGTTGTCTGATGCTAATCAAGAATAACGAACTATGCTTAATATTAATGTGGCAAGTTATTCGATTACTGATAAAATAAAAGTTAGTTTGAACTGCTTATGATTACGTGGACTCATATTCCAAGTATATAATGAAAACGACCCGTGTACAGAAGGGCATGGGTTTAAAAATGTACACCACTGCAAGTGTATACAAAAAAAGAAAAAAAGAAAAAGAAAACCAAATAAATCAATAACATATTACCCAGCATAGCGTTAAATGGTTCCCTAAGTGTTTTACTCAAGGAGGGATTTGACACAATTTTGTTACAATATACTAACTATATATGTACCATAAACTGAATACAAGCTCAAGTACTTAATCTCTATCTCTATCTATCTCTCTCATGATACCTACACTAGTAGATACCAAATAAATATGTGTGCACTAATTCAATTTCATTCTCTACCCCAACCAATAACAAAACAAAAAATTTATATATAAATATATATAAAAATTTAAAAAAACATACAAATAAATGACAAACTGTTAACAATTGATAAATCAGATACTCACCGCTGGCTGGTGATCTTTTGGCCAATTCGATATTGCCGGGCAATGCGATGACTGGATCCGGTTGGTGTATATTCGTCTATAATCTGGCACCCGAGACTGAGGAGAATGTACTATGGCAGCTATTCGGGCCATTTGGGGCAGTGCAATCGGTCAAGGTCATTAGGGATCTGCAGACCAGCAAATGCAAGGGATTCGGATTCGTCACAATGACCAACTACGATGAGGCTGTCGTCGCCATACAATCACTTAACGGATATACCCTCGGCAATCGTGTGTTGCAAGTTAGCTTTAAGACTAACAAAACCAAAACCACTTAAAAAACTAACACTAAATGTCTAATCTATTCGAGTTTTGTACTGAGAACAACAAACTGAATGTATATTTTGATTTGGCCAACTGTAAAATCTCTCTCTAGCAAAATCGAGAAAACCTTTTAAGGATATATATATATATATATAGATATATATATATCAGATATATCAGATTGATCAAACAAAAAACAACTAGTATGGCATTTGACAGCGAGTTGTAGTCATAATTGAGAATACACAAATATACTGTATATAGTAAGAGTATATAGTATATAGGTGCGCTAACCAATATATTGATTTGTATGCTAAGCGAGGTTATGGATCATTAATGAAATCTTAGCGAAATTTTTATATTTTTTCATATTTTCTTTTGTGGGAAATTACATAATTTACCATTTTTTTTTTTGTTTCACAACACACACGCACACACAAAAAGTGCTACGAAATACTAAAAAAAAAACACACACACACAAAGCATAAAAGAGGCAACCAACACTAACAACAAATGTCTATACATCAAATACCAAATAAAAGAAAAAGATGAAAAATTACTTAAAAGCCATATTTAATAAAAATTACTTAAAATAATTGATTTTTTTTAAATTAAATTAAATTAAACTAAATTGAATATTAATATTACGTAACTAAATTATTTAATGTTTATTCATTTAACTAAGCAACAAAACCAAAAAAAATCATTAAATTTACACTCATACAAAGTAAATGCTAATTTTAAACAATTTATTCAAAATAGTATGCCATAAAGCCAATATGTGCTGCTATATATAATTGTATTGCTATATTGTATTTGCATTGTGTTCGTTATTCAAAATCTTAATTCACTTAATTAACTTAATTAATCAATTAATTACATCATATGAATTGCATTCACTTAATCTAATGTTATAATATAATTAAATTCGATTCGATTCGCATTGAGTTGAGCAATATTCCACCTAAAATAAAATAAATAAATAAATTCGGTCTGTTTTAGAAACGCTACAATAGAAGATAAACATAAACATACATGCAGCATACATAAATACATCCATGCATACATCATGACATATTTGTAACCATTATTATTATTATAAATATTTAATCGTTTTAGTCCTTTTTTGTCGTCGTCTAACTTAAAATGGAAAAACGAAAACTAAAAAAAAAATACCAAAATAAAACCAAAACAAATATCAAAGTATATTCAATATTGTATGTGCAAAGAAACAATGAAAACTTATTATATTATATTCTATTCTATTATATTACATTATATATTATTATGCCTACTTATTATTCCATTTTTACAACTTATAACTTATAAATAAAACCCAAAAAAAAAAAAAAAAAAAAAAAACGCTAAACATCAACCAAATACCTAAAAAAAAGAACAACTCAAATACAAATAGACATATATACAAACATATATGTATATAAAAATTTAATGTGTGACTTATTAAAAAACCATGCAAAAAGAAAAAACCAAATACCCAACAAAAAACCATATTTTGTTTTCCTTTCTGCAAACCACAATCAGAACCACTGACAACAAACAAAGCAGAACAAACAGCTGACCACAGTCGATTGATTGTTTAATCAACTGATGGATTGGTTGAGCTTTCAACCAGATGTTGATTGGGTTGCTAAGCACAGCTTGCAGTTTGCCAACGTTGCATTGCAAACTGACAACGTATAAAGGCAAATTGTTATCGCCAGTTTTCTGTTGTGCACTACTTATATAATTTATGATTGATTTTTGTATTTGGTTTTCTTTATTTTCTCTATGAAAGTTTTGAGCTGCTACAAATGGGTAACTGAAATGTGGCAACATGGAATGCAGTTTGAAATTTGCTTGTCCTGGTCACACACCCGCAAACAAATACATATATATATATAAATTACTTAAAATACAAACAACAACAGCACTCGCATTTTTGAACAAATACTGAATAATTGAAACTCGCTCAGTTTCAATCTGATCTACAAAGTAAATGCATAAGTTTTTTAAATGGTTTGCCGGATGCAAGAAAACTAACTCTAACAAGATAGGTAAAAACACGTCTTTATATATATATATATATATAACTACAAGAAATAAGAAATTGAGCCTACTAAATACATGCATGGATGCCTTCTCCAATTTATTCTTTTTCCCCCAATATATTTAGTAGCGCTTCAGCAGCAATCAATGTGTGTGTGTCAGTAGAAATTAGCAATTGATAAAAACAAATCAAAACAAAACACTAAAAAAAAAAATAACATTTTTAAAACGAGACTCTTTTTTTCGATTTTGTGCTTAAGCCAAAGCCACATCTACATGGCAAGCGGGCACTCTGAAAAAAAACACTTAATATAGTTATTGAAAAACTCCATGAAGAACGCTAGTATAAAACTCTTGTGGGCGTTGCATGGGCAAATTGAAAACACCAAATTTTAAAAACTATATATATATATATATATATACAATAAAAAAAGTATATATACATAAACGATGTAACATTTTTTAAACAAAGATTTATAGTAAAATTTATTAATATATTGAATACGAAGTATATATACATGCATACATTATATATATATATATATATATATATATATATATATGTGTGTGTGTGTGTATATATACATGTCAAACTATGTAAATGCATGAGGCAAATAACACAAAGTAAAATGTGAAATTCATTTAAAAAATATCAAAGATGGGACAAACATTAAAAGTCCGAGATTCAATAATATAAAGAATATAAAAATGTTCGCCAAATGTGCCCGTTAAAGATTGAGTATCTTTGGATCCCAAAAGACAACCAGTAGGCAAGTCTTGGGCAGCATATACATACATGCATATATACATAGAGTCATCTATATGTTATTAATGTAAGCTCGATGTTCGATATACGATATTCGATATTCAATAGTAAAAACTAATACCTTATATGTATACATATGTGTGTGGACAGCTACGAATTGAATTTAGACAGCATAAACACACAAATACGAACACGATTCGACTCGATTTTCGTTCGTTGACTTGTTTGTTTTGCCAGTGGACTCAAATAATTTAGCCTAGCCTATAAAAATGAAAGTAAAGCAAAACCATAAAAGGAAAATACAAAATACAAATACTCAATATGCATAAACTAATAAGTGTACGAGTGTATAAAGTAAAACACTACAATGAACCTAATGGATTTAATTACATAATTACAATTACAATTACTTAAATAAAGTATAATAATTTTGATCACATTAGCCAGGTGCGGATTGGATCCCATGCTTCGGGCACGTTGCTGGGTCCTCCCTCGTTATTCAAGAAAGCAATATTAAAATGTGACTCGAGTTGACTGTGGCCAATAAAAAAGTAGCCAAATTGGTTTCATCGCTGTTACCACAAAATCTTTAGACGCTTCAGAATCTTCATTTCTTTTGAATTTTCTCTTCTTTTGTTATGTTACTGTTTTTTAAGTGATCTCAAGTGAAATCGAAGTAGTATAAACTACAACTTTTTTAAACACAATTCAGAAAATATTCTTAAATTGTTTGCCTCACTTATCTTTCACAAGATTTCAAAGAATTTCAGCTAAAATTTCAAAATGGAAGTTACATACAAAAAATATGATATTAAAAAAGAGCAAAAACTTTGTTTTAGTTCTTGGTTTTTTAAATTTTTGTTCCCTAAAAACCAAATGGTCTAGAGGTGTACAGCTGTATAAATATGAATCTCAGCGACTCGGTCACAGAATTCACAGTATGCACACATAAGTGCATACTCTACAATTACCTAAATATAGCTAAACAATATAAGTACATTTTAAAAGGATTGTGCAGAAGATGAAGAAGAAGCAGGAGAACAAAAAAAAGAAGAAACTGAGAAAGCAGGGAAAGACAGAGGCGTTGAGGAAATGGTACTTAGAAATAGACAAAGAACACTCCACCCACGCAAACAAATATACACTGAAACAAACACAAATGAATGGATAACTAAAAGAAGGCACAAGAAGAGTTAAGAACAGGCAACCAAACACAAAGGAAATACTGAACCCAACTGAACGAATAACAATGAAAATGATTAACTAAGCATGAAATGCATTTATAATTATTTCAAACATATATATATTCTGCTTTTAGTGTATATATGTATATGTATATATATCAATATATATATATATATATATATAAATGAATATAAATATATATATATATATTGGGCTGTATACATACATAGGTACTTATATAAAAATATATGTATATGTTTTTACTCAGTTGGTCGGACAAGCAGCTTGGAAAACAAAACAACACAGAAACAGCAACTTTCAAACAATTTTATATTATACAACACTGTACACAGAAAACACACACACAACCCGCAAAACACACATTAGTTGTCAAGTATTTAAAGAGCACCCGAAGCAACAGAGCTTCGCAAAAAAATTAAATTAAGAAAACAAAACATACACTTCACCATGATAGATCGATAGCGATACGATAATGATATCATTCGATAACTCAATTTAGCTGATAAGCATTTAGACAAATACCAAAAAATAATAGAATATTAAAAAAAAACAATTGGAAGCAGAAGCCAAAACGATGCCAAGGCGAAATAGGCGCTTAAACACGGTTCAGATTTAAGCTATGCTTTAATTTAATTGCAGTTGCTAACCCGTAGCAGTGAGCAGAACACATTTAAATTTTAATCAATGTACTTAATCAGTCATTGCCCAAAAAAAGATGAAATCGGAAAATATCAACTAGTTTGCAGCAGGTGCAGGAGCTCAATAAAAAAAAGAGAACAGCCACATGCAAATGAAAGACAGAGTAAAATAAATATAAACAACAACAAAAAAATATATAAAACCAAAAACGTAAACTTAGCCGCTTTTGTCAACAAAACGCGCCCAAAACATACCAAAAACAAAAAAATCAAAAAATCAGTAAGAAAAATAAAATCAATATGAATATAAAGATGGTACATTTTATCTATAAGTAATTGCTATTAGGTAAAAATGAGAATACAAAGACACTCCAATCGATTACTCTCTATATTTGATTATGTACGCCTACTTATTATTATCTACGAAGATATATGTATATTACTTTGTATGCACTCACAATTTGTACTTATATACTTGCATTGCATTGTATTAACTTAGTTTATTCACATTTTAACCAAACTAACACAAAACTTTAAAAAAAAAAAACCTAAAACTAATAACTTTTCACATATTATTATACATTATATTACATTATATTATATTATATTATATTATATTATATTGTATTGTATTATTCTTAGAGCATTGAACATTTTCTGATTCATATACTAATTACTTACTCGTATTGGAGTGGTTCGAGCATTTGTTTCTGCTTTTTATACCCATGGCATAAAAAAGAGAAAAAATTAAATCCTTTACGAAATAGCAGCTAAAGTTAACATAAGAACGAGATTTTAAGTATCCAAAGTACTATAATCAACTCTACTGTTCACATACCGTATCTATATCTAAACGCATATTTGTATATACATACATCTAGATCCTTGTGATCTATTTGAAAAAGATAGCAAGTTGTTTAACATAGATAAAATTTGGGTAAACTTACTACCAAGGACAGATGCATCGCAAAGTAAGCGGAGAAATGGAGCGAAATAGAAATACTCTACAAAATGTACACATTTAGATGCATATATGATTATTATAAATGAAAACTATTACAAGAATTTAACTATACTCGTACATACTTATTATTGAAATATAGATGTATGCATTATTATTAATTGTAATTGTAATTATAATAATAATTATAATTGTAATTATAATTATTATTGTATTTGTATTTTATTGTATTTACCATGTATTAGTTTTTGTTCTACACTCTTTTGCTCTTTCATAAATAAAACAACAAAACCAACAAAAAAATTTAAAAAATAAGAAAAATAAAAAATATAAAGCCGGCAAGCAATGGTAAAAAAATAACAACAAATAACAAATACACTAAAATAAAACACAAATAACAACGTGAAATAAAATGATATGAAAATATAAGCAACGTTTTCTTTGATTTTAAAAGGGGTACTTTTTTTTAGATGTTTACGTTACAAAATTAATACTATTTAAAGCTGGTAAAATTACCATGGATTGGACTCCATATATATATATATAAAAAATGGGGGCTCTGCACTGCAACCTATTAGATATATTGAGCCCCCTTATAAGCTTATAGCTCCTCCATCAACTCCAGCTCCTGCACGGATGCCAGAATTTTTGTTGGGTTAATGGATCCTATGTCATTGATACTCATAACATGCATCCCTTGGATGGATGGGTCTAAGGTGTTGTAAGTTTTTAGTGGCTAATACTAATAATACAAAATTAAAAGCTGTAACTTATTCTATACTGAGCTGAAAGTCTCTTTTACTCACTTTCTATTTTTCTCTTTTGTTTTTTTTTTCTCTTTTGCACTGGACTTCCATTTCATCTTTCTCTCTCTCTCTCTCTCGCTCTCTCTCTCTCTCTTTCTTTCTCTCTCTGAGCCTTTCTGGTTGTCTTAATTAAAAAACAAAAAAAATCCAGTTTTGCAGATAAAATGATTTATTTCAATTAAATGTTTATACAATTCCTTCATTATTTGTTTTAATATTTAGGTATATCTATATAATATCTTTTATATACACATGTAAGTACAATTAATATATAGATTCACATTCAAGCTGCGCATTTCGGGGAAAATGGAACATGGCACGTATACAGATCATGTTTGATAATACAAAGATATATATTCATATTGTGTATACCAATAAGAAGCTAACATGTATATAATAATATGTATTCATATATTTATATATCTTAAATATATATATATATCCTATATATAAGCAGTATATGTTTATACAAACCATTCTACTTAGGTACATGAAACAGGTAGGCGAATTATTGATAAAAAAAGAACATATATATATATATATTTAAGATATATAAATATATAGTTATATATCGAATATAGTTGTATTATATATCGTATACAACTACTTTTGACACAGATAATGGACACAATCATTGGTTTTTCTGTAATAATGATATGAATTCCAATACATTATATAATATCATCTTAAATATCCTCTGAAGTATTGCAATTAGAGTGCATTTTGTTGAAATATAACTTTCAGATAGTGAATTTTCATCTTTGATGAACGATTTGGCTTAGTTCGAAATTGTGTTTGAGTTTTCGACTGTTTTGGGATAAATTAATTAATACTGTTCTTAAATACAGTTGCATTCTGAAAGCTAGTCGAAGCATTTCTTAGGCCAGTAACTTTATTACTTGGAGTAAGAGATTAATTTTTAAGTTGAACATTTTGCACTTAATTCAAAGCACAAGACTTTTAATGATGCTTACATTTTATTCGGAGCATTTCAGTTTTTAGCCTGGAAAGCGTAACTGGGCCATTGCAACAGTCTGCAGCGTAATAACTCTGGCCTTAAACGCCAAGCTCGCGACTGGGCGTCGTTGTGGCCATTTGTCCAGTATTACTCCTGGCCGGGGGGGCTGAGACGAGACTGGGCAACCAGTTGTTGAACAAGGTGCGTATGGCAACGATGACATCCTGATTGACGAAGCAGAACACAAAGGAGACCACAAAGCCCTGCAGGCTAACAAGGACCACAGACAGCAGTTGATAGAAGACATCCAACTTGGTGCCAGCCTCGGGTCTATAGGGTAACAGGAAGTGTTGCAAGCCGAAGAGAGGCACCAAAATTATTGTGGCACGTGCAGCCTTGCGTATGGCCAGCGGTGCAGGATTAGCCGATTGTGGATGCAACTTGCGCACAATCACACGCAGCACATTGATAAGGAAGACTGTAAAAGATAATGTGCAAAATTTGTAGTACACTGAGAAAAAAATGAGTAAGTGTGAGCTAGTCGAGCGAGTCCAATAGACCAGTAATTTCCATTTTCAATATGAAATAATATGTTTTTGTTCAGATAATCCAACCAAAATTTTCAATTCTGATCAAAAATATGTATGGGCATCATTTTTTAAAAGCTAATATTTCTATCGATATCTCGAATTGTATCGATATTATAAGGAAACGGTGAAACCAATGATACCCAAGGATATATGGGATCGAAGTCTTCATCGACCGATTTCAAGATAAAGTCACACAAATATCGACATAGTTTTATGCTTTAAGAACTAATTTTTAATTTGATATTAGTAACGGCTGAATAATGGATTCAGTACTTATGATTTCATATTCTAATTTATATAGTTTTTCATTATCCATTATCCTGTTTTTTCTTACTTACTGAAACTGGCCAGCAGCGAGAGTGTTATGGGCACTGAGAAGATCCACAAATAGAAACTTTCACTGATCCAGCAGCTGTTAATGGTTTTTTTTTTACAAATTGAAAGTCATTATAAGCGGCAATAATCGTGTTAAATATACAATTTGTATTATCTATAATGTAATTTCACACTATTGAAGTAAATCTAAGCGAATGAAATTGGTGCGCTATATAATTTGGTATTTATCAAATGTATAAGCTTGATTAGTTAATGGTTTTTATCATACACACACACACTTATATAGTAAGTACTCACTGCTTATTGTCGTTGGCACTGAAAAATCTGGCAAAGCCATAGGGTATTACAAAGAGCAACGGGGACAGCCAGCAGAAGAGCTTGAACCAGCGCAGTATAACCGTATCCTTGACAAAGACCTGCAAGTTAGAAGCATAATTCCAAATTAAAGCTATCACCGGATGGCCGAGATTTGAATACTTTGGCTAGTCAAATTTGTGCCCATGATTGACCATATAACAATCGTATATATGTATAGGTGGATATGATATCGTCGATCCATTTTATTTGGGGAATTAGGTATTCATAAATACCTGCATCGATTCAAGTTTCACATTACCTGATACGTTTACCTCGACTAAGCCTGTATTTACGAATGCTGTCGTAAATTCAAACAACATCAAACTCAAGGACATAAATAATTGAGTTGCTTTACATTTAGCTGTTGGCATCTGGCAGGTGGAATTTCAATTTTGTAAAGTCTTCAAAACTGACAGCTGCAATACAGTCAGAGTAAAACTGTTTGCGAGAGATGCTTTCACATAAATTGTGCTACCTGCTGTAAGTCTCATCAGAAATTCACAGCAGTTGTTCTTAAAGTGCAATTGCAAATGTGTGCAGCGATTTACATGTGATAAAGAGAGACAGATAGATGACGAAAGAGAGAGCGAGAAACATACCACAACCAAGACCAAGTGCAGATGCAAACCCTCGCAGAACATCCAAAAGTAATTGACCAGCATAAAGTAATTCACCAGCAAGTGGAGGGCAATGCACCAGGGCTGCAAAAACATGTAAAATCGATAGCAAAGATGTTAATGAATTATGAATTAAATTAAGTTAAAATATTGTATAGATACGAAATTTACCAACTAAATAAAAATGGATTTATGGATTGGTAATTGAACAACTTAAAGCTCATTTGACCCAAAATAATTCAGAAATGCATGAAAACATGGATGTTTGGGCTGTGATCATCTGCCTGGAATACACTTGAAATAAAAATAAACTAACAAATTTATTTGGTCCTCTGATTGTGATTAAAATTTCTGTTATTTTTTTTGTTTATGTGGACTACTTACTGCATTTTCGGCAATTAGTTCGGGATGTTCAACGACCAGACGATACCAGAGTATCCAGGTGAGGCAAGTGAAGGCCAGCGAGGCGAACAGATTCAAGTGTATCCTGATGCGATTGCAGCGCAGCGATCTGTAGGATAGAGCATCACCGTCAGCATCAGCATCATACGTAAGCATTGCTAATTGCCGTACGTACTTAAAGCCAACAAATATTATTATCGATATTAACAGGGCCACAAATGACAGAGCATAACCCTTCACATACAGCTCGTTAACGATCTGACGAAACTGCAAGAATTGCAATAGTTCTTTTTTGGTATTTTGATATTCGTGGATATAAGTGGAGTTGGGGACACACCTGCAAATCCTCATAGTCCACACAGTTGGTGTAGTTGGACCACGTCTGGTTGCTTACCGGATGACGAAACCATGAACCAGTCTCCATACAGCTAAAAATACATATCACAAAATATGTTAAAAATCAAACAGTAAATGAAATCGATTAGAAGAAAATTATTATTTAAATTAGATTAGTTTGATTTCTATTTCGAATTCAAATCACTTTCCTTGATTCAAAATACAGCATTTGTACATGTTTTTGTTGGGTTAATTTTGAAATTAAACTCACGTTTTGTGTGCCAAGAATTTGGTATTAAAACCCTCCACAAAATCCGGGCAATATTGACTCAATACGGTGCCAGCTGGTGTCCGTGGCCAGCAGAGATAGCCATCGAAATTCAGGGGACAATAGAGGATTTCCTTTTCGCGTGTTGTATTCCCAATAACATTGTTGCTGTTGTTGTTATTGTATTGAATTGAATGCTGATTTGGTGCTATTGTTGCCGATACGACAGTGGCATACAGCTCATTCAGACTAGACGCCTCCTCGTTCACATCCTGCATATCAATGGTGCCCTCATTGAGCACAGCCAGCTCCAAGTAGTTTGGTATCCGAGAATATGGCTCCAACAGCATCAAATCTCCATCACCAGTGCCTATATGTGAATATATATACGGGTTTATATATGTCAAACGTAGTTCACATATGAATTTATTAAAATTTAAAATTCAAAAAGAATGTTCCTAATAATCTTCCTATCAAGTTTGTTAAATGTAGCTCTTCTATTGAGGGAGATAGAAAATTAAGGGAATTAATTAAGGGATTTTTTAGGGGGTCTACCAGTACAATTTTTTCAATTAGTGTTGAAATGGCCGATTTAGTAAGTGTAGCCTTAAAATTGTGCGATATGCGAATATCGATCTTATGAATTTTCTATCGCCCTGTTGGACGTAGCACCTCAATATCTAAAATACTAACGGACAGATAGCCCAAGGGGAGAGGGAAGAAGGAAGGGAAGTGAAACACTGATTTATAGAGTATTCTTTATGAATAAATCGCTAAAAGCTTGCAAAAATCTACGAAATTTAGGACGATTTATGTCAATTATGTCTAATTATCTATTATGCTTAAGGACCATTTCTAGTGCTCCAAGTAATCCAACTGACCTGTTGCCTGTTGACCCGGGGACGAATCATTCTGGTACCGATAGACGCACTCGGCATACAAATGTCTCACAAATGTGAGTAAATTATCCTGCGGCTGTGGCGACATCAATCCTGATCCTGATGATGATGCTGATGCTGTCAACTTCAAATAGAAGACAGTTGCTGCCAAAGGCAGTGCTGCAAAATAAATTAAAATTAGCTTTTGTGTTCGCTTTGTGTGTGTGGGTGTGTGTGTGTAGTAGTAGTGTGTGAGAGTGGGTGTAATTAAGTTAAGTTTGAAAAGTCAAAGAGTATACCCAAAAGTAAATGCAATTAGTGTATGTGTCAAAGGTTATGTTGCAAGTGCATAAAGACACTGCAAATCTAAACAGGTTTACATAATCAGCTAACAATCTGCTTTAAGTTAACATTATATAAGAACAAAAAATAAAATTAAGCATTGGTTATATGTATTATTTGCTTTATGTTTTTTTTGTTATCAATATGTAATCATTATGGTTTCATATGAAAGCGTGTAGACATGAAGACTTAGAAAATATTTAAGTGTCTAACTAAAAGTTGTCTATTTGTGATCAAATCGAATTTGAATTTTTTTTATGTGGTTAAATATCTTGCAAAGCTGCAATATGCAATTAGTGAGCAACCTAATTTGGAGCGTGGACAGTGGGCTCATGATACATTTTTGCTGTTGCCGATGGGTTTTTAATTGCAATATGTGGCAACCTGTGACCTGTGGCAACATGTGATTGCTCGCAATTTGTTTGACCACAAAGGCTGCTACTGGCAACGCAATTAATGAGCGCTTTACTTTGGCGCTTGTTAGTTGCAGACTTGCAATTAAATTACCTTGCGACATCGATTGAAAAAAGCACACAACAAGGGTGCACACACACACACACAACACACACACACACACACAACACAAGCACAAACACCAGAGACCAACGATAGATTTGTTCGATGCCGAACTTTCTTATATTTTTAATCAAAACTCATTCCGCTTGACTGAGCTTTAACACTAGCTTTAACAAACATAAAAACATACACACACACACACACAGGCACAATACAAAACTAAAAATTATCTCAACTGGCTGGAAAATATATCATAAAATTCACATATTCTTTGCCATCCATATAGATAAAAAGAAAAAAACTTCACTTTGAAATAAAATCCTGCTCGATTGGCTTGATATCCTTAATTAGGTGAGCGAATGATCATATCAATAATTATATATATAAATATAAAAATATATTACAGAACTTGACAAATTTATGTGAATATGCAAAATACTTAGTTGCTTAAGACTTGATCTAAAAAATTTATTAATTAAATTTCTATATATAATATTTGTTGCATTCTCTGAAGTTCAAACATAATTTAAGCGTACTTCTTTTTAAATGGCAGTTTAAAAATTGATTTAGGTCTTCGCCAACAATATCGTAATATTGTTCATTGTCAAATTAGTTGTTTTAGAAATCGTCTGATTCAGAGATCGAGCAGTTACTGAGTTCAGTGAGAACACCTATAAATTATAATACTTGATGTAAGCAACAAAAATGCTAATGTTGCAGTTGCTGAACACATATGAAAAATCGGTCTGAAAATGGAAAAATATTGTTTGTAATCCTTTTTAGAAAAATGTTCTCTAAAATTGAGAAAAAAAAACCCTGGTTTTTACAAATAAACCTTCCCACTAATAACGTTAGTTAACCATGACGGAAATTAATGGCGAGTTTCTATATAAGTGGGAAATTTTTTTTTCTGAGTGTACTCACGCCGCTGACCTAGATTGGCAATTACTTTAAATGTCAACTAGTTAGTTAGCAGCTGCTGTTCCGTTCACTTCTCCTTTGGCTTAGCCAGCTTACGCAATTAATGAGGCAGAAACATTGTTGCGTATATGCCACGTACAATGCCCGGGTTGTATTACAATATGGTCCCAACTCAGTCCCGCACTGTGCCCAGCGACTAATGAAGCCCGTTCATATAAAAAAATCTCTTTTTATAATTGCATAGTTTTGTGTGTGGTGCAACCAGGTTGTGCTTTCAACACCCCGTTTACCATTTCACTTGGAGTGAGCTTATTCTTAAACGTTGTGCAATTAAAGATTTATTAAAAATTATTAAGAATATATATTTACTTCTGCCCTAAGACTGTGAAGTAAGAACCCATTCCTAAAATACTGAAACAGAATCTGTATTGAAGTTTTGTATTGGTGCTCAAGTCTATGCCAAGCTCTATTAGAAATTTACATATTTTTAAAAATTACCAATAAATGTCAAACACCAATACGAAATCAAATTGTAAATTCTAATAAATATATAAAATTAATGAATTGAACATGAGAAATTAAAATGAATGTTGACTTGTGCCACTGCATAAATTAAAGTGGCATTAAAATTGATGTTATGCCAACAACGAGGGAGAAACGAAAGCCAAAACAACCGGAAGACAAATGGCCATAAGCGCTACAAATTATAATAACAATATTTATATGATATGTAAGAGGGACCAAATAGGAATAATCGATATTATGTAGCTGATATAATTATATGTACATATGGTCGTATAATGAATACTGATATTGCTGATGATGAATTGCTGCGGCCTGCTGCTTTCTGTTTTTTTTTTACTGTTTGCTGTTTGCTGTTAGCTATTTTGGATTGGTTGGCTAGTTGGTTGTTTAAATGCTGTGTGTCGCCTAGTTAATGTGGTTGTACTTAATGATGCTGGCAGCGTGCAGATCGAACTATATACCACACACACACACAATAACACACAGCAAAAATAACCCACAGTATTGGAGACAGCACGATTTTTGTTCATGCAACAAATTTGGGCACTGTGTTTTGTGTTTTAAGCAATTATAATAATAAATGAGTTTAGCTATTGGCAATGCTGTCCAGCCCGAGTCTGTGTCTGTGTCTCTGTGTGTGTTTCACTTAATGCAATTATGTGTGTGTGTGTGTGTTGCCACATTTTATGCCTCATTGCCTACCAAATGACTTTCTCACAGCGCACAATGGAAGAAATTAAATTTTTTTTTTTTGTTTAAAATACTACATATAAAAAATTAAGCTATCTAAAAATATTAAATAAATATTTGAAATATTAAAATAAATCTAGAGATGTTTGAGCATATTTTTTTCATCATATTAAATTTGTTACTTATCTGAATAGTATGAAAATTACTTCCGGTTAATGAACGCATTACTTAAATTCTTTGACCAACTTACACATGAAGAAGTTTAAGAAAAGCAGAACATGTTAGTTTTTGTTAAATACTTTGTTTATCAACAAAAGCATTTGGCCTGCCTGGATCTATAAACAAATATTCTACTTATAGAATTATGATAAATCATAAATCATAAAACATCATTTAGTAGAATTTAAGAAAAGTGAGATTTGTTAAATTTAAAAAGCTATGAGTAAAATATATTTAACTTTTAACTTTGGACTACCCTTGTAGATTAAAACATAGCCATGCATTTAAGGAAAGTGGCTTCTTACCACAGTGCCACAGAGTGCAAAGTTTTCCACTTGGCCGCCGTATTTGACTGTTTGTTCAGCTGATTAGCTGCTAGTCCGCCACTTTTTGGTGTTGTAGTTGCGGGTATTTTTTTTTTTAGTTTTTGTTATAGACATTTATTTAGACGAAATTTCGTACATAATTTGCAGCTAATCAATGTTAGCAAAGTGCTGTTCTTCTTGTTCTTGCATGAAAAGAATCAAAAAACACATCGAAATAAATTTGAAATTTTGTATACACAGTTTGTGGTAATCATTATAAATTTGTTTTTATCTGATTAAAAGCCAAGTAAACAAATTTTGGGTGCGCGTGTTATTAAATAAAAACTAATAAAGAGCAATAAATCTGCAAACAGCACAGAATACGGTGGAAAATTTACTTGAATAGTGTAAAAAATGTTTGCTGGCACATCTTGATTATTTTCTTTACGGTTTTGTTTTATTTAACGGGCTGTTCACTTGCCTCTTTTCGCAGTCCTCCTCAGTTAGATTATTTATACGAAATCGTACGAAATTTATCTGGCGCCAAAAACATATCACAAGTCCCGCAACGCAATTGAACGTTGTGAAAACTAAATACTCAAATCTCAAATATATACATACAAGCCACAGAAGTCGACTGGTCGCCAGCGCCACAACTTGGCAAATGAGGAAGCATTTTCTTTTGCTAACAGTGAAGCTGAACATCATTCACATATCCCAACACAATTCGCCCAAATGGGACCCACTGTGCAGCAAACTGTTCGAAAGTCGAATACACTGCTTTGCCGACCTTCAGAAATACGCAATCGGCAACCATGAATGGCACTGCAACAAGTTGCAACCAGCTAAAATATAACAGTATATATGAGTGGCTATAATGAGTGTGTGTGGGTGTGGATGTGTGTGTGTGTGTGTGCAGAACACAGAAGCAACCATTTCCTATACAGCATGAATATGAATTTAGATAAATTATAATAATTTATTTGGTTTCTTATGAATAAGAAACATCCGTAAAAACCATCTTTTCGCATTAACAATTTACAAATATTACAATATTAACGGGAATTAATACTAATTGCCTTAGGTTAAATCTTAAGGTAATATAATATTATTACATTTCAAACAGAAACATGTGTACGTAGAATTTTTGAAATTCGCCCTACTTTCCACGCCAACGGTAACTCGCCTCATTATATAAAAATTATTTTTAAAAAATTTGACGTTAGATTTTCTAAAATTAAAAGAAAATATTTCTAATTGGTAGGGTGTATTTTCATGTGAGTTCAGCCACTCTTATATTAGCTTTTTGTTACATATAATATTAATAAACATTTAAATATCAACATTTCAAATACACAAACATTTTAATTCGCTTTTATATGCATCTAACCTTAATTTAATGCATTCATTTAGAGAGTAAGAAATATTGTCTATTTAGTACAATCCTTTAACATTTTTACCAATTTTACCACACATTTTTAGACATTATATCCTTAAATAACAATTTTCTAAAATTCAGAACAAATTTGTTTCTAAGGGTAGAACCAGAGCTCTGAATACTGAATTTCGGTGCAACGAAATTGTTGTTGCAAACAAGTTTTAAGAGTTCATTTGACCTCCTCCCACTTCAAAGCTGCCAAATGATTGCTTGTTAAGGTTTATATCTTTTTCAAAGTTGGATGACGTTAACAAAAACCAACTGTGCAATAACAAACAGACAGGCAAGACGCAGGGGGAAAGTGAGGTAGTTAGTCAGAGTAGTTAAATTTCTAAATAGATGCGATTGTGTTCCGATTTTGATTGCATAAAAATATACCCAAACTTCATAAAATTGCAAAATATGACCTTTATCTACATAATATTTCTCAACTATTGAAATAAGCTTAGGGCATACAAAAATAATAATATTAAAATTTAACTTGTGATCAAAAAGCAAATTTTAAGTCCTAAGTCTTTTTTTCATTAGTGTGTAATAATATATTTTATATTATTATTAATATTTACTGCTTCCGATCAGCCAAAACTTGGGAATTAAGAGTGTACAGTTTATGCCAATATATTTTTTAAGCTAAACTTAAAAATAAATCAGACTAGGCAAGCACGAGGGAAACACTTTGTAGTCATTTTGTTATAAATTGTAACTCAAATGTTTTTATATAGTTATGTTTCATAACCAATTTTATTTCGCAACTAAAACGTATAACAACAACATTGTTGGCTGTGAGTGTTTATTGTTAAATTGTTTCCATAGTTAGCATATGATTTGCGGAAAGGTGCTAAAATCCACGTATGGCGTAGATAAGGTGACATGCAGAAGGTAGAACATATATATTTTGAATGTCAGCTCGAAGAATCACAACCGGGTCTGTGCCGGGATTGTCGCACAATGAGTCACGTCCGGCGATAAATCAATTATGTGTTTTGTGTGCTTTGTGTTTGAGTGCATGGCAAAGTCCACCTTCTGCTTGCAACACTGCGTGCCCCACATATATATAGCAGCGATGCGTCGAATATAACTCATCAGTTGACAAACACTCAACGTGGGCAAATAACAACGGGCATCGAGCAACCAAATCCAACTGGAACACCAAATTTATTCAAAATCCATTCACAATGTCAGCTCTGAGCGCGTTTCTAATGGTCAGCCTGGCGATTGCTGCCGTTTATGCCCAGTACTATGGTAACTCCTACGAAACCTATGACTACAACTACGGCCAAGTCCAATTAGGAAATGCAGATAACATCTACAGCAATTCCGGAAATAGTGGCCCCGGTTCGTATGCCTATGCTGCTGCCAGTGGACCCAATGGCGCTAAAGCGGTTGCCGAGGCGCCTGGGTCGTATGCAAAGCCCAACTCGCCTTATGGGCCTGGAGCAATATATACAACAACAACTCCTGCACCACCAACTGCTGCACCCAAAATTCTTGATTCTGCAACCCCGGAACCGATAACACCTACTCCCACAGCAATTGCATCTGCATCTGCTTTAGCGGCTAAACGTGTAAGTACAGCAATTTGACATTAAATCCTGTTTGTTTATTTTTATCCCTTATTATTAAATATATATTTGATAATATTTTGTAATTTTTCATTTATGATCATTTTCCAAAATGATCATCCCTTGCAGGGTACACATGTAACGATCGTCTTAAATGTACTTGGGATTACGTTGATAAATCTAGATCTCAATCTGGACTGTGTCATTAAGGTCGCTGATCTTACTATCAGTCAGAATGGAGTTAATTTAATTCAACTGAATGGCTGCATATTGTAAGGCCCAAGCTTCCAAACCGTAACAAATACGTTTTTTTTCATTAACATACATAAATTCAAATAATATAGTTTTGTGTTTTAAACATGTAAAACAACAATTTTTATCAATCAACATTAATATCAGACAATATATAATAAAAAATAAAAATGCTTTACATATTAAACATTTGTTTTTTGCATGGATTGGAGAAAACCAAGAAATACATTAAAAATTGAGTTATTAATTATTAATTAAAAATAGAGAACTCGAAATTGATTACATGAAAAAGACTATTTTATTTATTTCAGAGTAGTCGAATTAATATTAATTAATATATTAATAATATTAAACCGATTAAGTGGGAAGAAGTAACGGTAAATGCAACGCAAGACCTAACGGTAATGGTACTATATCAAATATTTAAGCATGCATTTATATAAAGAGAAGAAGTCGGTCCCAATTAATTATTCAAGACCTTGTCGAAATTTTTATGAAATTGGAAAAGAAAACTTTTGAATTTTCATTTAATTAAACTAAACGCAATTGCGACAATTTCTAATCAAATAAATCCTAATCTTTTGAAACAGAGTGCATCTTTATAAATGTAATTGAAGTTTTAATATGATATATATAAAGGAATTATTGAAAAATAAAGAATTAAAATAAATTTGAGTTGATTTTCTATTTAAATTTAATTATTTAAAATACATTGCTTATCCGGCCGTATGATTTCAAAGCCAATACTTGGACACATTTGTTTGACAACGACCCTAAAATGATTGACAGATTTGATGCACAATCTTTCTATTAAACGATCTGGTGAGAAGAGAAACAGATTTCAATGGAGACCTCCACTTATCGCACACTTCCAATACGAACAGGTGTTTGTTGTTGTTTGACATGTTCTGCTATTGTTTTTGTGGTTGTTCGTTCTTTGTATTTCGCATTTCATTTTCCACTTGTGCTCCTCTTTTTCCCGGGCATTGTTTGTGCTTATCTACCAACAATAAATGGCATTAAAAAGCTAAAAAAAAAAAAAAAAAACAAAGCGAGACAATGGAGCAGCCCTTAAAAAAAAAAAAGAAAAGTTTGAGTTTGTGCGACCCACTCAGTTTGTAAATAGCGGAAATTAAGGACGGAATTTAGGCATAGTCATAGCTGAGATGCCGAAGGCAGCATTTTGCATTACACACAAAACACATTTATATTCAAATTTGTTTTATTTCATTTTTCCACTTTGGCTTTGTTGCTTGCTGCTGATTTTTGCAGGTATCTAAAACGATTCATTTAATTTTCTATTAATCCGCGACAATATGCTAGAAATTGAATTTACAGACTTATTTTCTTTAACATAATTTATTTTATAAATATCTATAAAAATAATATGGCTAAAGAATTTTTTTATTTTGTGTAACCGTTCATCACTCAATAATTTGAAAAATATCTTTCTTTTATTTTTATTTTATTAATTTAGTTTCTATAAGCTTTACAGTTTAAGGCTTTATAGTGGCAAATATAAAATTTAAACTCATAAATTTAATTGCATCTCGCCAAGGCATATTGCTTGAATTTCTTTGAAATGATTTCATTTACATTTGACTTGTGTAACTCTTGTTTCGCATTTGTAACTCTTTTAAATTTGTTTAAAACAATTTGTAATTTAATTAAATTTAATTACGCCCTAATTTGATTTGTTAGCAAACTCACAACAGCCGCCGCGAGAACCTGCCGCATTCAGTAAAACTTGGCAAGCAGGCAAATGGAATGACTCAAAGTGAAAAGTGGCAAGATGAATTATTGAATACGATGAAAAGCATTAATTAATAAAAACGCTCACTACAAATATTCAAATTATCAACACAACATTTTTTTTATTTCTAAATCATAAATTTAACTCCATCGCAAGAATGATACACAAATCAATTTGCTTACCCCAATTTTTAAAGTGTATAAATGTGATGGAAATGTATGTGAAAAAAGCATGAAAACGGCAAGCGGTTAACAACAAATGAAAAAAAAAAACCCGGATGACAGCTAAAACGTAAAGTGGAAATGTGTAGGAAATATATATATATATATATATAAGAAGTTGCGTGAGTGAGTTTTGGCCAATACTGATAGCTGGCTATCAATTTGAGCAATTGTTGCAGCCATTGTTGTTGCTATTCTTGTCGTCATTGGCAGCATCTTAAGCCGGTTATCGACTGGCTGGCAAGACACATAAATCAAAATATTTGCCATACCCTAGCTAAAGAGGGGTTAATTTCAAAATTAGTTGAATAAGTGCTAATCTGGGAAGCATTGTTCAATCAACTATTAATATTAGAATTTAAATTGATTAGAGCGTATCACTAAATGATATATATATATATATATATATATATAATCCACCATATAAAAGTCGCTCTGCAAATGCAAATGGCTCTTCTAAAAATTCTGAATTTCAATTAGTACAGCTTGAAGCCAAAAAGATTATTGTGAAATATGCGAAGAACTGAATCGAAGACCTTATTTAAATTTATTTCTCCTTATGCTGTAAGAGTATTTGTGGATCATCTTTTCGATTTGCATCGTATATATTTTTAATAAATTTGCTTAGCTGGGCAAATATTTTATTTAAATTTCATATGGCAGACATACATAAATCAAAGCCAAAGAGACGCAATGGAAAACACGTAGCTTGGCTCAAAGCATTTAAATTGGCTTTTTATTTTATTCTTTTCACTTTGAATTGATATTTATGTTCGTTAAATTGGCTTGCAACATTTGCCTCTGCGCCTTCATAGTTGTTGTTGTTTTTTTTTTTATTGTTATTGCTGCTGTTGTTTACAATTAATCCAAATCAGTCTGGGGGTTCAACAGTGAGTGTTTGTGTGATTTATTTTCTTTATCTTTGATTACTTGAACTTGGCCAAAAGTGTTTTTGGCTTTGGACTCAGCGTGTGCTCGCCTTTGCCGGAAGTCAAGTGAATCGATTAAATTGCCACAATCGAAACACACAATTTACGACACCTGCTTGTGCCACTGTGGGGCAACCCCAGCACGCATACCCCATCCCCAGCAAAGGTAGCACTTCATGAATTCGTTATCTCGTAATTCGTAAGCTATAAATTTGCCAAATACAATCAATTGATTATTTATTAATGGAAATCTAAAAAGAAGAACCCATAGATATAATATAATGAGGAGAAGGGAAATATAGATATATAAATAGGCTGGAAATCAGAAATATTTTCTGTTAATCACTTTTGACCGAAAGTTTCTATAGCAGCTCTAAATAGCAAGATAAATTTTGATTTTAATGGAATAAATGCAGATGGCAACATAACTGATGCTGATTAAGAATAAACTTTATAATTAACCGAGTCGATGAATTAGAAAATATATATATATGAAAAAGCTATGTTTAAAAAAACAAAACGCTGAAAAACTGACAAGCAAGAAAATGTAAACATCCGCCGAGGGAAAATGGGATTTGGAGTCAAGTAATATTAATGAAATATATATAAAGCGCACAATTACCAAATTTGTATGTTTAGTGAAGGCAGCAAGAATAAAACAGCCACGTCGACATTTTCGGCAATGAAAATCAATCCTGTGTCCATTTCTTGCAACAGTCCTGTTGATGCTTGTTGTTGTTTGTACTGGCATAAAAATTTAATAATCCCCCAAAAGTCGGCTACAGTAAAAACTGCGAGTAGCAATATTTTGGATAATTTCATAAGCCTCCGCACAGACACGCCCCAAATTATGCTATTAGACCTCAACAAAAACAAAAAAAAACAAAATGAGTAAAAGTCGACGGTACAGGAGAGCTGGGGAAAATTGGGGCGCCACTTGAGCCAAAATGGGCAAGGGTCTGATTGACAGGTCCTGCAGTCCTCAGGTCAACTCAGCTGCCAGTTGCCTCCTTAGTGACGCATGCTCTACAAGCCTCAAGAAGTGGCAAGTTGCCGCATTGAATGTATTAGTCAAATATTCACTTGTTGATTATAATTAAATCAACTATTTAAAATTGTATGTTGCCAATGATAATTCGAATGATTAATAATATGCATATTATTGTTTCACCTTTAAACAATTCTTAGTATTCTTAGAATGAATTCAATTATCTAAAACAAAAAGTACATTCCAGACATTTTCATTTTAAACAAAATTAAAGAATGTTAAACATTTTCTTTTCGCAAACACCTATTTTGAAATTTTGTATTTTCATCTGCATATTCTTATCCAACAGCAATTCCAGTATGCTTTTACTCAGCTTACACGACATATTTTAATTTTGTATTTGCATTTTCTGAATTTTTCTCTTTTTTTTCAACAATTCCAACAGCGGAAAGAAGAGCATAAGAAAGGAAGACATTTATCACTCAGATTGCAGATGACATTTGGAATGGTTGTATCTCATGCAGCAACAACAACAGCCATTGCAACAAAAGCAACAAAAACAGACAACAGGAAACAGCAAGAAACGTGTGACAATCGGTCACAAAATGGCCACAATAAAATTTGAGAACAAAAACGCAGAACAGAAGTCAATTCAATTTACCTGCAACTTAGTGGCAGCAATGGGATGGTTAAGTTGATGAGAGCTGGGGGGGGGGGGGGGGTCAAACCACCACTGAATACAACTCAAAGCTATTCAATTAGAAAATGTGGCAAGATACTGTTGGATTTGCCTACACGAGACTTCCCCAAGATGTTGTTTGCCACAACGCATTGTTGTCTTTAATGAGTGGTCGTTGCTCAAATTGGACAAAGGGACGGGGAGGCGGAGTGGGAGTTGGAGTGGGTTGGTTTGTTTGAGCAGTAGAGGATTTCAGCATCGATTGTGCAGCGGTTAAGCAGCTAATCAAATCAGCAAACCGCAGCAAGTCGAACTGAATAAATAATACGATTTTGTCGGTGGCGTATACTCAATGATTCGTAAATATTTTTTTTGGGATTATTTTCGTGCTCAATGCAATCGACTGGACAGTGAGACAGACAGAGATAGAGTAGGAGAGTTAGAGATATAAATATTATTTTTTGATATCACTCAACCCTTTATTTTGTGTCTGGTCTTAAATGAAGTACATTTGTGTGTTGTTGATTTCAGAGACCAAATATATAAGCAAATAATATCCACAAAAAATTAAGTAACAAAAGGAGCATATTAAATAAGTACTATCTTTATTTTGAACAATATAAACATTTGTGTTAGAAACAATCGAATTGAATTGCATATCGAAAGGGTATCATCAGAACTTGTTTATTTGTTAGTATTTACTCAGGCGTTCGAGAGGAATAGATACTCTCAGAGGAAGGCAAAATGTATGGTGGTGCTATGGGATTGGGACATTGCATATCGTGTGAATAAATCATAAATGCATTGACATGAAATTTCAATTGTTTTTCAGCTTTCCCTTTTTGGATTTGCGGAAATTGCATTTGAATGCTGGGCAGAGCTCTTGATAAATTTGTGCACATCAATTTTGCTCAAAAATAAATTAAATAATAACAAACCGGAGAGCGCAGATATATTAACTAGCGAAACAAAGCAAAGTAAGACAAAACAAAAATCATATTCAATTTACTTCTGCAATCTTGTGGGGAAGCCAAAGTGTATGGGATTTTATGCAGACTATTTTTAGAAAGCAAATATTTTCGCATTAGCTATATACACAGATCAATTTCGAAAACTTACCTAGTCGCAGTAGGGCCATCTGTGGCAGGGAAACCGTTTTTATGTTTGTGCTCAATCTTGAAATCCAATTATTATATACAATATTTCACTAGCATTTATCTAAAATTTTACTGATACACTTGATATTCTGCGCCAAACATACCCAAAAAAAAAATTAAAAAAATAAACAAAACAAATCTTAATAAACACAGCAGCATAAAAAATCCTGAATAAATTGTTGAACAATATCGCGACGACCGCTCGCAACGGCTTCGAGTTGGGAAATGAAGTCGTCGTCGCAGCGAAGCTCTTCAAAACCGTTTCCTAAAGGAGCAGCAAGCAGTGATAACTGTTATACGAGGGCTGTTCGAATTCATGCAGACCAAGCAATTATATTGCAGGCATAGTGGTACACAATGATTTTCAATTTCACATTTTTTTTATATAAATGCATTTTTTTAATAATTTAAAATGTAACTTACTATGATTACTAATTTATTGTTGAGAAAATAACTTATCTCTAGACTTACATCTCAGCAACAAATTAAAATTCTAAAACCGTAGAAAGACAAATGCCTATTTATATTCAAATTAAAACCATCTCGAATGACTGTAATCCTCATTTGTCTGAATAGGCTACAATAAAGTCTATGATCTATAACATATATTTAAAAGACGGAAAACAACAATATATTGTTTTCTTGCAAGATTTAAATCTGAGACGTCATTTAATTAAGCACTTAATATATAAAATAAGTATGTATGTAATGTATAGCCTGTTGGGACTTTCAGGAATTAAAATAACTATATAAATCCCTTTAGATAACAGCACCACTGCCAAACATATTAAAACCGAACCCGAAAGTAACAATACTCAATTTATATATTTCGGTTTTGAAAAATACTCAAGCAGGACTCGTTGCTCTGTGTTGAAAGTAATTTGATGCTATGCACTGCTTTCTTTACTACTTAACCGCATCAAATGGCAAGCAGTGTAAAGCGGTGTGACAAGCAGTGCAAAGCAATTCAGTCCCACACAAATCACAAATTTTAAAGCAAACAAACATGCATAAAATGAATGACTGCAAATACATATCACTGCAAATACATATCACTTTCACATAGAGTAATATAATGAATATTTGTATTTCTTTATTTTTTCTCCACCGTAGATTAAATTCCCTACCCGGATTACCAATTCGATCTATTATTAGGCATAGATGTCTCTAGCTGAATATTATTGAATACATAACATATGAGTGTTTCGTGCTAGGAACAAAGCACAATTTGTTTAACCAGCCTACCAATTAGTAGTTTATTAAGTCAGGTAGCAAATGGTGGCGCCAAAATCAACAGTTAAAAGCGCAGGTCAGGCACGTAAGCGTCTAAGATGATAAAGACGTAAGTGTCTCAGCTGGCTGAGATTTGAGGCAGCAGCAGCAGCTGTAATGCGTATTAACACCTCTTGTGGGTATAAAAAAGCGAGCGTTAGGTGAGTTTGGCATGTCAGTGGCAAAGCATACACCTTCAACAAGATGTGGGCGCATTTCATCAGTTTCATTTTACTCGCTTGCGTGGCTGAGTCTCAGCGCTGCGAGGACGAGCAACAGTTTCAGCAGCAGCACATTGAGTATACGCAATGTGGTCGTCCCGTGTGTGCCACCAATGGCAATTGTTATCGCACATTTAACAACCTCTGTCATTTGAACGCCTTTAATTTGCAATTACTTTTAGCAGGACAAACAGGTAATTGGTATTATTTAAAATTTAATTCATGGTAAAGCCATTCTAAATTCACTTTATTTTCGCACTGCCTGCAGAACTGATGCAAATTGATATGGTGCATTGCATGCCGAGTTCAACTTGGTACGACTACAATGCACCCAAAATATCACGTCCACTACCGAGGTCCTATTTAAATGGCGGTTCCTCTGCCTCTGCCTATGCCTATACCTCTGCCGCTAACTCCGCCTCCGCCTACGACCATGTATTACCCTATACATACGAATCGGAACCCTCTTCATATGAATTCGATCCGTATAATTGCCACAATTCTCAGAGCTTTTATTCCCCAACTCCTCAGAAGACACACAGCGGCAGAAACGAGTACGACAGCCTCTGGAATCAGAAAGATTTGACTAAACGACCAACGAAGTTATATACTCCGTTCAACTATCCAACAACATACACAACGACATCCACTACGCCATCCACAACTAGCTCAAGAAAGCCACCTACATTATTAGGCAGATTGGCAGTTATAACAGCATCTACAACACCATCCACAATAAGTTATGCTACGATTTCAGGCACGGCTTCCATCACAACAGCTGAATCAATAACATATTCAACACAATCTGAAACATCATCTACAACACCATCCATAATATCATCAACAAAGTTAACCAAAATAGCATCTAACACACCTTCCACTACGAGCTCAACAGTAGTGTCAATCCCAACAACGGAAACAACAGCATCCTCAACATCATCTGCTGCATTTTCAAGCACAACACCATTCCCAACACCATCCTCAACGAGCACTATCGAATTGTCAAGTACAACAGCATCCACAATACCACCCCCAACACCATCAACAACACCATCAACAACACCATCAACAACACCATCAACAACACCATCAACAACACCATCAACAACACCATCAACAACACCATCAACAACACCATCAACAACACCATCAACAACACCATCCACAACACCATCAACAACACCATCAACAACACCATCAACAACACCATCAACAACACCATCAACAACACCATCCACAACACCATCAACAACACCATCAACAACACCATCAACAACACCATCAACAACACCATCCACAACACCATCAACAACACCATCCACAACACCATCAACAACACCATCAACAACACCATCCACAACACCATCAACAACACCATCTACAACACCTTTCGCAACAGACTCGACGAGCTCCAGCACAATCTCAAGCCCAAAAACAGCAACAAGTGAATCAGTTTTCTCTGCAGAAACTACAACGGACTCCAATACGAATTCTGTCAACTCGGCATTATTCATAGCTGCAGGTAAAACACGTTTGTTTGCAACAAAATCTACAGCACATTAACCATTAACTACACGATCTAAGTGACCACCGCGAAAGACTATTGAACCAATTCCAAATCCACCTAGAACAGCAACCCCATCACCGAAAATCCTAATGACCTAACAAAATCGGTTAAATTGACATTACTATTTACAGCGATTTCCCCAACAAGGGCTACAACCGAGTCTACAACAGATTCTACAACCGAGTCTACAACAGAATCTACAACCGAGTCTACAACAGAATCTACAACCGAGTCTACAACAACATCTAACGATTTGGATGCCGTAAGTAATCCGAGAGTTATATTACAATGAATTTGTACACGTAACATGTTTATCTTCTTTATAATACGCGTAGAACACTCTGGTTTATCTGGTATTTACATTGGCCAGCGGTAAAGCTTCCAAACTGGTACTCAACTCCCAGACAACTGATCCAATAACCGGCAAAAAGGCATGCGCCGAGACAACCTCTCTAATGTTACAGTATAGGGGCATATCGAACCCGCTCCAATTTACCGGATGCCTGATCAAGAACTTTAACAGCACAGATGGAACCTATGGCACTACGACATATGATACCAGGCCGAATAGCAACTCATATAGATTGGTTGATTACAATCCATATGGTTACCAGCCTGGCTATGGCTACAGTTCTGGCAATGGTGACCCCTATCCTAGTGCCAATATTTATGTTAACCCTTATATAAATAATTATAATGCACCAGGCTACGGTTCTACATACGTCTCCAAATCCGGTACAGCAGCTGTGTCGCCCAGCTTGTCACGTTATTACTATTAAAGACCTACCGCAATAATATCATATTTTATAATAATCGTAAAGAATTATTTATGGATACCTTTTAAGTATACCAATATATATATATATATAAAATATATTTATTTTATATCGGCAGTTCCAAAAATTATGCTCTTATTTTGACAAATCTTTATTATTTGTTTTGTTATTTATAACATATTATTAATGACTGAATTAAATAATAATAATAATTAAATTAACTGTCTCGGCTTTTAGTGATTCGATGGTTCGAATTTTCTGAGTGAAATGAAACCTGTATATTTTGTCAGTTTTCAAACTATATTGATGCAAGTAACACTTTATTCATAACTGGCATATGTAGGATATCCAACACACTGGCGATGAATCAACTTTGGATTATTATATCATTTTGAAGTTTACATATCAGCATTATTCATGGGTATGTTTTCTTTGGCATGCTTACGGTTGCAATATAAATTGGCTTTCAGTTATCTGCTGACCTTGGCAATTGTTAATAATATTCATTACAAATGACATTATTCATTATTTGTAATTCGCTAAGTTTTAATTCACAAAATTTGACATGGCGCATATTTTACGTTTAACACGAATACCAGATATGAATACGACTCAAACAATTTCATAAGCTAAACAAACAAAAAAAAAACGGTTATGAAAAAATTCAAAACAAACTTAAAGTAAACTAAACGGAAAACGTCTGGCCTTAACCTACAAGCGTTGATATATATAAATATCGAAATAGAGCTCTGGACACGTAGACATTGCAACGATATGAGGGAATATAGTTGGAAGTGGTATAAAAAGACAGCCTTTCTAAGGCTACACCATATTCGTGGATAGGATTCTTTGCAAAATGGTTGCACTCCATTTGTTGTTCTGCTTGAGTCTGATATGTGGCGGCTTTAGCTGGGCTTACTGCACACCCGACTACTATGATAACCCAAATTGCGATGGTATTCAGTGCAAGAACCAAAATAAGGAGGTCTGTGCGAAGTCTCATGGTTCGCAGCAGCTGGCGACCTTTGACAATAAGTGCGAGGTGGAGCGCTATACCTGCCTAACGGGGCAATGTAAGTGCTCGATGTGATCTGGCATTATGCATTTTGGAATTTTTATCACTTACCACATATCACTCTTCCTATTGACAGATTGGCGCATACTCTTTGAGGGTCCCTGCGAGTGCCCAGTTAACTGTCCGCCCAAATGGGGTCCCGTCTGTGGAACAAATGGAAATACTCAGAAAACCTTTCAAAACTTCTGTCAACTACTGCAGTTGAAATGTCAATCGAAAACTCGTAAGTACTTCTAATATTATTTGATAAATTAAATTTCCTTTCACTTTCCATCTATCTATATTCCAATCCCTATATATTTTCTTAATTTTCCATATATATATTTCATTAATAATTTTATTTTGTCTAAATTTGTATTTATATCTCTAAATCTTTTCAGCTTGGAGATTGAAACGCATTGGACCATGTGCAGAGGATGAAGATTTGGGATATTCCGGATATACTGGTTATGGACCATATTCAGCTTATAGACCATATGTTTATGAGTCACAAGCTTATAGAGGAACCTACATTCAACCACCGAATCCCTATGCAGTAGCGCAGTTGCAATCGTATCATATATCGATCTCAAGAGATGCCTTGCCCACCGAGTCGAGCGATGTATTTGCAACAAAAAAAAATTTCGAACCAAATGAAAAAGAATCAGATTTAATAACAGCTTTAGAAATCGAACCAACATTAACCGAAGATCTATCTGAAGATGCCAAATCACCATCCCCAGATGAAACGACACTTACCAATTCTGATTTTGGTTTGGATTCCACATCGGACTTAACGCCAATTCCATTTGAATCTACACCAGAGCCTCAAGATGGAAAGGAATCAACAATAAGTTCATTAGACGAACCGTCTTCATCCGTTCTGACAGAACCACCAGCACAAAATTCACCACAAGTCATAGTACTAACAGTGAAGGAAAATAAAGCTATAGAAGCTAAATTGGCATCCACAACAGAATCTGATTCCACAACAGAAGCTTCAGAGAGTTCTGAGTCAGATTCTACTTCAGATTCGACAACAGCTCAATCCGAATCCTCAACTGAACCGTCAATCCAAAGCACAAGTGAAGCTCCAACTGAAAGTCAGTCACAAAAGGAGACTAAAAGTAGGGCGACTAACTCGGATACAACGGAAACTTCATCAGAAAGCTCTCCAATAGTTTCCGATTCTCCAACGGAAGCTTCAGTGAGTTCTGAGTCGGATTCCACTCCGGATTCGACAGAACCCTCAGCACCAGCACAAAATTCACCACAAGTCATAGTACTAACAGTGAAGGAAAATAAAGCTATAGAAGCTAAATTGGCATCCACAACAGAATCTGATTCCACAACAGAAGCTTCAGAGAGTTCTGAGTCAGATTCTACTTCAGATTCGACAACAGCTCAATCCGAATCCTCAACTGAACCGTCAATCCAAAGAACAAGTGAAGCTCCAACTGAAAGTCAGTCACAAAAGAACGCTAAAAGTAGGGCGACTAACTCGGATACAACGGAAACTTCATCAGAAAGCTCTCCAATAGTTTCCGATTCCCCAACAGAAGCTTCAGTGAGTTCTGAGTCGGATTCCACTCCGGATTCGACAGAACCCTCAGCACCAGCACAAAATTCACCACAAGTCATAGTACTAACAGTGAAGGAAAATAAAGCTATAGAAGCTAAATTGGCATCCACAACAGAATCTGATTCCACAACAGAAGCTTCAGAGAGTTCTGAGTCAGATTCTACTTCAGATTCGACAACAGCTCAATCCGAATCCTCAACTGAACCGTCAATCCAAAGCACAAGTGAAGCTCCAACTGAAAGTCAGTCACAAAAGGAGACTAAAAGTAGGGCGACTAACTCGGATACAACGGAAACTTCATCAGAAAGTTCTCCAATAGTTTCCGATTCTCCAACGGAAGCTTCAGTGAGTTCTGAGTCGGATTCCACTTCGGATTCGACACCAGTTTTATCTGAATCTACACCAGAGCTTCAAGATAGAAAGGAATCAACAATAAGTTCATTAGACGAACCGTCTTCATCCGTTCTGACAGAACCACCAGCACAAAATTCACCACAAGTCATAGTACTAACAGTGAAGGAAAATAAAGCTATAGAAGCTAAATTGGCATCCACAACAGAATCTGATTCCACAACAGAAGCTTCAGAGAGTTCTGAGTCAGATTCTACTTCAGATTCGACAACAGCTCAATCCGAATCCTCAACAGAACCGTCAATCCAAAGAACAAGTGAAGCTCCAACTGAAAGTCAGTCACAAAAGAACGCTAAAAGTAGGGCGACTAACTCGGATACAACGGAAACTTCATCAGAAAGCTCTCCAATAGTTTCCGATTCCCCAACAGAAGCTTCAGTGAGTTCTGAGTCGGATTCCACTCCGGATTCGACAGAACCCTCAGCACCAGCACAAAATTCACCACAAGTCATAGTACTAACAGTGAAGGAAAATAAAGCTATAGAAGCTAAATTGGCATCCACAACAGAATCTGATTCCACAACAGAAGCTTCAGAGAGTTCTGAGTCAGATTCTACTTCAGATTCGACAACAACTCAATCCGAATCCTCAACTGAACCGTCAATCGAAAGCACAAGTGAAGCTCCAACTGAAAGTCAGTCACAAAAGAATGCTAAAAGTAGGGCGACTAACTCGGATACAACAGAAACTTCATCAGAAAGTTCTCCAATAGTTTCCGATTCCCCAACAGAAGCTTCAGTGAGTTCTGAGTCGGATTCCACTCCGGATTCGACAGAACCCTCAGCACCAGCACAAAATTCACCACAAGTCATAGTACTAACAGTGAAGGAAAATAAAGCTATAGAAGCTAAATTGGCATCCACAACAGAATCTGATTCCACAACAGAAGCTTCAGAGAGTTCTGAGTCAGATTCTACTTCAGATTCGACAACAGCTCAATCCGAATCCTCAACTGAACCGTCAATCGAAAGCACAAGTGAAGCTCCAACTGAAAGTCAGTCACAGAAGAACGCTAAAAGTAGGGCGACTAACTCGGAAACAACGGAAACTTCATCAGAAAGTTCTCCAATAGTTTCCGATTCCCCAACAGAAGCTTCAGTGAGTTCTGAGTCGGATTCCACTCCGGATTCGACAGAACCCTCAGCACCAGCACAAAATTCACCACAAGTCATAGTACTAACAGTGAAGGAAAATAAATCTATAGAAGCTAAATTGGCATCCACAACAGAATCTGATTCCACAACAGAAGCTTCAGAGAGTTCTGAGTCAGATTCTACTTCAGATTCGACAACAGCTCAATCCGAATCCTCAACTGAACCGTCAATCCAAAGCACAAGTGAAGCTCCAACTGAAAGTCAGTCACAAAAGGAGACTAAAAGTAGGGCGACTAACTCGGATACAACGGAAACTTCATCAGAAAGCTCTCCAATAGTTTCCGATTCCCCAACAGAAGCTTCAGTGAGTTCTGAGTCGGATTCCACTCCGGATTCGACACCAGTTTTATCTGAATCTACACCAGAGCCTCAAGATGGAAAGGAATCAACAATAAGTTCATTAGACGAACCGTCTTCATCCGTTTCGACAGAACCACCAGCACAAAATTCACCTAGTATTCACATAGTATTAGTAGTGGGGGAAAATAAATCTTCAGAAGCTGATGCGGCACCCTCAACTGAATCGTCAACAACAGAATCTGATTCTGATTCCACAACAGCAGCTCTAGAGAGTTCTGAGTCGGATTCCACTTCAGATTCGACAATAGTTCAATCCGAATCCTCAACAGAACCGCCAGTAGAAAGCTCAAGTGAAGGTCTGCCACAAAAAAACGCTGAAAGTAGTGCAACTCCCTCAGATACATCAGGAACTCCATCAGAAAGCACTCTAATAATTTCTGATTCTACAACAGAAGGTACCAGTACTGATTCTGATTCCACTACAGAGGATTCCGTGCCGACATCAGCTCAATCTGATGATTCGTCAAAGTCTGATCAACGCGGTCAGGACGCTGTTCCAATAAGTGCCTTTCCAGCACTTAAGTCGTTGAAAGTCGATTCCGTAAACGACGAGGTAGGTCAGGAATTACCTGCTGAATCGGATAAAGAGAAAGGACATGTGATTGTTGAAGTGACCAAGGATGATAAGGTCCAAAGAATCATTGTTAATCAAAATACGAACCAAAGCTCTTCATTTGTGTTTATATTCATGGGTTCAAATGGGTCAAACGAAAAAGTTAAGGTGCAAAAGAACTGAAATAACTAAAAACAATAACTGATTAATCTTAAGCAAATGATTATATAATGCGAAACTAAAAACAACCATAGCCATTTAACACGAATAAGACTATATATGTTAAGATTTAAGTTTCATTTAATAACAAATACAATTACTACAAATTCACTAAAATTCGATGTTTTCAACTTCAAAAATGTATAGATAAAGCTATTTTTTTAAAAAAATTTGCTTTTAGGATTGGTTTATTTTCAGAACCTATTTCGAGACGGTTGCATTGAACATCACCTGTGGCTGTCTCAATATGGTGTCAACTGTGGTGTCAATTGTGGTGTCAACTGTGGGGTCAACTGTGGTGTCAATTGTGGTGTCAACTGTAGTGTCAACTGTGGTGTCAACTGTGGTGTCAACTGTGGTGTCAACTGTAGTGTCAACTGTGGTGTCAACTGTGGTGTCAACTGTGGTGTCAACTGTGGTGTCAACTGTAGTGTCAACTGTGGTGTCAACTGTGGTGCCAACTGTTGTGTCAACTGTGGTGTCAACTGTGCCAACTGTGGTTACAACTGTGGTGCCAACGGTAGTGCCAATGGTAGTGCCAGCGATGGTACCAGTTTGCTTAGCAGCGGTACTTCTGGTGGAGTTCTCTGTACTCTTCACATCTATGCTATCGATTGATCTCTTTGTGGTTGTCGACATAGTGCCGAATGGTATCAAAAAGAATTTCCATACATTCTTCTCTGTGGTGCTCGTCGGTACGGCTGTTGTGGTGCTTGGTGGCGTATCGGTGACAGTACCGAAACCAGGCACATACATCGCCAGCCTGGAGTCCATTATGGCGGCATAATTGTGACCCACATCGGGTATATTATAGACGCTGTATGCATTTACAGCACGGGACACGGACACATCTGGGTTATCAGGAATTCTAAAATGTTGGAATTGCATAGGAAACTGTGTGTTTGTGGTTGTGCCAGTTGTTGTTCCGCTTGATTTTGTGGCAGTGCGTCTGAGCCCTGTGGCCAGCTTAAAGGATATTGGTTTGTTTTTGTTGTTGTCGGGCGTTGATTTTCTGTTGACTTGGAAGCGACGAGGTTTGCTATGCTTACGCCGTGCCCTGGCCCTTGACTTTAACTTCCGTTGACAGGGTCCTTTGTTAATGATGCGCATGGCTGTATTTTGGATAAGGGAAACATTAGCCAATTGCTAAGATAAGCGCACTCAGAAGAAAAAATATTCTGAAATGCATTGCCATCTATTTTCTGGGTGCATCAGCTACCTACTTTGCTTGGTAATGCAACCTCGACGTTGGACCTCGCACTCATTCGCAAAGCTCACACCTTGATCCTGACTGGGTGCTTTCTCAGCAGTCGCACAGACGGGCGCATAAATATTATTGCAGCTTATGTTTTCACATTCCGATAGACATCGCTCCAGTTCGGTTTGCTCTAGTTCTAGATATGGGCATGAACATCACTTAAAACACCCAACTCGTACCGATCACATATTACATACCCGTTCCTTGCTGAAAGAGCATTTTCATGTTTGCCACCTCCAATTTGCACATGTTCTCAAAGTAAAAGTGATGGCTTCCGTTTGTCGCACAGACGGGCTCGCCACCGGTTTTGCAGTTCGGCTGATAGTCGACATATTGATACTGAATGGGTTCTAGTTGGTCCCGGCTGGTATACTTACTATTTTTCTCACTGATCCTGTCAACTATTTTGGCGTACTGCGCAGGCGCAAATTGCGCATTGGTGTATTGCCAGACAGGATTCATAGACGCTGCTGACAGGCTCAACACTTGACTCCAAATCAGCAGTTCTTTGACTCCTTTGCACACTTTGAGCATCTTCTCAGTCATCCACTCACCAATTAACTATATGGTATGCCCGCTGACGCGGTAAGTTTTATACTGGGTCCATTTAGCGATCATCAGCTCGCATCTGGGGTATTATCGAACTTTGTATTCATTAAGCCCCAGCGCGACGTGTCGATATGCAATGTTCTCGATTCACAGTTGCTACAATCTGCATTCTTGCTGGCGTGCTGAAGATTACTCAATGAATGGACAAAAGACACACACATATGCCAGCAAATATTCAAAGCCATTAAGTTGTGGATGATAATGTTTAAATTCTTGATTTAAAACAATTTAGTACTAAATGCACCAAGTCTCCGCTGACAATTTACGTTTTCAAATATGTCTCCATCACAGCTCACGACAACACTTAAAGTGTTCTTATACAATAAACTTGCAGCAGTGGTAAAAAAAAACCATTCATTTGGACAAGTTCTTTGAATATTTGCCTATCATAATATTAATAGCATCATGTTAGTTGTAATTACATTCGCAGACTATATTAAGTGTACTTAAAATATAAATCGATAAGGTTTGCTTCGATCTGTAAGCAAACATTTTGCACAAATAACCATTATAACATTGCGGAAGTAACAAACTGTAAATAATGGTAAAGCTTTTAAAAGCGATGGTTGCGAAAAAAGCTTTATTCTCATTTAAAACCATACGAACTAAGCTAAAAGTCTCGTGGTGAAAAGCTCGCGCTTCTTGAGCTACTATAATATTTGCGCTTGCAATATAATAAAAATATAAATTAGATATCTGTAAAAATACAAATGTCACTGGATTTGTGGGTAAAACAAACCCCGATTTGATCCGATACTACTAAAATAATACAAATATGTAAATTTAATGTCGTTGTTTATATATTTATATTTGTCAATGTATGTAAACCCTTTAAGCAGCAAAACCGGAATAGTGTGTAGTTTTCCGCTGTGTGGATTTCCTTGTATACTTATAATTAATTTAATTTATATTTATAATTGTCTAGCAAAAAAGTATCAAATTCCGCTTGAACGCAAACTGCGCGAAGTCTTGGAGCGAAGGTGTCCAGGGGATTTTTAGTTGAAGTTTTAAAATCGCGGTACCGTTCAATACTAAGGAAGGAATAAATCATTTAGTATGGGAGTCGTAGAATTCGTTAACTCCAACTTACCGGAATAGTGTGTAGTTTTCCGCTGTGTGGATTTCCTTGTATACTTATAATTAATTTAATTTATATTTATAATTGTCTAGCAAAAAAGTATAAAATTCCGCTTGAACGCAAACTGCGCGAAGTCTTGGAGCGAAGGTGTCCAGGGGATTTTTAGTTGAAGTTTTAAAATCGCGGTACCGTTTAATACTAAGGAAGGAATAAATAATTTAGTATGGGAGTCGTAGAATTCGTTAACTCCAACTTACCGGAATAGTGTGTAGTTTTCCGCTGAGTGGGTTGCCTTGTATACTTATAATTAAATTAATTTCTATTTATAATTGTCTAGCAAAAATGTATCAAATTCCGCTTGAACGCAAACTGCGCGAAGTCTTGGAGCGAAGGTGTCCAGGGGATTTTTAGTTGAAGTTTTAAAATCGCGGTACCGTTTAATACTAAGGAAGGAATAAATCATTTAGTATGGGAGTCGTAGAATTCGTTAACTCCAACTTACCGGAATAGTGTGTAGTTTTCCGCTGTGTGGATTTCCTTGTATACTTATAATTAATTTAATTTATATTTATAATTGTCTAGCAAAAAAGTATAAAATTCCGCTTGAACGCAAACTGCGCGAAGTCTTGGAGCGAAGGTGTCCAGGGGATTTTTAGTTGAAGTTTTAAAATCGCGGTACCATTCAATACTAAGGAAGGAATAAATCATTTAGTATGGGAGTCGTAGAATTCGTTAACTCCAACTTACCGGAATAGTGTGTAGTTTTCCGCTGAGTGGGTTGCCTTGCATACTTATAATTAAATTAATTTCTATTTACAATTGTCTAGCAAAAATGTATCAAATTCCGCTTGAACGCAAACTGCGCGAAGTCTTGGAGCGCAGGTGTCCAGGGGATTTTTAGTTGAAGTTTTAAAATCGCGGTACCGTTTAATACTAAGGAAGGAATAAATCATTTAGTATGGGAGTCGTAGAATTCGTTAACTCCAACTTACCGGAATAGTGTGTAGTTTTCCGCTGTGTGGATTTCCTTGTATACTTATAATTAATTTAATTTATATTTATAATTGTCTAGCAAAAAAGTATCAAATTCCGCTTGAACGCAAACTGCGCGAAGTCTTGGAGCGAAGGTGTCCAGGGGATTTTTAGTTGAAGTTTTAAAATCGCGGTACCGTTCAATACTAAGGAAGGAATAAATCATTTAGTATGGGAGTCGTGAATTCGTTAACTCCAACTTACCGGATAGTGTGTAGTTTTCCGCTGAGTGGGTTCCTTGCATACTTATAATTAAATTAATTTCATTTACAATTGTCTAGCAAAGAATCGCGGTAGCTGTCAGTATCCGTTTAATACTAAGGAAGAAATAAATCATTTAGTATGGGAGTCGTAGAATTCGTTAACTCCAACTTACCGGAATAGTGTGTAGTTTTCCGCTGAGTGGTTGCCTTGTATACTTATAATTAAATTAATTTCTATTTATAATTGTCTAGCAAAAATGTATCAAATTCCGCTTGAACGCAAACTGCGCGAAGTCTTGGAGCGAAGGTGTCCAGGGGATTTTTAGTTGAAGTTTTAAAATCGCGGTACCGTTTAATACTAAGGAAGAAATAAATAATTTAGTATGGGAGTCGTAGAATTCGTTAACTCCAACTTACCGGAATAGTGTGTAGTTTTCCGCTGAGTGGGTTGCCTTGTATACTTATAATTAAATTAATTTCTATTTATAATTGTCTAGCAAAAATGTATCAAATTCCGCTTGAACGCAAACTGCGCGAAGTCTTGGAGCGAAGGTGTCCAGGGGATTTTTAGTTGAAGTTTTAAAATCGCGGTACCGTTCAATACTAAGGAAGGAATAAATCATTTAGTATGGGAGTCGTAGAATTCGTTAACTCCAACTTACCGGAATAGTGTGTAGTTTTCCGCTGTGGGTTCCTTGTATACTTATAATTAATTAATTTTATTTAAATTGTCTAGCAAAAATATAAATTTCCGGATTTCCTTGTATACTTATAATTAATTAATTTTATTTAAATTGTCTAGCAAAAAGATAAATTCCGCTTGAACGCAAACTGCGCGAAGTCTTGGAGCGAAGGTGTCCAGGGGATTTTTAGTTGAAGTTTTAAAATCGCGGTACCGTTCAATACTAAGGAAGGAATAAATCATTTAGTATGGGAGTCGTAGAATTCGTTAACTCCAACTTACCGGAATAGTGTGTAGTTTTCCGCTGAGTGGATTGCCTTGTATACTTATAATTAATTTAATTTCTATTTATAATTGTCTAGCAAAAAAGTATCAAATTCCGCTTGAACGCAAACTGCGCGAAGTCTTGGAGCGAAGGTGTCCAGGGGATTTTTAGTTGAAGTTTTAAAATCGCGGTACCGTTTAATACTAAGGAAGGAATAAATCATTTAGTATGGGAGTCGTAGAATTCGTTAACTCCAACTTACCGGAATAGTGTGTAGTTTTCCGCTGAGTGGATTGCCTTGTATACTTATAATTAAATTAATTTCTATTTATAATTGTCTAGCAAAAATGTATCAAATTCCGCTTGAACGCAAACTGCGCGAAGTCTTGGAGCGAAGGTGTCCAGGGGATTTTTAGTTGAAGTTTTAAAATCGCGGTACCGTTCAATACTAAGGAAGGAATAAATCATTTAGTATGGGAGTCGTAGAATTCGTTAACTCCAACTTACCGGAATAGTGTGTAGTTTTCCGCTGTGTGGATTTCCTTGTATACTTATAATTAATTTAATTTATATTTATAATTGTCTAGCAAAAAAGTATAAAATTCCGCTTGAACGCAAACTGCGCGAAGTCTTGGAGCGAAGGTGTCCAGGGGATTTTTAGTTGAAGTTTTAAAATCGCGGTACCGTTTAATACTAAGGAAGGAATAAATCATTTAGTATGGGAGTCGTAGAATTCGTTAACTCCAACTTACCGGAATAGTGTGTAGTTTTCCGCTGAGTGGGTTGCCTTGTATACTTATAATTAAATTAATTTCTATTTACAATTGTCTAGCAAAAATGTATCAAATTCCGCTTGAACGCAAACTGCGCGAAGTCTTGGAGCGAAGGTGTCCAGGGGATTTTTAGTTGAAGTTTTAAAATCGCGGTACCGTTCAATACTAAGGAAGGAATAAATCATTTAGTATGGGAGTCGTAGAATTCGTTAACTCCAACTTACCGGAATAGTGTGTAGTTTTCCGCTGTGTGGATTTCCTTGTATACTTATAATTAATTTAATTTATATTTATAATTGTCTAGCAAAAAAGTATAAAATTCCGCTTGAACGCAAACTGCGCGAAGTCTTGGAGCGAAGGTGTCCAGGGGATTTTTAGTTGAAGTTTTAAAATCGCGGTACCGTTTAATACTAAGGAAGAAATAAATAATTTAGTATGGGAGTCGTAGAATTCGTTAACTCCAACTTACCGGAATAGTGTGTAGTTTTCCGCTGAGTGGGTTGCCTTGTATACTTATAATTAAATTAATTTCTATTTACAATTGTCTAGCAAAAATGTATCAAATTCCGCTTGAACGCAAACTGCGCGAAGTCTTGGAGCGAAGGTGTCCAGGGGATTTTTAGTTGAAGTTTTAAAATCGCGGTACCGTTTAATACTAAGGAAGGAATAAATCATTTAGTATGGGAGTCGTAGAATTCGTTAACTCCAACTTACCGGAATAGTGTGTAGTTTTCCGCTGTGTGGATTTCCTTGTATACTTATAATTAATTTAATTTATATTTATAATTGTCTAGCAAAAAAGTATAAAATTCCGCTTGAACGCAAACTGCGCGAAGTCTTGGAGCGAAGGTGTCCAGGGGATTTTTAGTTGAAGTTTTAAAATCGCGGTACCGTTTAATACTAAGGAAGGAATAAATCATTTAGTATGGGAGTCGTAGAATTCGTTAACTCCAACTTACCGGAATAGTGTGTAGTTTTCCGCTGCACGCAAGCAATTGTATTAAAAGTATTATGTAAGTAAGTTGAGCTGACACAAACTGCAGGCCTTTTCATCATAGGGCGTGGCACCTTCGAAGTTGAGCAAAATGGACACTTTTAAATTTCGATTTTGCCAAAAAAAAAAAAAAAAAATGGTTTTAAATATTTTGTAATCTACATTTTGGAATTTGGAGACGAATAAAAAAGATGTTAACCAGCCAAGCTCTGAAAGTAGACTGAAACATTTTTATTTTTTTCATTCGTTACTGAAAAGTCGAAATCAAAAGCCTTCTTGGATTATATGAAAACAGAAATCCAAAATATTTACAAAATATGACAAAGCCTACTATTGCCAAAAAATGTAATAGAATTGCATATATATCTGGCGTTATCATGTGAACATAATATGGATGACAAATCAGTTTTATTTACATATTGAAAAATTATTGAACAGCTGAGTGCCAACGATTCTTATGTAAATATTTTGTAAACAGTGTGCAAAAAGGAATAATATTATTTCAACTAACTCGATGCAATAAACTTGAGTTTCAATTGCTCGTTTATAGAAATGTTGTAATTATTGTTGTTGCAATTGATTTTAATTTCGCATTCATGCAAAAGTCAATATCAAATAGAAATGTCGACAGTCAATCAAACACAAATGACAACCCAATAATTCCAGTCACAAAACAAAAAAAAAAAAACAAATTTCTGTTGCTATGGATGTGCTGTTTGTTGTTGTTGTTTTTGTTAAGAAAATGTGAAATAAATCAATTAATAGAGCTATGACTAATTAAGCCCGTTAACATTGCTGTTTTCTGCAACTTTGGCCCAGACATTCGCAATGTTCATTAATCGTAATTTTGTTGTATTGTTTTTGTGCAATTGCCTGTTTTGTCTCTTATCTAAATAAATTGGAAAACTTATTACTAGTATTTGTAAAAATGGGCAAATAAATATATAGTCAAACGATATAGTTCCATAGAGCGCCACAGGTGTTCTACCTGATAAGTTGGACGCACAAATCGATTAAAACTGAACTTAATTTATGCCACTCTTGCGATCGCAATAAAGAGAAAAATGGAGAAATTGACAGAGATAAGGTAAGAGCGATATAAGCAGCAGTGTGAGAATTGTTCGCCTTTTGGCTGTCAGCCAGCAGCAGTTGTAAATACACTGCGCACAATGAAGCCCAAATACTCTGCAAATATGCAAATATTGTTCGCTTTTATAACAAATAGTGTAATTTATAGCAATTTGTAATTCAATTGTAAATTATTTATATATATATATATATATATATATATATATATTTAACTTATCAGATATGTGGAAGGGCATAACTCGAATTGTGTGTGCCACAATGACCTTCCTTCGTTGCCCTACTTGGCGGCGGCAAGTTCGTTGCCAATGTCGTTCGTTTGTGGAAAACAAGGAGTGAGCTGGGAAGGGTTGGGACTGTGCAGAGAGAGAGAGAGAGAGAGAGAGAGAGAGAGAGAGAGAAAGAGAGTAGCGGGGTTCTGGGAATGCAATTGATTGCGTAGTAATCCAACCAACAAACCTGTCACAAAATTGTTGCAACCACCGTTTAAACAAGCGGAATCCCAACCCAGTTGTTCCATTTGTGTGTATGTTTTTCGTATGCTGCTTGTGTTCGTAATAACAACGATTATTTTACTCCGCATTAATCGCAAAATAGTTAAATAAATCGCAATAATTACACAAGAATTTGTGATATTGGCCCGAATGAGAGCTGCTCTGTTTGGCGTGTAAAAAGCGTTTGCAGATTTGCATTCTGATTTAGAGCACATAAAATGAAGGTCAAAATTGACATTAAAAGATGTGCAAACAGTGGCAACGAAAACAAACATTGACTAATTGTCATCAGTGAGTGCAGGGTGTGCAAAAGGGCATCAATAGTTGCTTTTGTTACCAAGAGAAACAGATTGTTGCTGCAGCATTTTGCCGACAACGGTTTCAGTTGCTGTTGAGACGTTGCCGCAAGCAGTCACTTTTTGTGGCCCGAGGCAAGCCAACACGTTATTCAAATACCTTATTTAAAAAGCAATAACGGTAACAATCAGATCTTAAAATAACAAATGGCAATCAGAGGAATTCCCTCAACAGTGTGTGTGTGTGTGTTTTAGCTGATTATGAACATTGTTTGAGCAGGTTCGTCATGATACGTCAGTCAAATCGATAGCCAAATCAATAACACGCAGCGCGCAAATGTTTACTGCTAGAGATGGACGCGTGTCGCTGAGAGTAACCCTTAAGAAATCACGAGAAACACACGAAATTCCGGCGTAATTCGGACTATAATAAATCATAATTTTATTGTGCAAACATGTGTAACATCTCCAAACAAATCGCGTTAAAGAGTTGAACGACTTGTGTAAAGACTGACGCGTTCTGGGTATCTCATAGTCGAGCTATCTCGACTGCAGCATTCTTACTTGTGTTCAATTTGCTCAGTACAACCAAGGAGCAATTTAGATAGTCATCCGTGTCCCGTTGTCGACACGCGCTCATCTCAATTAACGTGTCTTTGAACAACAATATAAAAGATATCGTCAAAACACAGAACAGAAAAGACGTCAAAAAGACGCGAAAAGAAGCAGCGTCATCAGTAGAGAAAATAGTAAAAAGGTTTATCGAAATTTGATTCCTTGTGTTCTGCGTGTGTTGCCCTTGTGAAATTGATACCAATACGCGGAAGTTTCCACTTGTCATTATCAATTAGACAAGTGTTGCACAACAACAACACCAAAGTCAACACTACAAAGTCAACGGAGAGCTGGCAAAATTCCCACAGTTGGGTGGCAATCGACGTTGTTACCGCAACGTTGCCAATATTGTAATTGTCCACAATTGACAAGGGGAACACAGACAACATGGCCCTGGAGCAGAGGGATCTCATGCCGCCGCCGCCGCAGTATGAAGCAGAAGTGGCCAGCATCAGCAAAGAACTGGACAAGACCAATCTTTTGACCACCGACAAGCACAATAACAACAGCAACAATAATAATGATAATACCAAGATCCACATCAAATCGCATAAGCGCAAAGAGAGCAGTCTGCCGCTGGGTGAACGCCATTTGGCCGTTCTTCGGCAGGAGCTGATGGTGTTCCTGGGCAATAGCGGCGTCATCGGCGCTGGAATGGTCATCAGCATGCCGAGCGTTACCCTCAATCAGTTGCGCGACCAGACGCAGCCCTTCTGGCTGGACAACGACGAGGCTAGCTGGTTCGGTAAGTTCTCCATTGGTCCATCTTTAGCCTAGTTGGATAAATTGGATAAACTGAAATGCTTTCGCTTAACATATTAAATTATTTCTAAGCTTTATACCCAAAGATTGTAGACAGAAATCTCAGAAAATATATCGCTGGCAATGGGGATTACATCAATAATTATTGAATCAGATAATATTTCAATATTTCTACATTATCAGTTATATATATATATATATATATATATATAGTTTAAAAATGTAGTATAAATGTATTAGATTAGATTAAATTAATAAATTTCTGCTTAGGGAGAAGTTTCGGTTGTTCCAATATTCAAAGATCCGAAGAGTTTAATAAATATTTTATTTTCAATTGTAGCCTCCATCAATAACATGTCCTGTCCGCTGGGCGGACTCATGGTTGGCTTCTTCCTGGATCGGATTGGGCGCAAGCACACAATTCTGCTGACGAATCTGATTGGCCTCCTCGGCTGGCTGCTGCTGGCGACGAGCTTCCTGCACAGCAATCGAGATACCGTCTACGCCCAGATGCTATTGGGTCGCGCATTTGGCGGGATCATGATTGGCATGTTTGTCTCACCGGTGGGCGTGTACTCCGCCGAGATTAGCTTGCCCAGCATACGGGGACGTCTGATATTGGGCACCTCGATTGGCCTGGCCTCCGGCATACTGCTGATGTATGTGCTGGGCTACTTTATACGCCAAAACGTGGTGCTAATTGCGTGCATCAGCTGTGCCTATCAGCTGGCCGCCACACTGCTGGTGATGCCCATGCCGGAGTCGCCCAGCTGGCTGCTGCAGAAGGGTCGCATCGAGTTGGCGCGACGATCGTTGCGCTACTTTCGAGGATTGCGTAGCAAGGGTAAGTTGGTAGAGATCAATGGCCTTACGATGGGAATGCCAGTGTTAATCTTTTCCTTTAATCCCATAGACGACGACTGTGTGCCGGAGTTTGAGGCGGAGCTGATTCAAATGAAGATGACGGCGGACAGCAGTCGCGATACGGCGGCCAGTGAATCCATTGGCCAGGCCATTCGGCGCCCGGAGGTCTACAAGCCGCTGCTGATGATGATTGGCTTCTTTGGGTTTCAGCAGGCGTGCGGCGTCGTTGTTATCATTGTGTATGCGGTGCAGATTGCCGAAAAGGCTGGCGTCACCATCGATCCTGTGCTGGTGGCCGTCATGCTGGGTTGCGCCCGCATTATCACCACCTTCTTCATGACCAGCATCTTTGAGAGATGGGGCCGCCGGCCGGCGGGCATCTTTTCCGCAACGGGGATGGCATTTTGTATGCTTCTACTAGCCGCCGGCGGCTGGTGGCCAGCGACAATAAGGACCTGGTCGTGGCTGCCCGTGGTATGCATTGTGGCAAACATTGTGTTCTCGACGATGGGCATGCTGACGCTGCCGTTTATCATGATATCGGAGGTATTTCCACAGAGTGTGCGAGGCAGTGCATCGGGCATTTCTGTGTTCTTTGGCATGATACTGGCATTCATCTGCTTGAAGATCTACCCCAATATGGATGAACTGCTGGGCACTGCCAACCTGTTTGCCTTCTATGCCATCGTCTCATTTCTGGCCGCCATCTTCATCTACAGCTTTGTGCCGGAGACGCGCGGACGCACGCTCATCGAAATCGAGGAGCACTGGCGGACGGGCAGGCGGGGGCAACGGGAGTCCGCTATTGCTGTTAACAATCTGAAGGATGTGGAACTGCACGAGGTCTTCCTGAAGAAGTGAATGTGTCGCTGTACCTGCGAATGCAATCTGTGATGTGTTAAGTACTTAGCCTTGGCCAAAAGGAATGCGGGCAAACCACAATAAACAAGTTAACTAATAAATATACTATATTATATTTATATATATATATATATATAATTTTAGTTAATTTGTCATGTATTACCTGTTCAGGGTAATCCTTTTTCTGCGCAGTCTCTGTGTCATGAAAATAAATAACTAAATAAAAAACAGTCATAAAAATATTAATTTGAAGGGTTTTCTTTTTGAATATTGTCAATTGACGTAAGGCTTTAAACGTTATCATTAAGGGTTGCGTGAAACGATGAGACGACGTTTATAATCGAACTTTTTGCTCTGGTGAGCATTTATTTATTTTATACAAAAATCTTAAACCTAAATACATATGAAGCCGCTTGAAAGGCGACTTCATTTTATGTTTATTTATGTTAATGGAGTCGCTTGTAGGGCGACTCCATGTGATGTTTATTCTTCTTGGAATAGCTGAGCTTTATTCTTCTAAGAATGTGATGTTTATTACTCTAAGACTGTGATGCCCACTCTTCGAAGAATGCGATGTTTATCCATCCGAAAATAGCTGAGCTCCAACTGCAACCATTTGAAAGTCGTCAATAAAAATTAGTTGAGTTTTGCAGCGTCTCATGTTCATACTTGAACAAGGGTCAATAATAACAATTTCATTTAACAGCTATATTTGCAGAAGTTCCAACTTCAATTGATCAAAACCATTTCTCGGCCTAATCTCAATATCGTTTCATAAAGTCATCTGATGTGATTCACCTAAATCTCTGATAAGTAAAAACACCTTTATAAACAATTAGAAAAACAAAACGATACAAATTGCAATTGATTGAGGGACTTTATCGAATAACAAATTGGTTATGAAAGTGTCAATTGAGCACATTGTTTACCACTCGAATGCTCAAGCAAACACAAATATAGCCAATGTCAGTTACATCATTTTGATAATGGTTCTTGTTAACGCATTGTATAAAAACAAATTACTTAAGCCAACTTGAGCAACTTACCAGCAATTATTGGCCATATATACATCATTTAGGTATTTGTATTGAAAAATGGGTAGAAAATACAGATCACGATAGAAATGAGCATTTGTCTGAGATAATAAAATATATTTAAAAAAAAAACTTAGAGTTGCTGGTTTTGGTATCGAATTTTAAATATTTTCGTTTATTTGGTTTAATGTGACTTCTTGGTACAACAATTAGCTGCTGCTATTAATATATATATGTATATATATATTGATGTATATATAGTTGTATAAATGAATTAAAATTCAAGTTGTTAATTTCTCATTTATATAATGTATATAGGTAATATAAACTACATTAACATTACAAGTATGTATTTGTGTGTGTGTAGTGTAGTTTATCGTATTTTGCAAAAAAAAAAAATAAATAAAAAAAATATTTGTGAGCGCTTTTATTTAATTTGTATTTTTGTCGCTTAACATTGGTTTGTATACGTATAATATATAGTTATATATATATTTTGTTTGTTTGTATGTTTTTTTTGTTTTTTTAATCAGTTGCCATTCATTGAATACGTTTTTCATATGTTTGCATATTACTTGTTTGCTTTTGTTTAAATTTGTATGAATTATATATGTTATTTACTTATTTCGTTATTTGTGCATTTAGTATATTGCTTATGTAGTTCCGCGATTCTCTTCTGCGTAGGCATTTATGTATTTGGTTGTGATTTTGTTTAATTATTTGTTTAACTTGGTTTTACTTGTATTTAAAAATCTTTCAAAGGGCAGTTCACGTTCCACAGACAAACATCAACAGCTGTTTGGCGTGGTCAATATTATTTTACTTATATTTTAATGTATATATTTGTATCTATGTATATATTTCTCATGCACTAAGTAGTTCAAGTACAATTTCTAAGCCAAAAAAATTTATCATCCTTTAATAGTATATAAAGTAGCATTACATGTATTTTGTATGTTGTAAATATCTATGTACATGCGTACGTAAATATGTAATATGTATCTATTTATATATAAAAAAAAAATATGTCGGTGTTTTTTGTTTGTTTTTTTTTTTTTTTTGCAGCGGCTAACAGGAGCTATTTTAGTACGATTGAAGTCACGACATATGACTAGGAAAGGAAGAAGACACTTAAAAATAAATGTACATAGAATATAGAAATCACGAAGAAAAAAAAACAATTTACTCTATGGAATTATCGCCTTGCTTTGAAATTGTTGTCTTTTTACTCCTATCTCAAGTAATTTATTATTGTTGTTGTTTTTTTTTTAAATTTATTTTTCTATATATATGATTACATTAGTCGCTTGTTCTTTACTAAGTTCAATTGCTAGCTGACAAAAAAAAATTGGTTTCCTGATTCATGCATTGATTATACAAAAAAACATTTTTTTTCTAATCCCTATTGAGGTTCATTTTTAGTTGTTTTTTGGTTTTTTTTTTTTCAATATATAAAAAAATTTTTTGGTTTTACGTTTTTTTTACTTATGCTAACACAAAAAATTGTATGCGCCTTTCGATCTGTAATGCATTATATAAACATTTTTGACCACTCATCATCATTTGTTGATATATGTAAAAAAAAAATGGTTATATATATTTATGTGTATATTTAAGATACATTCTTAATATAATATATATATATCTATATTTATTTATTTTGAACATTTTGAATGTATGTAAGTAATTCTAATGAGGTTTCCTTTAAGTTTATATTCAAATATATAATCTTTATAATTGCGCATCTTACATCTTCAAAAAAAAAACACGCATTTAACAAAATTAGCTTCGCTGCTTATGCCTAACAACAAAAAATTCATTTTAGTATAAAATACAAATTAAAAAAAATATCATCAGCACTACAAAAAAAAAATAATTTTACACTTGCTCAAAAAAAACATATTTGGTTCAAAAAAATGTATTTCCGTTATTTCCTTATAAAAGTGTTTGATGAATTTTTTATTTGTTTTTTAATTTTTTAAAATTTTTTTTGGTTTTTTATTTTATATATTTTTTTGGTTGCTTTTGTTTTTTTTGTTATTTTCTTTTTTGTATTTTTTTTAATTTTTTTTTGTTTTTTTTTATGATTTTTTCTTCTTTGTTTCTTTTTTGATTTTTTTTTGTTTTTTTCTTTTGTTTTTTTTTTATTGATCAGATGCATTGTTGCTATCGATTATCTTTTGTCGATTATTGACATGGAAAAAAATTTGCATTACGCGTTGACTAAAACTAGTTTTAAGACGAGACGCTAAGTGCTATCTAATATCCGTATTCTTTACAAGCTAAGGCTACGATTGGTTGAGTATTAACGTTGCGACTATTCGACGGCATACGCACCACACACACGCATACACAGCATACACACGTATGTATGCGTGTGTATGCATATCCTGCATGTATGCCATGTGCTTTGTGTATTTTATTTATTGTGATGGCGTCAGGTCTTAAGATGCGTAATCTTTGTTATCTTGGCCTATTTTCTGCTTCGTTTCTTAAGCGTTGTTATCTTCCTGCTTCTCGCTTTAACATTTATTGGGTATAAAAAACATTTCACTTCTCAAAGCGTTTCTTGCGGCTACTTGTAGCCACAATGGCCTCACCATCTTGCACTGTATTTTTGTTTGTTTTTATATTGTTATTAGAAAAAAAATTACTTTTGTATATTTGTATATATTGCCGTTATTTTGTTTTCGATTTGTTTGTTTCATATCGTGTTGTTACCTATTTCGTTTTTTTTTTTTTTTTTTTTTGGTATTTATTTTTTAGACTGTTTAGTACTCAGCACAACCAAGCTGTATGCAAAAAATATTAATTGTTCTATATTCAACAATACTTTTGCATAAATTTGCCATTAATGTAATCTTAAAATTTAAATGTTTCATGTCGAATATACTTAGGTGTGAATTTGCTTCTTATAATTTAAAATTCGTTGTTGCAAATTCGACTCTGATTTTTGAAAATATTTTTAAATTGATCTTAAAATAGAAACCTAGAAAATAAAAGAAAAACAAAATAAATAAAGTTTGTTGGAAATTTGTTTATTAAACGTTGTTTATTTATTTTTTTTTTTTTTTTGATTTAGATCAGAATAAATGATAAGTAAAATTTAAAATTTTGATATATGTAATTCAGGAATTCTGGACAAGATAAAATAATTCACATTTCGTTTTTTCTGTTGATTATGAATATGGTTTAAAACTAAAACCAAAAATAATGAATAAGGTCATTTCATATTCAGCTGAATATACACATAAATTGATAAAAACAAAAATTGTTTTGAAATTACAATAATTCAGTTAATCTTTCATTGACATATTTTGAAGCACCCTTTTCGGTGCGCCCATTTTCTTTTCTGTATGTGGGCGTGGTAAAAATAAAATACAATTTAAAAGTTTACAAAGAAATAAAATAAAAATTAATGAATTTAATTTTCGAATTTGTTGCAAATAACCACCTGCCACGCCCCAAACACAAATTGGCGCCTCATTGATTTTCGTGCTTTTTGTTAACATTTTTCTTTCCTTTAAATATTTTTGTGTTTTATTTTTCTTTTGACAGGCTTTTATCACGCGCTTTTCATTTCTTTTTTTCTTTAAGGTTTTCAAATTTGAAGTATTTATATGTGTGTGGGTGTGTATGTTTCCGTGTGTGTGTGTGTATGTGTGTGTAACATGCTCAAGTTGTTTAAACGCATACAAAAAAAATTTGTTTCAAAAAAAAAGTTTCTTTATAATTATGAAAAAAATTCTTTTTACAAACTATGAAAAAAAAAGCAGGAATTTTTTCTTTTTTCCCTTTGTTTTTCTTATTTTCCTTCGTAATTTTGTCTCAACAACTAGTTATGGGGAGGTGAAGGGTTAAAAACTCCCCACAACAAGCTGCACATTTAGTGTCTGCTGTTGCTTCCACAGCAGACGGACAGTTTCCCCCCATTTCTCGGACTCCTCATCATATATATATATATATATATATATATATTTATTAGTATAGTTGGTAAGAACAGCCTGAACTTGAGCATGTTAACATATATTATAAATGTATGAATGTAGATATATAATAATACAAATAAAAAAAAAATTCATTTATAAATTATGAAAAAAAAATAAACAGATCTTTCAGCTATATAAATATACATATATATTTCGGTACTCGTATAAGTCAGTTTAGAGACACAGAAACAGAAAAAAAAAACAGAGCTTATGCCTTCACGCCTAATTGTATGATATTTATATTAGTAATTATATGTATATAGTTCGTTATTTTCGAAAAAAAAAATGATCGTTTTGTCTTAAGTTAAGCACAAAAAACCTTTACTTGCCTATTTAGTTAAAATATAGTATTTAATATATTTTCAATTATATAAGTATGTTTCATTTCATATATATATATATATATATATAAGTGTTCGTATGTGTATCTAATATCTATTCATTATTTTTTTTTGTAATGTTGCAACATAAAAAGAAAATAAAAACGTCCTCAATAAAAAGCACAAAAATAAATTAATAATACCCTCTACAACATTCAGTAAGTGAGGAACATTTAAGAATAAAGACAAAAATAAACAATGGATCGAAATGTATCCGAAAAAAAAAAATCTAATTATTTCATTAAAATTAAATTGATTGGTATTTGTTGAGAACATATCGATGATACACATCATTTATAGATTATTGTAATTCAGTATCAGTTAAGTTTTTCGCTTGGGCACGATAGACCTACCTAAAAGATCGTAGTGCAGGTAATAATATATATAATATGTTTTCGCTTCCCTTCCCTTCCCTTCCCTTCTTTTCTCTTCTCATTTCATTTTTTATATTTTTTCTTTTTTTTTGAATAAGTTTTGTATGTGTGTGTTGGATGTGTGGGATGTGTGTGTGTGTGTCAGCTTAATTGTCAGTTGGAAGTTACGTTCGCCACAGAAAGCCGCCATTTGAATTTGCATTTGCATTTGTCGGCGTTTCTGTTGCAGATGTTGCTGCCGGCGCAGCTGCAATCGTTGTGGCTGCTGTGGAGAAAGTGTTGCTGCTCAGCCGCTTTTGTGCATGCTGCTGCTGCTGCTGCTGCTGCTGCTGCTGCTGCTGCTGCTGCTGCTGCTGCTGCTGCTGCTGCTGCTGCTGCTGCTGTTGTTGTTGTTGTTTTACAATGTTGTAACTAAAGTCTTGCAATTGTTGCTGAGGCGATAAGTTGTGACTGTGCGGGGACAAGTTAAAGCTATTCGTATGGCTTTGACCATTGCTATTGTTTGTGTAGTGTGGCATGTTGCTCGTGCTGCTGCTGCTGTTGTTGCCATGTGTATGTAAGCTGAAGACATTGCTGCTGCCACTGCGCTGTTGCATGTTGCTGTGACTGCTGCTGTGTGTATCCAAGCTTAGGCTCCTAAGGTCATTGATATTGAGAGTGTGTTGCAGGTTGATATCACTGCTGTGTGGTGATAAGTTAAGGCTATTACTGTTGTAGTGTTGCAGCTGACCATTGCTGCCGTGTGGCGATGTATTTAAGCTATTGCTGCTGTGGTGCTGCACCTGATTGTTGCTGCTGTGCTGTGTCTGTCGAACTGAATTGAGCATGTGAGCAATATTGTTTTGATTCTGTTGCTGTTGACGCGCCACATTGTTGCCGTGATTGTTGTTGGCACTGTGACTGCTATTGCTGCAATTGTGATGTTGATAATGATTGCTACTGTGAGCAGCAGCACTGCTCAGGCGTGGCGGCTGACCATTGCCACCCTTGTTGTGGCCACGTGACGTTGATTGTTCCTGTATCTGTTGTTGATATTGTTGTTGTCGTTGTTGTTGTTGATGATTATGTTGTTGTTGATTATGTTGTTGATGATTATGTTGTTGTTGGTGTTGTTGTTGCTGATGGTAATGTGGATGATACTGTAACATGTTGTTCTGATTGGGGCTGCTGCTGCTGTTGTTGAGGTTTATGTTGTTGTTGGTGGTGTTGTTGTTGTTGTTGCTGCTGCTGCTGTTGTTACTGTTATTGTTGGTGCTGTTGTTGGTGTTGCTGTTGTTGGTGTTGCTGTTGTTGATACCGAGGAAATTTAAGCCGCACGCCTGCTGATAGAGTTGCAGTTGCTGCTGCTGATGCGGTGACAATTATAAGTAAGGATAATGGTACTTCCTGCAGTACAGACCTTCGAGCAAATCGGCAAAGTTGTCGCCTACAATTTTTTTAAATCCATCGTAAAAAAAAAAAAAAAATTAAAAAATGTATATTAGTAAATAGTTATGTAAATTATTATGCATTAGCGTCGATTTGAAAAAGTCACATTCATCTAAAATTAAGTTATAAACACACAATAAATGTATTACATTTAATCTAAATTTGTGTTTTCCAAGTTTTAGACGTAAAATTAATTTATTTGTAATTTTAATTTCAATTGTTTTGTTTAAGATTTTAAAAGTGCTGCTAGACGAAAAGGCCCTTACTTAAATAACTTAGGCGGTGCGTGTTAAAAGTTAATTTAAGAAATGCTTATATATTTAATCTATGTGTTTTGGATAGGGTTTTGAAGTGTTACGTGTTTTTTGTTGTACTTGACATTTGTTTTGTTTTGTATCTTTTTTGGGTTTTGTTTCGTTTACGTTAACAATTTTAATTTGATATTGTAATTGTATTTGATTTGGATTTGTCATCTTATTCTGTTTTGTACTTTTTTCTTGATGATTTTGCGAGATTTGTTTATAGTATTATTTCAGCTTGTTACGTGTTTTTAAGCGCAATATCAAAAATTTATTCGTATACGATTTTATTTTGCATTACACGACGTTATAAAGTATTGGAAGACTTCGTGAAAATTTATCGATTATTCCATCATTCATTCATTAAACGTGCCATGTTTTATTTTTATGTCTATAGTTTCACATAGGAAACTTAAGGAAATTTTGGGAAAAGGTGAGGTTATAAAAAACAAAACAAAAAAGATACCATATGAAATATATGAAGAGATGTGCGCTAGAATGTCAGTAAACAGAACGTGTACACAATGATTTTTGCAGAGTATCACAAAATACGCTGCGTGTCACAATAAACGAGCAAGCAAAATCAAAACTTCACACACATACACACTGAGCCATGTAAAAGCGCAAAACCATCTAAAAAAAAAAAAACATAAATTTTGAGGCATTCGGAAACTATGGATGAGATATTGTTAAGTTAATCGAGTTATGTATGTATGTATGTATTTATATATGTAACCTCTAAACAAAGCGCAGCTAAAACATTTCTACTTCAACTTCTCGGACAAAGAGCGTTTTGTATCAAATATTGTGAATATAAAACTGTGCTAACTGAAATATTTTGGGTTAAGAGACTTTTGAGAGTTGGGTTTTACAGATATATAGAAAATGGTAAAGCACACGTTTATTTTTTTTCAACTAAAACAAATATGAATAGTTTCTTTTTCGTTTTTTTTTTTTTTTTTAAGCAAAAAGTTAGTTATTATATAAATCTGAGATGATATCGACAAGAGAAATATTTATGATTTATGATTTTTGCGCGATACTTTACAATTATGAAGTACAATATTTATCAATATTATTATTATCATTATTATTATTAATATTATTATTTTAATTGCCTCTTTGGAATTGGAACTTTTTCAAATAACGCTCTAAATTTTAATTTAAAAAATACTTAAATTTTGAGAAAATATTTTTTGTTTGTTTTTTTTTTTTTTTTTTTTTTTGTGAGAGAGAGAGAAAGAGAGTCAAATAAGTACGAATGTTGCGAATTATGACGATTGTCGAATGAGATGAGAAAACAAAATGAAAAATGAATAAAAACATGGCACGTTTTGAAGATTTTTTGTTGTTCGACAAATTTGCGGCAAGGCAATGAGGGTTAATTTTGAAGTTCGCATTGATATTGACAAAGTATAAAAATATATTGTATTTGATAGATTTGAGCTGTCGAATATATAGTTTGTCGGAAGATTATGTCAGATTATGTCAATGTTCATGTAAGTGTGTATCTTTTTGGCGTGTGTGTAAATATGTAAAGCTGACTTTGAAGTTGTCACAAAAATCGTTAAGAGATGCTCGACATCTTCTCGCTTCTGGCCTCAACAACGGGGGAGGTAAAGCAAGAAAATTAATTCTCTTTTTATTTTGCAATGCTTCTCAGAACAGCGAGAAGAACATACAAATTCGAGTTTAACTTATTCCTTCGATTCTCGCACCCAATTTCCATGTGGTTTGTATTAATGTATTGTATGGCGTGTGTGTCGTTTGGTCATAAACTACTTAAATCATATATTAAGACTCAAAATTTATTATGTGCTCTCAAAAAAAAAAAAAAAAAAATTATCAATTATGATTATGATTATCATTAGGCATAGTAGAGAATATAAAAGGAATAATTACTATCGAGACCAAAGATAGCATCGCAAATAGCATCGAATAATGAGCGTATTTTTTCCATTGCTCCGTCTAAAAAAAAAAATTGAAAAAAATAAACAAATTGGACAACTTATTAGTTGTGGGCGCCAACTGATTTTGTTTTTTAGTTAATTTTTACTTTTGTTATATATTTGTATATATAATTTGGTTTTTCTTTTCATATTTTTTTTTTTTAATTAAGTCGTCGATGGTTCAACAACAAACATATTTTGTAATTAAGAAAAATCAAAGGCAGAAGAATAGACGATAGATATGATGACATGAAAGTTCTGGGGTTTAGTTTGGCTAATGGGCTTGATACAAATTGAAAATGTCCAGCCTGGTTAGTGCTTCATATTTGTACTATGGCAACAAAACAAATAGATACGAATATACTTATATAGGTATATACAAAAAACAAACTACTCGAAACACTAAAGATAATAAAATAAATAAACTTTTGTTCTCTTTTATTTTGTTTTTGGCTCTAATTTAAAGTAAACTAAGCAATTGTATAAGTATATAAACTATATTTAAGAAATGTAGAAAAATAAATAATACATACAAAATTTAGAGACTTAAGTTGAACAAACAACAACAACATTGTAGAAAAAATACCAAGAAAAAAACATAAAAAACAAAATCACAAACATAAAAATAAATTAAATCCTAAAAAAAATTTTGTTGCCATTTTATTTTTGAGTTTCAGAACTGTCTGTGATTAATTTTTTTTTAACTAAACTTCTGTTGCTGATGATTAAAAAAAAAATGGAGAAAGCTGGATAATTGGAATGAGCTATGAAATTTTGTCAAATTGATTTTCTTGGGGGTATTTTTGATTGGTTTTCTTTTTTTAATAACACTGAAACAGCAGGCACAAAAAAAAATGTTAAAACAACTGGAATATAAGGAAATAATTTATATATAATATTATGGATATGAAATGCCATAAAATGCAATCTTAGCTGCTAGCACAATAACAAAAAAAAATCATATACATTCAGAGAAGGGAGCTTTAGGCGAGCTCATAAAACACTTGTCACTTGTCGAGTTGGAAAAAAAAATAGAACAGAACCAGTCAAAAGTATTTTTTTTCTTTGTATGGTCGCATATGTATGATACACTTGGAAAAAAATATGAAAAAAAAGAACAACATATATATATTGTTTTTATTTTTGTTTTATACGTTTCATAGTCGTTATGGAACTTTTTGGCACTTGAACCGATAAGGGGGTGTGGCAGCATTGCTCGTTCAGTTACTTTAAGTTTTGCTTCTTTTCTTTTTTCGATTCCTTGGAATGCAAAAAAAAAAAACATTTATTGTTTTTATTGTAAAAAAAAAGGAAAAAAATAGATGTATGTATGTAGTTGAGCACATTGTAAAATTACACATGAAAAAAAAATACAAAAATTACATATGAGAACGTATTGATGATCGATACGCATAGCGATCGATAACACTTTGTGGAACAAGCACCCCGTTATCGCTTCGTCAGTGCGCGCATACTTACCATGCGCCACGCCTGCTTTTCTTTACATGTCAATGGTCCCTTTCTTTGTCTCTCTCTCTGTCTCTCTCTCTTTGTCTTTTTCTCTGTCATTTTTACTTTCTCGTCTGTGAGCTGTGAACGAAAACCTACATGCGCATGCGCCACCACTGGCGCACAAACACACACGCACACTCGCACTCACGCACGCACACGCATACACACTCACGCAGAGGACAGTCACAAACGTATAAGTTGTTTTCCATTGTTCTGCGGACCACACAAAAAAAATTTATTGTTTTGTGTATTTTTATAAAACTGCACCTTTTTTTTTGCTGACTTTAAACAACAAAAAAAATATAAAAAAATTGTTTTTTTTTGTTTTTTTTTTTACGGTTGGCTTTTATTTTTTTGTTTATATAATATATATATGTATATATAGTTCTTATATATATTTAAATATATATATAAATAATATATATATACATATATTTATTTTCGCTTCTGTCGGTCGACTTCGCTGTTGCTTTTTTAACGCACTAAAAACTAAAAAAAATTAAAGGTATCGCTATACAGTTATAGGTACGTATATAGTCAAAATATATATATATAAATATAAATATATATATATATATTTGTATATAAACTTTATTGTTTCATATTTTTAACCGTTTTGAGAAAAAATTTGTTGCTGTTGTTGTTGTTGGAATTGTTGCTGTTGATGTTGATGTTGAAGTTGTAGTTATAGTTGTAGTTGTTGTTTCGTTAAATCATAAATATGAAGCGATTGTGTATTACTTATAGGCCTGAGAGGATGGATAGTGTGACAAACAGGGCAACGCTTCTTAATTTAGATTTTTTGAGGTTATGTTAGTTTTCAGTTCTTTTTTTTTAGTTATTATCGAGTTAGTTCCTTCAGTTCAGTTTGTTCATTTGATGTTTTGGATGTTTTTCCATCTCGCTTTCCACAACAAAAAAAAAAATATTCACATTTTTCAACCAGGTTTTTTACTGTTTTTTTTTATATAGCTATTTTTCAGGTTATTTGACGTGGGGTATTTTGTTGGATTAGGTTATCAGCTCAGACCATCGTTCCAATAATTTGCACACACACACACTCAACAATTGTGTTTTAGCAATTAATTATGTTGGTTGTTATTTTAGCACATTTCTATGTATATACCAGTAAATATGTATAAAAAAAATGCAATATATTAATGTGTATGTATATGGCCTAAAAAGGCAGCGCAAAACAATGCTAATATTTAACTGTTTTCTATATATGTTAATTATCGATATCCATCCTGTTTGCATGTATATATATATATATATATATAAATGTTTGCGATTCTTGCGTAACATTATCGTTGTTTAAGTATAATTTTTAAGTGTAAATTCTACAGCACTTGAGGGGGAGAGGGTTTGCATACTCGATCGTCATTTTCTGCTCCTCGTTTTGCTTTTGCAATTAAATGTTACATTTGTATGTGTGTGTGTGTATGTATGTGTATGTTGAGTTGATTTACTGTTGTTTTTGGACTGCACTAAACTTAAGTGAGGTAAAGCTATACCAAAAAATTTATCCTAATTTAATTTTTTTTGTGTTTTTTCAGGTTTTTTGTTAGTATTATCTAAAGTTAATTATAATTTAAAAATAGTCGGTTATTTTAGAAATTAATTGTTTTCTTTTTTGCTTTGTTTTTTGTTCGGTTAAAATTAAAGTGTTTTATACTACAAATAGGCAAATGTACAATTTAATTTTGTTGCTTTTTGCTCATATATAAATATATATATATATATATATATATATATATTATTATTAATATTATATATATAAAACATTTGTGTAAATTACATGAAAATTAATATTAAAAAAACGAAAACAAATAAGAAACAGCAACAAAATATTTGTATTTTAATAAGTTAGAAAATATATAATCCTAAGTTTGTATTAATAAAAGAGAACTAAAAAATATTATTAAAGTAGGTTTGCTTATTAATTTTTTTTTTTTTTAATTTTTGTTGGTTTTTGTGGTTAGAGTTATGAAATTGTATCTGTTTGTTAATTGGTGTTGTTGTTCGTAAAAAAAATAGATATATTATATATACATAAGATTTTATGTATAACTGGTTTGTTATTTATTTTATGTTACGATAGCATTTTTCCTTGTTTTTCTGTTGTTGTTGTTGTTGTTGTTTGTTTGTTTGTTTGTTTTGTTCATTTGTATATTTGTTTTAGATAAACTTTTGTGCATCAAAGTAGGGATGCGTTTTTTGGAAGCGCTGTTGTGTTTTTAATGATCTACCTCTCGGAGCCATATTGTTGAAGGCGGCCGCCATGGGTGCCTGTGGTGGTGGTGGCGGCAGTGGTGGCGCCTGCGGCGGTCCCAGACCCATATGCGAAACAAAGTGCGCCGACTTTGCCTTGCCATGCTCCTCAGCCCGGCGTACCGACATCGGCTGTGTTCCGCCCTCGGGGATGACATTGTTCAGTGCCGAGATTGCTTCCAGCGCCTCCTCGCGTTTGTTATAGCTATTTTTTATGTACGCATGTGTGTAAGTTTGGATGATTATAGATGATGTGGTGTGTCGTAGAAGTGAAAAGAGAAATGCATGTTTTAGTGTGAAAGATTGTTGATGTGGCGATGAGTGGAGTGAGGAGGCAAGTGTGTATAATTTGTTTTGATTTATCATCGATTGAAATTCGCAAAAAATATAAATGAAAAAGAGTATTGGTTTCACTTTTTGCACCGTTTAGACTTACCGTACAAATGCCACGCCCCTTGCACGCCCGGTGAGCTTATCACGCAAAACATTCCTCTGTACTATGGAACCGTATTTCCCAAAGATCGTGTCCAGCTGATCTTCGGTTATCGTGCGCGGCAGATTGGTCACATACAGATTGGCATCTTTGATTTGTTCACCGCCAGGACGCGCATATGAAACCTAATGGGAGCAAAACAAAATATTACATTTCCATATGATTTTATCAACGTAGAACGTGTGAAAAACATACCTTTAGCCGCTTATGACGCACTGTGATGCCATTCAGCACTTTAATAGCACGCTGCGAATCCATTTCCGACGTGAAGTCCACGAAAGCATAGCCAAAACTGTAACCAGTCTGCAGAGATTCACAAAATCAAATTTAGTGTTTTGATTTGAATTTGAAATGTTTAAATAACTTACCTTATAGTCTCTCATGATTCTGCACGTGTTGATTGTTCCAATGGACCTGAATAGCGCATACAGCTCACGATCAGTCATATCCTGAGGCAAATAGTTGACTATCAAATTGGTATTGCTGTTGCTGTTGCTGTTGCAGTTGCGCGGATCGTTCATAAGATCATCGCTGCCCCCGCTGGCTGTCGATAGGCCGCACAGATTGTTCATCGAATTGTTGGCCATTGGCATGTTACAGAGGCCGGCAAGTGAATTGGCGCTGCCACCATTCATGCCTGCAAACTCAGAATAGCCGCGACGCGACGAGGAACTTGGAAATGTAAATTCCGTATCCTGTGGTGAGAACGCATAACGTGACTGTAATCAAATTAACCATACAAAGATATTCTAATGTTGAGAGCACGCCTCATAAAACGCTTACTGTTGGGGATTCGATTTAATTCAATTCGAGTGTATTCGGTTTGACTTGAGATTCAACTTCGATTATTCGATTGGTAGCTTCGCTGTTAACTAATTATCATCGTGGCAGCATTAACAACAACACATACACAATCACACACACAATCGCACACACACACATACTGTTAAATTGCTACAAATTGTTAAATGCATAATTAAATAGTTGTAGAAAATGCATAAAAAAATGCAGAATATAACGTGCGTAGTACTTAACAGAGATGCTATTGAATAGTCGCATTTTAACTTTTAACAGCGTCTAGCGCTGGTGCAAAACGTTTCCAGCAGCTGCTGCTGTTGTTGTTGATGTGTGAGTGTCCATATTTCATGTTTATATATGTGTGTGTATTTGTTGGGCGGTGTATTTTTGTATGTAACTGCAAACAGTTAACGGCATTCAGCGTTGCATTTATGTAGACTAACGGAATGGTGGTGGGCAAAAGCGTAAAAGAAATAAATAAAACAATTAAAGAGAAACTGTCAAGGAAATGAAAGGAAAACGAACAAATTCTCCATAAAGCCGCTTACAGGCCATGTATATCTCTCTGTGTGTGCGCGGGTGTGTGTAATATGTTTCTATCAACGTGTATATATGTGTGTGTTTGTGCCATGTGTGCCGACTTTGAGAGCGCAGCAAAAAGTCATTGAATTTAAATTGGCGTATAGCAAAGTAGTTGTTGGTGGGAAGTGGGGGCAGGGTTACCCGAAGGTTGTGGGTAGAGAAAACGGAAATGACTCGAACAGGGCAAGGTTGTTGTTCTTCTTGTTGTTCTTGCAAAAGTATGCAATGTTTTAGTTGTTGTTGTTTGTGTTGTTGTTGCTGTTGTTGTACTAGTTGCCTATTTGGTTTAGGTAGTGCTTTTTGTTGTTGTAACTTTTGTTTAGTTTTCTTTTGTTTGTAGCATAATGTTTAGTTTAGTTGTAAATTTATTTATTGGTAATTTATTTTCTTTTTTTTTTATTTATTGATTTAAGTTTTGAGTATTTTGTATAAATCAATCAAATGTTGAGCATCCACAAAAACGATTTTATTTTGGGTTATTGGAATTTAATTAAAAGCGTGTGCCCCAGGAGCGTTCAATGAGACAAACTCAATAACATTCAACTAGAATAAATTTAAATATATTTTAAATAAACATACAAAACCGAAAACAAGCAATTCAATTATCAATGCAAATTGCACATTTTATTTATATTTGTAATATTATTATTATTATTTTTTTTGCTCATGCAATGAAATTTGAGTTTCGATTGATTCCGAACATTATGTTCAAATAAAATATAAAAATTTATTGCATATAAATAAGATAAATCGTAGTAACAATAACAATACGTACCATTCCAGATGGCATGGAGTAGGACATGCCAAACACACGTCCACCGCTGTTGATTGATTGATTGAAGAGGAGAAAATATATTAGCATTTTGTATTGATTGGTAAATAAGTCGAAAAATTTATATAACATCATAAAAATCAAATAAATAAATCATAATTAAATAATAAATAAATCATAATTAAATAATAAATAAATCATAATTAAATAATAAATAAATCATAATTAAATAATAAATAAATCATAATTTATTAATAAATATATCATAATTAAATAATAAATAAAGCGCAATAAATTTTTGGTTTTGTTTTTCAAAATATGAGCAAGTAATGTTAAAATGTATGAATGAAAAATCCTTATAGTACTAACTTAGTTTCACTTAAAACATATACTTAAAGAATGAGATTGATTGCTGCCGTTTTATCACGAAACAGCATCAATCACCCTCAAGCTACATCATACTATTTTTAGGGATATTAAAAACTAATAATTTAATAAAAACTATGGCCGCCTTTTGGGAGCTTAGTGTGGTAAGAGAAGGCAAACAATTTGCCTATGAGAAGAGGCTTAAGAGAAGAACCGCTTTTAAGAAATTCGCTTTAACGATCTTTATTGCGCAACAATTAAAAACCCTATTTAAAAAAAAAAAAAAAAAACTTTCAGTGACCGAAAATTAATTTACGATTAAACATCATGCACTTATAAATTTTAGCACATACAAAAAAAAAGGGCACAATTGCTTTTCACTGGAAAACAAATTTGAGAAAAACTCGAAAAACCTTTGCGAATACAAGATTTCCTGTTAAACTTGTATTTTCACTTTAACAAAAATATAAAAAAAAAAATATTTATTTAATATATTTAATATTTCCCTTAGTATTTTCAATAAGAATTCACTTCAAAAAAAATTTTAAAAAAAATGTATTGTATTGTTCACACTATAAAAAAAAATCAGTTTGAGCTAAAAGCCCTTCGTACGGAAATTTTTCAATATTATCGAGCACTTAAAAAAAACAGGAAAAAATTTGTGTTCTAGGGTTGATTACACTCAAGAAATCTGAAAATTTTTTATATATTTCCTTGCGGAAACCAATTTGATATAGATTTGTTGGACACTTAAAAAACACAACAAAATAAATGTTTTCACATAAAAAAAACTACAAAAAAAATATATAATAAAAAATATGTTTAAGGATCCCGCGTAGACAGTTAAAAAGACCTTTGACTGCTGTTGTTGTAGTTATAACAGTTTTTGGTTGTAGTGTATTTTATGTGTATAGTTTAGCTTAAGAATGTATGATTATAAATGTATATATTATTTTTTTTTGTTTTGATTTATTTTTAAGCTTTGACAAAATTGTCAGTCTTTACTTACAGGCGTTGACGGCGTCGTCGCTTTAGGAACATTTTGTTGTTGCTTCACAGAGTCTATCACACCAGTTTTCAAATAAAAACAAAAATAAAAAAGAATAACAACCTCACTACATGATATCTAATTGTTTGTATCTCTCGGTTTCGCTGCTGAGATCGCCTGACAATGTTGTTTGGTTTGCTGTGAAAAGAGATGATATCTACACAATTAAATCAACTGGCAAATATCGGGTAATCAATGATTTGGCGTCGTCATCATGGAATGGATTTCAGTCTCCCTGGATGGGCTTTCTTGGGAAAGTGTGTGTTTGTTGGTGTTGGTGTTAAAGTTGGTGTTTGTGTAGGTGTGGGTGTGTTTGTGTAAGGGTAATTGTCAAATATTTGAAGTGTGTGGAATAAAAAGGGATCATAGATTTGATTTGTTTTTTGACATTTTTGTAATACAAAAAAAAAGTAGTTTGGTAAGCACAGGAAAAAAAACAACAAAAAACAATGGCTGATTGCCATTTATATGGCAGCTGGTCACACTGCTGATATTGTTGACTGTTAAAGGAAGTAACTGCTGTTGTTGCTGCTGCTGCTGATGATGATGTTGTTGTTGTTGTTCTTGTTGATTGTAGCTATGTTGCTATACTGTTGATTGTAGTTTGTTGATTGTTGAAATTGATGATGCTGCTGCTGTTGTTGCTGCTGATTGATAACCGTTGCTGCGGCTTGGTATAACAAAACTTGTTTGTTTTTTGCACAATTTTTCGTATTTTTGATTATAACAGCTGCTGCTGTTGCCGATATGGCAAAGGCAGCGCTTTAGAATGAGAGAATTGATGCATATGCATTAAATAGGCGAATTCGTCAGACATGCATTGGACATATATGGAGACGTTTATTTATTCTGTTTACGTGTGCGTTTGTCATGTGTTTGTGTGTGTGTGTGTGTGTGTTTGTGTGTGTGTAGGACTCCAACAACAACAACAACTGTTGCTGCTGTCTTGCTTGCTTACAGACTAACTGTTAGCTGTTAACTTACATGGTATATAAAAAATACATAACTTATTATTAACAGTACTGTTAACGCTGCTGCTGCTACTCAGCATATACATTTAATATGTCAAGGTCCCGAAACCTCGTGTTCGTGTGCACGCGCTCTCGGACTATTTCAATGTCTCTCTGTCTCTCGCTGTTGCGGTCGTTTGTTTACATTTGAACGCATGCACAGCAAATCAGCGAGCAATATGCAATTTCTTGCAGTAACGAATAAATGGAAGGAACAAAAACAACAAAAAAAAACCCTGCCCGATGACGCCAGCACAAAGTTCATTGGCTGCGACATTCTTAGAATTTGGAGCTCGCTTACTCACTCTTGTGAAGTGCGGAAACAGCGCCGAAAAAAACTTTTGCATTTTCGAAAGGGGCAAGAGGAAGTTAAATCATTAAGCGCAAAGTTCATGCCAAGTAGCACAGCATCCATAAACAATGGTGATTGGTGGCGCCACAAAGATTTGGCACAGGCCAAAGTAGAGCGTGTTAGGGGTTTATGGGACAGCGAGGGCCGCGTGCACGCGACAGGGAAAAGCAGTCAAGTATAAAATCGTTATATATATATATATATATATTTATACATATACATATATACATATATATATATATATATATATATATATATATAAACAGCTTACAGCTACGAGGTGTATGTGTGCGTGTGAGCATGAGTTTGAGTGATGTTTTTTTTTATTTTTAAGCGATGTTGAGTTTGATTTTGAGTTCGATTCTGAGCTGGCGAGGCGCGTTCGAAAAGAAAATGAAAAGAAACTTAAGCAAAAACGCAAAGCAAGTATTTATAAAAAATAGAAATAAGAATGTTTTTGTAGTAGTAGTAGAAGAGTGGATTGTTTTAAAGTTTAGCTTTTTACAACATTTACCGGTACATTGTGCGACTGTTTTGGTTGCACTGGCAGCACGAAAACGTTGTTAGGCCGTTACGCTTTTCCTCGGGGCCAGAAACGAAAAGAAATGGTTCGACTTCTCAAACCTCGTTGGATTTCGCAATTGCGCGTTTTTTCATTTTGTTTTTGTTTTTGTTCAGTTTTGTTTCGGTTTAAATGCAGTATTACAGTTAAGTTACTTGAGTGTGGAAGAGCTTGCGTTACGTGATGTGACGTGTGGTAACGTTACGTTGACTTGCCTTACGTTATTTTAAGTTTATTAATGTTAACATTCGTTGATATATTTATCACATTGCAACATACTGCAAGACACTGCGAACAAAACGCGACGCGATGCGTTACGTCATGCACTACGTTACATGGCGTTAAGTGACGTTAGAGGCACATACACACGGCTGTGACGTAGAAGAGTGCTGTAGAAAATCAGCATCTGTTAAATTCTTATTTCAATATGAACAAATAGTAGTAAGCTAATGTGAATACCAAGTATGAACGTTAACGACAGAAGTAAAGTAATACAAATTTATGGGATTTGAAGATGCGATTTGAAGATGATGATCTAAGATAAAGCGGCAATAATTTACGATATATTTTTAGTGATCTGTCGTTTGTGAGTTTAATGCTAAATGAGCTAAGATAAACCAAAAATTAACAAAATAAAAAAAAATAATAATAATGGCTATTAATTAAAGGATAGTGTCGTATTTGTATTTGTACATTTGTACAGACAGTTGTCGAAAACCCTGTCTCTTAACACAAGACTGCTTTTCTCTGTGCATAACACGCACTATTGTTTTTTAGTTATAAGTTAAGCCTTTTTGTTGCTTAATTTAGATTTAACAGCTGTACAATCTAGTACATATAGGATAAATATTACTTATGATCTGCTTGTAACAATTATTGTTGTTGTTGTTGATGTTGTTGTCGTAGCACACTCAAAATTTTCCATTGTTTAGAAGACAATTTCGTGTTTGCTGTATTCGCAATATTTCAAGGTAAAATAAAGAAAATGTGTATGTGTATATGTATGTGTATGTGTATATGTATGTGTATGTGTATATGTATGTGTATGTGTATATGTATGTGTATGTGTACGTGTGTGTCCACATGTATAAGTGGGTGTGTGAAGGGTGATTGTTGTTTGGAATTTTGATGATCCACAGATATTGATAGAGGATGGAGTATGTTGTCAGTCCGGTTGGGTTCTCCCTCATCCTCCTTCTGGCAAGTACACATGTGACACACTGGCAGCAAAAGGACGCAAATTGCTAACAGAATATATATTTGGGAAACATATTTTTTATTACACATTCTACACGCATATTTTGACTGTCGCTTTTGCCACGTGCGACACTTGTCATATCTCAAATATATATATATATATCATTATATATATTTCGACACATATATATACCAATGCATATCACGAGGTTGCCACATTATTTATCGAGCCTAGCAAAAAAAAAGGTTTGTTCTTTGTGTGTATGTCTAAGGTCAGCTGCAAAGAATGCAGCAAATTGTTTTCTTTTTTAATTTAACTACTAATTAAAGGCAGACTGGGAGATATAAAAAATACTAGAAGAAAAACGTTTCACGTTATAATTCTGTTGTGTGTGTGTTTGTGTGTGTGTGTGTAAGAGTTGGGGAATATTTTGTGGAATTGAGGAAGTTCTAGGGATTTATTTTTGGTAAAGAGGGGAAAAAGTTAGCTTTGTAGTTGTTATTTTTGTTGTTGTTGAAATGCTTGAGGATGAAGAAACTGAAGTTAAAATTTACCTCGAATTTCTGTTAAAACCGTATGGAGGATAACCACCGTTATTAGCGTCACTACTCGAATTGTCGTTGGCGTACATATCCTGAGAATGCATGTGCACGAGTATTTTTTCTAAAATACTCTATAAGTGCCGCTTGTGTACAGGTATCGCAGTGTTTCTATATGTCTTTCTTTTTTTCTTTTCTTTTCTTTCGCTCACACTTGGAGCTCACTGAACGTGGTCAGAAGAGAGATCTCTTTCTTAGTCTATGTTATTCTCTCTCTCTCTCCCTCTCTTTCTGTTTCTCTTTTTGAAAATGTTGGCGCTCAGCGCGCTCAGCTGCCAGCTGCTGTAATTGTCACGTTGTTGTTGATTTGCTTTCTTCTTCTTGGGTTCTCTATTTACTTTTCTTTTTTTTGCGGCTGTGAGTGGAAGTGTGAGGAAAGCTATGTAAAAGTGAAGTGAGTGTGGGAGTGTATGGAGTAATTGTAGAATTTGCTGTGTGTCACTGTGTGTGTGTGTGTGTGCGTGTTGCTCGACGTGAACCTTATGAGGGAGTTTCGTAGACAGCAATGGCCGTAACACGGAAGCGGAAGGAGTTGCGTTTTTTGTAAATTGTTTTCCCTTTCTTCGAGCCACTGTTACTACAATTAATCAATCTTGTCTCTTGAATTTATTTTAGTATCAAATATATAATTTAGAGATGTGGCTTATTGTTTTGTAGATTCATTCGTTTCTCTTGGTTGATTATCTCTTCTTTGTAGCAATTATTGTTATAGTTGTTGTTGTTGGCGCGCCCAGCTGTGTTGTTGTTGTTGTTACTAAGGTTGTTGTCGTCGTTGTTATCGTTGGTTGTTGTTGTTATTGGAAGTGAGAGGGTGAGAAATTTGTAAGGAAATTAACATATGATCAAAGAGTATTTCTCTTAATTTATGTGCGCTTAGTTAAACACTCTTCTTAAAAATAAATACTTTTTTTAAAACAGGCTTTAATACCAAGCATATAATATGTATATCTCTATTACGTTGCTGAGAGCGCGGGCATGAGTGGGTGTGTGTGTGTGTGTGTGTGGTTGTGTGTGAAGAAAATATATATTAAATACAGCGACCAAAAATGTTATTCACGAATATAGCTGAAAATAGCAACCAGAGTTGTCACTCTCTCCCATATATCATAACAAAATATAATAATATATCATTATAGAAGACACAGCAAGTTGTTGTCCTAACTAACTAGTCTTTGAAACGGAACCAATTTTGTCAACCTAAATAAATCTTAGTAAAGCAGCTTATATATACACATACATCTATATAGTATAAATTATTAATTAAATAAAAATATATTTCGAAAACCAAAATTTTGCTCATTACGCTGTTTTAGGGTATTTAGAACTAATTTTCAGCACATACCTTGCAATTTTGAAGTTATAATATGACGACATGGTCGTTGAGGGGGTCACATTATCGAAATTAAAATCCATTTTGAAGGATATTTTTTTTTTTGTTTGGATAACACACAGGATAAAAGAAAATCACAATTTTTTAGGCACAAGTTAGACTTGACACGAGTGGAACTCGACTGAAGTCAGAGTGCACGGGCTTGAGCTATTTAAAGGACGATCGACAGTAAAAGGGATGATCTCCTTCACTCAGTGGGAGGAGGGTGCTCTACCTGCCACCATAGAACAGACACGCTGGGCGCAAGGTGTGCGCGTGCCAGAAGCGTGCGCTACCTGGTGACATCATTCCAACCCAACCACCCACCCGATCCAATGCGATCAGAGCTACCAGGAAGTGTGCCAGTCGGACTTTTCTCTAGGCCGGCTGCAGATCGGCAGGCAGGCAGATGTTTTGTCTTCTCGGAAGCTCTCCTCTGTTCTATATGATGGCAAGGTGCTACTAGCTAAGAAGGTGTTGCATGTGTGGCAAGCTGACAAATAACGATGATGATCGCTAAAGGTGGAACAAGACAAGCTGCAAGCTGCAAACTCCAAGCATCAATTTGCAAGCTGCAATCTGCATTTTCTTGGAAGCAAGCTGCAAATGTTGGAAACAATCAGTTGCAGTTGTTACTCCTCTAAGATGATTTTAAAAAAAATCAATTAAGTAGATTAGTAATTACCTCATATAATTGAAAACACAATTTGAGCGATTGATGGATCAAATACAAATAAAAGTATTTACTTATTGCATTCAAATTTATATTGGAATTTTATATTAAAACTCGATTATGTCATTATATATATTGTGTTATATATATTATGTCCACACATTAAATATATGTATATATGTTTATATTTTTTATTTTTTAAGACAATAGTTTATTCCAAATAATCTGATTTGCAAAATATTTGTTTAGGTTTAATCGTGACAATTTGAATGTTTAAAGTTGTTACATTTATTACCCATATTAAAGGAAAAAAAGGTTATTTAATTTCTGCTTTTGCAAATGTTTATGAAAATCTGCAAGTAAGCTGAAAAATTTTAAATATAATGTGAAAGTTGTGCGATATATTTTAATTTGCATTTCCATACAACACACATAATCAAGACATATACAAATTACATAGATTATAGATCTACGACGGAGAAATGCAGTTGCCTGAGTGCGAGCTGGACCAAGAGCAGGTGATGCCCAAATTCAGCTCGAATAGTTCGAAAATGCCATCTCGATGATACCAAGAAATGCATCCAGGTCGATTTTAGCGGAAATTTTCAAAAATCTCGGAAGCATTTAAAATGACACAAATTACTAGGTTTATGTTTTTGTCCAAAATTACCAATTATATATGTCCTTATTAATTACAACTATCGGAAATTGCGACTATTTGTACTGATTCGATATTTCGTGAAGGATCGTTCCTCTGGATTATGCCAAAGTCGAAGCGAATATTGCCAATGTAATGAATGGGGAGGGGGAGGATGGGATGTTTTTTCGGCGCATGTTCCACTCAAAAACAGAAGACGAAAAGACAAATCCAGAAAATGGATTGAAAACACAACCTACAGAGCTACCACACCCCAATGTTTTAACGTAGACAAGCACAACCACCCCGAGCAATATAAATGCGCAGCTGGATGGAAAACGACGCTACACAGCAAGTGCCACACTCTGCTATGTGTACATAATGTTATTAAGTAGGTACATATAACGGCACATTTTGCCGAAAAATCATATAAGAGCTCGCAGCTCAGCGAGTATATAAACAAAAGAGACGGAAATGGAGAACAGAAAAACAGAGAAGAAAAAAATGTACAACGACAATTTGGCGAGCAAAGTGCTCATTGGTAAATGTTGGGTTTGGGGGTGGGTTATGGTTGTTGCTGTTACAGTTGGTTTTATTTCTGCTGCTACAGCTGCTCATGTAAAGCATAAGGAAATAGAAATAAGAAAAAAACAATCGAAGTACCAAAGATGACAATGCTAATACATTAATACATACATACATATGAATGGTGAAAGCAAACGATAAGACCATGGCCAACAAATATAGCAAAACAAAATATAAAAGAAAGCCACACGTCTGGGCAAACTATGAGCATGGGCAAGAGCAAGAGATTTTGACTAGCACAAGAAAAAAAAAAAACAAGCAAAATCAATGACAAAGCAAAAACAAAAGACGAAAGCTTTGAGAGCTTTGAACAACAATCGCATACAAAAACCGAATACAAATTCTTCGTGCATATTATTTTCTCTGTGTGTTTGATTATATTTATGTATGCGTGCTGCTGATAACAGCAGACAGAAAAACTCAGTCAAGGAAAAAATACAGATACAGAGCGAGAGAGATAGTGTGCAAGAAGCAATTAGGGGACCTACAGCTATGAGCATGAATCACATACTGAAAACAAGCCCGAGTCGAGCGTTGCCAGATGTGATCGACAAAAAACAACAAACGGAGAAGCGGGGTGATAAAAAGATCACAAAGCCGCCACTCCAGCTGATTGTTTGTCGTTATTGTTTGTTGTTGTCCGGTCAGGCATATTATTAAGTTATTTAGCATAAATAGTAAATGGTCAAGTGTGTGTGCGTGTGAGTGCATGTATCCATGTACTGGTCCCACATAAGAAACGAGTAAAATTGCATTCACATAAAGACTACCTGTCTCTCCAATCAACGAACGTTGATCGTTGCTCTGCTCTTGTGTGTGCAAAATGGCGCACTCCACCACAGGAAGTGGGAGCCGCAGACTTAAAGAGATACGCACAAAAACTGAAGAATGCGACAGCAGCTGCTGTGACAACATAAAAAAAAACATTTATGCTCTCTTATTCGTTCTCTTCCTCTCCCCCCGACGATCAGAGTCGGGCAGCTGCTTGGCATGAGCAAAATTAAAGAGAACGCAGCTTGCAGCTTGGGACGACTACCTGCATGCTGACAAAATGTAAAGCTTACACACGCACACACCCAGACGCACTTATGAACAGTTTTACATCTGCACCTTTTCTTCAATGGAAAAACAAGGGCCATAAAGTTAGGACAAAATCAGTATAAATAAAAGCAGGCGCGCGTGCGCCGTTTAATCTGGTTATTGGTGTTCAGCAATAGCGCGTCAAATTTTTCTAACATTGTCGTTCATATTAACAGTACAGCAAAGAGAGCCAAGCGGACAAGTCGCAAACTGCTTGTTATTTTTATTTAATTTTTTTTCGCATTAGGTAATTGAAACTGTTATCGTTGTATTGTTGTATTGTAATCGTATTGGGATGCACAACCAAATAATGCATAATGATATTTGTTACCTAAGTTCAAAACACAATTTGACACCGATAACAGCCGTTAGGTCGTGTTCCGCTACAGCAACTGTGTTGCACTGTGTGGATTTTTAAAAATAATCAACGAGCTCTGGTTTCTTATATGTAGTCACATTTTAAATATAAACAAATAAAGATATTTTTATACTTTGTGTAAATCTTTAAAACTAGCATCAACTGCGTTTGAAATCTAGTGACGAAGACTGCATTTATTGTTTGTCACGCTTGCCTTCGAAATACTAACAACCGGAAACAAAACTATCAGGTAAAACGGTTTGCTTCACTTAGGTAGACAAAATTGGTATACGGAGAATTACATGAACAACAAATACACACATGCATCTTTGTAGTATGCATCTATGTGCAGAGGATCATCATATCGAAACACCCTATTTGCCCAAAGCCCCGCCAAGAAAGTTTGCTACCTGGATTAGTACATTTATTCTGGACGCGACTGTATTCGAGGCCTCATTGTTTTTGTTTGCTGTTGCTGTCACTGCAGCAGCTTGCAAGTGTTCCCCACTCCTCGTTCCTAACCACTCTAGTAACACATGCTGTGGCAAACATACATACAAAACGAAATGTTACTTTATACATAAAAAACAAAAAATATATGTGTAATATAAATGTAATATGTGTTAAATGGAGTTATAATTATTGTTATTGTCTGTGCATTTGTATTTCACAACCTACTATTATTTCCTTGCTGTTAATAGCTTGCCCTCTTCTTCATTTTTTAAAATAGTATTTTTGTTACTAAGCTTTGTCGAAACACTCTGCTAATGCTAACGGATAATAAATACAAAAAACAGCGTAATTTGAAGAGAAAGAGCGAAATGATGCAAAAGACTCAGCTTGGGGAAGGAGACGGTGGGGTTCACAACCGGCGCGCCGACAGCCAGCAGCAGCAGCAGCACACACATACATAAGTATATATATATATACATATATATATAGACACCAAATACACACTTCGTTCACTCACACGCGTTCGTCATCGGTATCGACGCTAACAGCGAATGGCGGCAACGGCGGCCTCTCTGAACGAGGACGTTGTGAATGTGTCTGTGTGTGCATGTGTTGTGTGTTTGTATATATGTAAGCGTCTGTCTACGTACGTCTGAAACGGCTAGTTGCCATTTTGCTTTGGTTCTGCTGTTCTTGTGGTGGTGGTGTTACTGCTAATGTTGTTAGCTATATACAACAGTACACTCCAAAATTATGCTGACCTTTATAAAAGCGCACATAAATTTTACACATATATACAATACGTGTATGGAAAGAATTTACTTGAATAACAAATTAAATTTGTTGTTGCTGCAGAAATGCGGCGCACACTTTTCGTACGCACTGTAACCGAGTTTGCTTTTTTATGAATATATATATATATATGTAGCTCTGTTGTGAACACCACCGTCAGCGTTGTCGTTGCACTTTTAATGTTATTTTTTTGCATTTCGTTTAATTAGTTTGATTATCATCGCGTTTTACACACATACAAACGACGGAAAAAAAACAAAATAAAAAAAACGAAAAAAACAAGAAAAACAATACAGCGAGTGACTGCTACAGTTACTCTAAAATGCTGGCCTGCAACTACTCGCTGCCTTCTCACCGCATTCAAACGAACACACACACATATATGTGTGGAGGTGGTGAATGGATGTGTACGTTTTAAAAAAAATAAAATAATACAAATAAATACAATATTAAAGCATATTGTTTTCGATATATGGAATGCAAATAACTACGCATGTATTCTGATATGATAGATTTGTGAAAAAAAATATTTATACGAAATATATGTTTGCGTATATTTCACATTTGTCTCTGCGTGTTTTCTTTTCCCATTTTCTCTTTTCGTTGATTCATTTTTTTCGTTCATCTTTATATACACTTCACGTCACGCTAAAACCCATTGTGGGCCCTCGTACATATATACATACAAGCGTACAACACATATCTAAGTATACATATATATCATATATATATATATATATTTACACGCATGTGTCTGCATACGTGTGTGTATATATATTTTAAAGTTTTTGTGAAAACTTTAAGCGTCGATTACACGTCAATGCTGATCGGTTAAACGATTTAACGCATTTTAAAAATTTTTATTGTATATTTTTTTATAAAAAAAAAAATAAAAACAGTACAAAGTGGAGAAAAAAAATTACCAGAAAAAAATGAACTGCGCGCGGCGCTACAAATCCCCTTCACAGTTCACAGCCGACAAAACTATACTGAAAGCGTGACCGACTAAAGCATGGACAAAAACACAGCGATTGAAATTACAAAAAGCGGTCACACTGCTCCAATGTAATGCTCAACTGATGATGTTAGTTATCGATAGCACGTTAAACTCAAAATTATAGCTGGAAAGCTCCTGCCCTAGTCTATCCAGGGTTTTAACAAACAATTCCACTACAAGTAAGCAAATAGAATTATTTAAGTCACAACGTGTCTAGTGTAATGGAAAAACAATAATATTTTTGTATAATTTCTTCAGTTACTTGACGTGACAGTACGTATGCTTAACGCACTGTATGACTCCTGTTAACGCAGCGTTTAGCTCATGGAACGTACTGCCATATTGTGTCATGGGTGGTCAGCACAGTCAACACGATCTTTCAGCCGTTGGCGCTACTTGCAAACATTTTGAACATGCTTAACATTCACAAGTACAAAAATATATACTTTAACACATATATATATATATATAGATATATATATATATATATATAGCTTGCATTAAATGCGGCAACTCAAAAACATTCCAATTTATCCGGTTTGTAATACTACTTCTAATTTATTTCGTATTCGCCTTAATTTATTTAATACAACAATTATTAAATACTATACATCATAAATGAACAAGAAAAAAAATGTTTATTAAATATAAATGAGTTTTAATTACAACTAGTTTTTGTATCAGTACATAGGCGCAAAATGATAAGGAAAATAGCCCATATGTGTATAACATATATGTATATGAATATGGTATATGATGATGAATATTAAAATATAATAATATTTATGTATGTAAAAAAAACAAAATAAATATATTTCATTAACGTTACATAGCAGTCAAAATCCGATAAAAAAAAAAACCGATAAAGCTTTACAAATGTAACATTTGCATTCTATTCAAATTATATATATTTATATATATTTTTTTTTTATGTTTGGGGGAGTGGTGGATAGGTTGAGGCGGGTACCGCTCAATTGTCACATTTCAATAAATTGTTTACTACAGTCTTTGAGTGTAGGAACGTGGACTAAGAGGCGTGCTTGTGGGGGGCTGGTAATTTAAGGAACGAGAGACGGGTGGGGCGTATTCATTTACAACTATGTAGAGCATTCATTTATTCAGTTGCGATTTCGATTATTGCCGCCCCCGCCACGATTGCGATTGTTGCCGCCAACAAAATTACGGTTGCCGCCATTGTTGCCATTTGGTCCACCAAAATTCTTGAAGCCTGGCGGTCCGCCGCCATTAAATGGTCCGCCCATATTATTCATATTCATGTTCATGTTATTCATGTTGTTATTCATGTTGTTATTCATGTTGTTATTCATGTTGTTATTCATGTTGTTATTCATGTTGTTATTCATGTTGTTCATGTTCATGTTATTCATGTTATTCATGTTGTTCATATTGTTCATATTGTTCATATTGTTCATATTATTCATGCTATTCATGTTGTTCATGTTATTCATGTTATTCATGTTATTCATGTTGTTCATGTTATTCATGTTATTCATATTAAGGTTATTCATCTGATTCAGATTCATGTTATTCAGATTATTGGCGCCACCGAACGGATTATATGGATTATTATTCATGACACCCATAACATTCATATTACCGACATTGGACATACCCAAAATGCTATTTGCGCGTAGTTGTTGTTGTTGTTGCTGTTGCTGCTGCTGTTGCAACTGTTGGGGAGGCGGTTGATTAAAGGAGGCCATGCCCATTCCCATGGCCATCATGCGATTCACATTTGGCGGCGGCTGACGCAAAAGTTGCATTTGCACCAGATTTGGCGGCGGCTGCGACATATTCGGCAACATGGGCACAGCGATGGGACCAACATTACCAACGTTGCCAACAACATTCTGGGGCGACGTATCGGGCAGCTGGACGATGAGGCCATTGTCATTGATGTAGATGTGCAGCTTGGCAAAGATCTGTTGCAGCATCTGATTGCTAACAATGAAACTCACATCAAATATCTTGTTGGGCGAGTCTCGCTGCTGGTGAAATTTCTTGAGTTCGATGAATACCTGTGCCAGCTGTTGATTCACCAAGATCTTGTTGTTGCTACCCAGATTCTTGTACCAATCGGAGATCTGCAACAGATTACGCACCTCGGCTATCTGACGGCTGCTATCGGAAACACCCGCTGAGGTGGCACAGTGAGCGCTGCTGTCGGCATCAACATTTAAATGAGCACGTCGCGGATCACGACGAGGATCCGTGCGACGCGGATCCTTTGAGGCAGTGGCTCCTGCTTCCGTTGCAGACTGTGTTGTTGATGACGGCGGTGGTGGTGAAGTGGGCGTGGACTCATGCAACATGTTGTGTGCATCGGGCGATGAGATGCAGCTGCTCGACTTGCGTTCCCTTGCGCCACTGCTGCAGCTACCGGCGCTCTGGCAACTCTGGCTACTGCCACCGGCACCAGACATTGGGTCATCTGTTGTGGATAGTTCGGGGATGCCGAGAATGCGACGAAGTCGAGGATCACGCAACTCGTTCTGTTGCTTGTAGGAGGCACGCTGCCGCAACTGGGCATAGCAGGCCGGTTCGACGAGCACCTCGTCCAAGCTCCAGCGGATCAAGGAGTGCGAGAACAACGCCGCATCGATCTCCCTCGCTGGCAAATAATGCTTCATCGGCTCCAGGAGCAGACGCATATCGATATCGGGATCTCGTTGACGTTTAGCCTCGCTGGAACGCTCATCCTCCAAGGCCGCCTTGGCCGCATCGTAGTCGTACATGGAGGAGCGATCATAGATCGATTCACCCGACCGTTGGTTGACTCCTATTGATTCCTGCTTCAGTTGCAGTTGCAACAGTTGCAGTTGGTCGTCACCAAGATCGAATCCCTTGGGTGACTGTGAGCCCGGTTCCGGCGTCGGTATTGGTGTCATGGAACGTGAATTCGAATTCGATTGCTGCCCACTGGTGATGTTGTTGTTGCTGGGATTGTGATTGTTTGTGTAATTAGTGTAATCGTTGCTGTTGTTATCGGCATCAGTCTTGAAGGAATGGCGTATGATCTCCGTTTCGTTTTTATCACCAAACATCAGCTTACTAAAAGATCCAGCACTTGAAGTCGAATCAATTCCTCCGCCAGAAACAGAAACACTTGTTATTGCTGGTTTTTGGCCGAGCATATTACTTATAAAGGTGGGTAAATCGAAGACGGACGGCAGCGGAGGCGGCTCCTCCTCCTTAACTTTATGCTTAGCATCATTCTTGTCAGACTGGTTCTCCCCCTCCTCCACCGCGACCTCGTCGTGTTCATTGGTATGTTTCGATGACTCTTCCTCATCCTCATCGTTGCCATCATCGATGACCAGCTGCTCATCATCCTCCTCCTGATCATCGTCCACTGCAAAATTAATAATTTATTAACATTTATTCAACAGATTATGCTATTCACACTTATGTTGAATTCTCTTAACATCGTACGATTATGTTAAATGCGAAATAAATGACGCTTAACATAACAGTTGCCTGTTAACTGCAATGGAAAGATTACTTAAAACTAAATGTATATAAATATATGTATTTATATATATAGATTTTTATATATATATATAATTATATATTTTTATATATATATAATTATATATTTATATATAATTTTTACTTGCTGGATTACATTTTGAATTTGAAGACGGATCGATTAATACTTATCTGTAGCAATCTGAGAAACGAAATGTGTGTTTTAGACTTACGGGGATCGTTGCTGTGCAGGAAATCGCATTGGGCATCCTTTAGATATTGGGTGTAGTCGACCATGACGACCATGCCGTGGTTACTTCCGCTGTTGCTATTTGAGTTCACATTTGAAACTGCCTCCTTATCTGCAGCAGCAGCAGTTCTGAGTGGATTGAAAGTGCCAATTTAGAAAATGGAAGATTGGGATTTAAATGAAATGCTTACTTGACTGTTGTCTCAGCTGTGCCGCTGGCTGCAACTCCTGCACCTGCACCAGCAGTTGTTGGTGCTTTTTGGTCCTGCGACTTGGCCTCCTCGACTTTGCGCTGGATCTCACCAATTTCAGGCAGAGTGAGACCCGCTTTGGTTAGCTTTCCAAATGGCACCTGCTCCATCTCCTCCAGATTAGAAATGCCCAGCTTATTCAGCTTGGCCATGTGCTCCACGCTCAGCACATGCGTCAGATTCACCAGATCCAAATGGGCGGGCAGCGCCTTAGTAGCAGTGTCAGTAACTTCAACCGTACTCGGATCAGATGTGGCATCTGATGTTGTTGCAACAACAGTTTCTTCAATCGTAGATGTGGCATTTGTTGCTTTACCCGCTTTCTCAGCCCAGCGCGATTTGCGCTTTTTCTCGGGCTTGGCGTCGCCCGGCGGCTTGATGACGATGTCCAGCAGCGATGGTATCGCCATCGCATTGCCACCAGACGAAGCTAAAACTAAAGCAGCCGCATTTGCCGCAGCAATGGCCGCATTTGCCGCAGCCGTCTGGGCGGCTGCCATGGCGGCTGCCTTTGCGGCTGCCTTGGCTGCTGCCGCATGCTGCTGCTCCTGCTGACGATTGATGCCAGCGCTGGGCAACGTTGTCCAGGTGCTCTCCACTTTATACTGTTCGCAGAGCTGTTCGTGGCGGCGCGTCATCTGGCTAAGTGCGCTGTCGCGTGAGATGCGCTTGAAATCGCCAAGGATCTCCTTGGGCGCCGTCTCCATGTGCTTGAGCAGAATGTTGTGGAGCTGCTCGCTCAACGGTGCGCCGTGATGGAAGAGGCACTCGTCGCCGGCATAGCACTCCATGCCCAGGTAATAGTATTTGCATGGGAACTCCTTGTGCATATAGCTGCACTTGTCCCGTTTCGCACAGCAATCCTTTAAATAAAATTTGCACAATTCCAATTTGCGCGGTTCGCGCATCTTGTCATCAATTGAATCGCGCCGACTGCGCTTGCTGCTACCGCTGTTGTTGCCGCCTCCTCCACCACCATCGTGACGTCGGTCCATGTCACGATCACGTTCGCGATCTCTGTCGCGATCGCGACGCTTGCGTCCGGCTCGCGCCTCCTTCTCGCGTAAGCGCTTGCGATGGCGCTTGGCAGCGTCGGCAGCGTTTGAGGCATTCAATGCGTCATCCTCCGAATATGAATCATAGCTACTGTACATGTCCTGTTGCGTATTAAAGCCGACGATGCCAGCATCCTCAACCATTGCCTGCCAATCGCCGATCCCATATCGATTGCAAGTAACGCTATTTACCGTTGCGGCAGCGGACGCAATACCACCCGGCGGCGGACTCCCGCCACGCACATTCATCATTTCATACTCATCCATTTCCAGCTCATTGCTGCCGGCATCGCCGTCAATCTCATCCATTGTATCGCGTCGTGTTCGCTTCTACACGCATCCCAAAGCGATACAGAAAAGAAAAATAAAAAATATATAATAATAAATGAATAAAATGTATATAATATAATAATAATAAATACATTTATATAGATAGGTTTCTAGATAATCGTAGGCAAAGAAATATTGCATAGTGCAGCCTTATTTATATTCCGATTTCCCTTTATATTCAATCTAAATTGATTCAGAATTGAATTTTCTAGATGCCTCGATTGAAGCATGATATATATATATATATATATATATATATATATGAAAATATATATACAGCCGACTAGCTGTTCCCAATTTCGCTTGCAATAGCTTTTGGTTAAAGAACAAAAGAAGTTCTGATACCAAATCCAATACAATTGTTAGTTTGTTCCTTGATCTTAGATCCACAGCACTTTTACTGATAGCTAAGTTAAGCCATGAATAAATACATAATCAAATCAAAACTTTTGCAAAATAAATCCATAGAAACATTAAAGTTATCTCGCGCACCTTACTTCACTGTCTATCTCAATATGGACAATTATTAAAGGAATCTTTAACTAAAAGATTACCCATTTCCATCAACGAAACAATGTCGCCAGACTAACAAATGAATATATATTATACTTTATATATTTTGGATGCTGGATGTGTGTTGGAATCCACCTTAAATTAGCCAAAGAATGCTTGCATTCGTTATTGTGAGTGTGGGTGTATCCGTGGTGGAGTGAGGGGAGTTACTTGTACTGACCTGATGCTCCTTATCTTTCTTTTGCTCGCGTTCGCGCTCCTTTTTGCGCTTGCGTCGACGGCTACTGCGACTTGGATTTGTCTGCAATGCCGCATCGCTGCTTGTGAGATTGCCAGCATTGGCGCTGCCGCAGTTGCCGATTACATCGACATTCGCAGCGCTGTCGGCTTCACTGTTGCTGTTATTGCTCGTGTTCAGTTTCGACAATGGCGGCTCAATTCCGCCCTTTTTCAGCGCCTTGGCAATAGCATTCTCAATGCTCACTGCATGATCATCTGTGTGTGCGTGCGTGTGTTTGTGAATGGCAAGCAAAATAAACAAGCGGAGGAGTTGAAATGAGAGATGAGTAAATAACTTATTCAACTGGCAATAGCTGTTTCTGCTGTTGCAGCAGAAATTGTTTACCTTCGAGTGGTCGAGGTTTCTTCGATTTGTTGTTGTTGCTGCTGACATTTGATAATGGACCGCCGGTTGGCGTTTCGATGGACATGCCCAGGAATATGACGTCATCATCATGATTTGGCGGCTGCTCAATGCCAACAAATTGGACTTCATCATTATTTGAAGACGATGGCTTTTGTTGCATCTCCTCAACATCATCTTCGTCTTGATCATCGATTTCGCCATCTTCAAGATCCTCGTCTAAATTAATTTGCGGCGCAGACGACATTTTGTGTTTCTAACTCTAAACGAATAAAAATTGCTGGAAAAAGATTTCGTTTGGTTTTAGCCAAAGACTGGGATTATATTTCACAAACTGAAGGAGCACATATGCATAAAGATTCACACGACTGTTAACCACAGTGTGGCATTGTTACATGTTGCTAACGTATCATTTCGCGCGCAGCATGTTGCTGAGAGTGGGTGGGCTTTTTTTTAACGAAATAAAAAACAAAACAAAACAAACGAAAGCTTTGTAAAAACAAACACGCACACGCATTGATCATACGTATAGAGGCATGTATATATAAATATTTCTCTATAAATATATATGTACACGATTCTCAATTTCCTTTCACTTTGCACATAACAGAACGCTGTTAACAGCAAAGCAGCACACCAAAAATGTTGCGAGCAACATTTAATGTACACACTTGTTGCTATCGATGGCCTGGCAAGCATAAAATTTTAAATGTGCAATAAATGCATAAAACATACGAAAATACACACACACACACACATTTATTGTGCTGCATTTTTTAATTATAACGCTATATTGTGTGTATCATTTAATGCTTTTTAAGTGTGCATATAATAGCGAAATGTTATTGTAATATGTTAGGTCTGTCCCATACATGTTCGTTTGTATGTGTTTATGTATTTAATGTATGTACTTCCACATTGCACATTTAACACAATTTACTGTTGTTGTACATAACATAATTTGCAAAAATTCGTTAGCCTTACCAACGTTCACTCGACGCATGCAAACAGGCACACACACACACACATACTCAAAAGAGAAGTCTGAATGCGACGCTGTCCAGCGCTTTAAGTGTGGTTAACCCGTAATGTTGTCTCGCTTGCGCGCATGGGCTAAGCATAGGACGCAAGTGTGCGACATACACACACATGCATCCATATACAAATGCAAACAAACATGTGTCAGGTTGACAATGTATGCGTAAGCATGCGTGTGCGAGAGACGAGCATGTGCTAAGAATATACATCAAAAAAGAAAATAAAACAATGAAAATTTACATATGTACATTAATAATTTTGTTATTAAATGTAATTACACTTTGCCTCCATTGTTCTCGTTTTTAGCTTTAAAACTGTTAGGCCACACTGGGCGAAAGTTATTATCTATATATAAATTGTCGTCTATATTTATGCGAGTGTGAAATGCGACGCCCCACATGACACACGAGAGACGATTAGGAAAACCAAAAAAGAGTGTATTTACTATGCATAAGTGCACTGTATATACAAATATGTGTGTGTGAGAGAGAAAAGCATGCAAACGCATGTATGTACATAACCATTTTGTTGGTTTTGTCGAGAAAAATTTATTTCATGTTATTTTTTGATTGCTTTCTTTTTGTCATTGCTATGCAATATTTGTTGTTGTTTTGCTTTTGGGAGGTGGGCGTGGCAGTCGAATGCACGAGCAACTCTCGTGTGACTAAACAAATCGAAAACGACGACAACATGGATTTCGTTTCGAAGAATTTGGAAAAAATTTGTATTTTGTGCTAGGCATTTGGAACAATTTCTCTTACGTTTCAGCGTGTGGGCGTGGTTTGTGGTTACGGAACATTACAAATTACAGTTATTAATGATTTATAACATTTCTGTTCAATTTTGATTTCTTGGTTATATTTTTGGTTTGTCGTTGGTTATTTTTTTCTTTTTGCATTTACGTTTTTTTTGCTTTGTTTTTTTGTTTTGCTTTGCTTGTTTGGCGTCGTTGAGTTCCCGCTGGCTTACATAATGAAGTGGTACAGTAGGTGAATAGATATGCATATACATATGTATATCAGATATACACATATACATGACTATAGCGCAATATGTGCAAAAACCACATACATTTAACATTAATCTATGCATATATACATATATATTTATATAATATATATATATATATATATTTATATAATATATATATGTATATATACTGTATGCATATTCGTTATATATGTACATATGTAAAAGAAATATAATTTCTTTGGTTTTTTTTTATACAATATATGCAAGCTGTCGCTCTCTGACTCTGTGGCCCTGGCCTCTGTATATGTCTGTCCCTTTCTCTCTTGCTCATAGACAGAATAACAAATACATTAAATAATTAAAAACTCGCCAACATAAGCGTTGTTAACAGTTCAACAATATCTACTTGAATGATTTGTGAAAATTGCAACCGTATGACCTGAACTGAAACCAGGGATGCTTGCACGTGTGGTGTGTTAGCACTTGTGTGGGTAATTGCTAGAGACAGTAATTATTTAATGTAATTTTTTAATGTGCAACTACCTAATGCAGTGCATATAATTATTATTTATTTAATTAGATATTAATTAGACACCAAATCCGGCTAACAGTTTGTAAATGTGTACACACTCAACTGTTGTGTATTTACTCAACTATTGCTGCATAGCTCACTTGTGGAGCTGGCAAGTCGTCAATGGTCGATAGTATTGTTACCGACACAGCAATAGCGATAACAAAATTGGTTATTTATAATTTACGTCGCCTCGTTTAATGCCGCCAAAGTGATGTTGTTCAATTTTTATATTTATTTAATATTATTTATTTTTATATTTATATTTCAACCAAATCACAACATAATTATATGAACAAAACTTTAATTCAGTTATTTTTTTAGTTATTCATGTAAATGTTTTCGAATTGATTATATGTATTGGCCGATTGGACTTAATTTTAATACATTAGCCATAATTTTTTGCACTTCACCAAACTTTATTTTCAAACACCGTGTGCATCTTTTTACTAAATTTATTTGTATTTTGTTTTTTAGAAAGGTTATTCTGCTACAACTGCTAGAACAAATTTTCTCAACACAACACTAGGAAGTAAGATAAAAAGTAACCTCGTATTCGTAAAGTTAAATGGCCAAATTTATGAAAAACAGTTTCACAATTCTCAAAAAAAAACTTTGAAACACATCGTGTGCATGAGTGATGTGTTAATTTCGTTTGAGCTTATCAATATAAAGGGCAATAAATAAATGCCTATCGATTAATAGTGTGTCTTCACACGATGATCTGACGATTACTTAGTTTAAGGTCACGTTGTGCTGATTTCATCTTCTATGAGAGTGTACAACAGCTGTCAAACGCTTTTTATTTTTATTTGTACTTCCCCGAAACGAAAATGGAAGATGAAATGGAGAACATACATATTGATGACCTGCCCTATTTGGAACGTGATCTTCACATTTCCCAGAAGGTATCGATTAAACGTGAATTGGTCAATATTCGAATTATAATTTTCGATTCGTAGGTTTCGCTGGCATTTCTGCTATTTGGCAATTCTCATGGACATGCGACATACATATTGCAGAAGCTGCTGGCTCTGATGCGTTCGCCCCATTCGGAGCAGATGCACAGCGATCTTTTACATCAATATGCATTGAATGCGAATCCCACACATTGGCGCAGTCATCTGATTGAGGCGCTCTGCATCATCGATGCTCGCGAAGCGTTACGCAAATTGCGGTTAAATTGGAACGAGTTGCGGCTTCACTATTTGCCCCAAGTCCCTGAACTATCGCTCAATGTGCATCCTCTGCTCAAGGCTATGTATCACGTCTGCGAACAGCTGACGATCGCCCAGAGCGGGCGACTCGTCCTCGACAGAAATGAGAAACTGGCGCGCCATACACAAAACAATGAGCCACTGCGCTTCTATGATTTTGCCTATTTGGAAATATTTCTGCTCGACTGGCTAACTCATCGCCATTTGCGACTGGGCGACACTAATGCGCGGGGCAGCGATGTCCTGCTGCTCATCGAGTACTTTAAATTCAATGATCTAAATTCCCTTGCCACGGTGCTCATCGATACGGTCAACTGCGGTGCATCGACACAACCGGCAGATAATACACAGCAAGTTAAAGAAGAAGTCAAAAAGGAAGAAATTGTGTCAACCGCTTCAGATGCAGCTGAAGTTTATGCCGCTGCCACTACGACTAGTTATGCTTCCACTCCTGCATTGCCCACTGATCGTTGCCCAAATGCGCTTCAGGTGCGACGTGAAAATGCCGGCATTATGCTCATAATCAATCAGCTGAAATTCCATCGTAATGTTGGCAAGGATTTGTGCGTAAGTATCGCAAATCAATATTCCAAATTCCAAATATTTTAAATGCGTTAATTTTTTTGTAGCACCTGATGCCATCCGTAAGTCTAAACGATCGCAATGGCACCGACAAGGATAAGGAGCGGCTGACCGAAGTGTTTTCGGAACTTGGCTATAGCGTGGAGACGCACGACAACGTGGACCATTTGGAGATGCTCGATCACATTCGCAGCGTGTGCTCGCGTTCGCTGCTGCGCGATTCGCTAATTGTTTCCATATTGTCGCACGGATTCGAGGGTGCCGTATATGGTGCAAACAGCATTCCGCTGAGCATCGTGGACATACAGAACGTGATCTGTACCGATCGAGATCTGCACGACAAGCCCAAGTTGCTTATCATTCAGGCCTGCCAGCAAAAAGAAGCTAAGAATCAAACGGTAATCGGCTTCTTCGAATATAATTGTCTTTAGACACATTCACAGAGATATTTTCGAATTCTACTCCTCATTTGCAGTTTGAAATTAATGCGAGAACAGAGTCACCCAACCAACATGCCAACATGGTGTTGGCCATGTCAACAGTGGCGCGCTTTGTATCGCTCCGTCACAGCATTATGGGTAGTTGGTTCATTCAAGCGTTATGCGATTCGGTTGAACAGAATGCCGCCACGTAAGCCACTCAATCAGTCATCGATTGTACATTTAGGTTTTATTATACCAACATCTATTGCAGCGAACATGTGCTGGACATTCTGACCTTTGCCATCAACCAGGTGAGCAGACAACGAGGCGACAGTAAACAGGTGATGTTGCCAATTGTTGCCAGCACGCTCAAGCAGAAAGTCTACTTTCCGTCAGATCGACTCCGCTCAGCCTGAGCAATTCAATTGCGCAACTTATCAGTTCATGGATTTATATATACGTGTATATATATATTCATTGAGGTCACCATCAAAAATATCAAGAACTCTTCAATATGAAGAAAGATTCAATTACGCAAATGTTTGGTTTCTCATCTGGGAATGTTTTTTTTTTGTGAATACTATGATACTACCAGAAAACGATGCAGCATCCTAGGGATGCATGTTATGAATGTCAAAGACATAGTAGCCCTCGACCCATCACAGATCCTGACATTCGTTCAGGAACTGGGGTTAATGAAGGAGCTATAAGGTCAGAAGGGGGCACAATAGATCTTATAGGTCGCAGTGCACAAGACCCCAATTTAATAATAATAATACTGTACTATATAGTTTTTTTTCTTCTGATATTATTTAGCCACAGGCTAAACACATTTATTATAATGACGAATAAGTATAAAATTATTAACATGTAAGAAAATTAATAAAGTAAATAAGATATATATATATATATACTACTATTATTTTGACCGCATAACTATTAAGGATGGTTTATATTTCATTAATTGTGATTAATTCGTTAATCGTTAAGTTAGGTTTTATAATCTGATTAAAAAAAGGATGAAAAACAAATATGCTTTCTCTCTCTCACACTCTTTTTCTACTCTTTTTTATTTAGCAAACAATTAAAAGAATTAACAACAATTGTAGGCAACTCGTGGTTTTATTTCTGAATTTTTTTTTTTTTTTATTTTCTGTATGGTAATTGTGTTGTGTTGCTCCCTCCACGCACACACCCACACATACGCACACACACTACAGGTGTTTGTATAAAATTAAGAAATTGTTGGGAGCTGGGCGAGCAGCTTCTTATGCAGTTTGCGATCAGATGTGCCAATTGGCTGGTATTCGCTCAATTTGGTGGTCAACTCTTTGGCAGCATTGCTGTCATTGGCCAAAGCGTTCTGGATGCTACGCATGTGTTTGAGGAGCAACTCCAAATATTGTTTGCGCCGAACATTGCTCGTCTTGTTTGTCAGGAGCAGGTTGCTGATGATGATGGCAATAGGGGCAATGCAATCCCACGGCATGGCAAACAAAGTACCCAAGCTGTCCACCTTAGATGTCTGTAGAAATTTTTGTAGCATCAAATTGACCTTTTCGCTGCTCAAATTTTGCACACTGAGCTGGGAGAAGAGATAGGCGACGCATTTGTCGCGCAACTGGCTGTCGTTTGGCTTTTTCTGACAGAGGATAGAATCGATGGCGTCCTCAATGGCGACTATGTCCAATGCCGGGTGTTTTTTCTCTTTGGTGATAAAACGTTGCAGCAGCTTGCGGCTGATCTGCGACAATGATTTTAACTTCTCATCGGCGCAGCTAACGCGATAGACATCATAGACCCGGAGGAGTGCATCCGGTAGATACTCCGGCAGCGGACGAGCGTTAACAAACTGCTCGACCAGATCCAAAACCCGGATGCGAAAGTGCAACACTTTGGTGCTGTTGATGCGCTCCGATTTTGTTTGGCGCTTCGACTTGGATTTGCTTGGACCCTTGGGCTTGAACGCGTTAAAGGCGGTTTCCAGTGCCAGATTCAGACGTTCACCCTGCTCTTCGCTCACATCGTTCCAATCGACGCTGCTCGCATCGTTATCCTCATCATTCTCATCGTTGCCATTGTTGAGCAGTGCGAGGCGAACATTTTCACGTATATGCTCCAAATTGTTTGCATCATCGTACTCATCATCATTGGCGACCGCGTCCGCGTCCTCGTCCTCGTCCTCGTCCGCGTCCTCGTCCTCGTCCGCGTCATCCTCCTCATCATCATCATCATACTCGTTATCGTCCTCATCTTTCACGTCGTTAACCTGCTCCTCATCATCGTCATCATCAAGGCCCAATGGATTCTCTGCCATGTTCAGATTGTCCAACAACTGCCCAAGATTGGTGCCGTCAAGATAGGTCAGCTGTGCACTGAATATGATGTTTACAAATGAACGCCATACTTGACCATCTTGCATCAGCATCTGCATCAGCACATCTGTGAAAACTCCCTTCCAGCAGGGCTTCGATTCCGGCTGTGACAAGATAAGAATATTTATTAACAATTTGTTTTTTCTTTAAATAATAATCAAGCAATTGCTCTTTGCAGGCAGACTTACAACTGAATAATTGCTCTTTTTGTACTTCATTGCAGGTTCATCCGAAAGGAACGCATTCTGTTTGCAGATTAAAATGTCCATGATAAGGTCGGGTATAATGCTGAAACTGGGCATAAACAGAGCTAGTGCCGGGAACAGGATTAGCGCATCGAATACCAGGCGAGAATTTGGCATCTCTTCGTAGACTTCCTGTGAATTCAGAACGAGACGAATCTCCGGCCACACCTGATGAAAGTCCGGCATTAGTTTTCTGCGCAGCTTTGACTCAAAGTCCGGTTTTGACATCTGCTTGTCCAGCTGACGTAGCAGCCCGCGCAGTAGTCCGTTTAGCGTGGCCAACTGTTTGGAGCTGGGGCCCAGTTTATGCATTACACAGCTGAAAAGCACCTCCTCGCAGCGAGACGCCGTCTGGCGACTGAAAGGAGCTGCGAGCTGCGCGCCAGCGCACGGCTGCTGCTCGGCATCCAAGTGGAATACGGCGTTGAGTAGCAGAAAATCAAGCTTATCGCTACGCTTGGTAAACTTTAGCTGCAGATGGTGCATCTGGTTGAGGCAGAATTCCCGATGCACTTTACCCAAATACTCTTCCTGATCAATCAGCCTTTCTCGGTAGAACTCGTACATCGTTGTCCATCCGGCCTCGTCCAGCTGGTCGAGCAGCTTCTGGGTGAATCTTGGCGTTTGTGTCAGTTGGTCCAGTTGTGCGTTCTGCTGCTGCAGCGAGCGCAGTATGTGCAACTTGGTCGACGGTTGCCTCAACTTGTCCTTGAAGCTGGTGAGCAACGCCTTCTCGAATTTGTTGCAAATGCCACGTAGCTCCAACTGAGCAGGCTTGCATACTTTGGATTTCTTTGCCGATATTAGTTCTTGCTGCAGCATGCTAACCAAGGACTCTGTGCCAAACAGCTGCTCCAACTGTTCACCATTATCATCATCATAAGCAGAACAGTGCAACAGAATATACGTGAGCGTTTGTATAATGTAGCACTTGGCGCCGGTACGCTTCACCGGCAGCTGTTCAACAATATGTTGCAGCCAGGCGTTTAGCAGCTGGTCGCTGTCCTTCGCGTTGCTTGCCAGGAAATTGCCCAGACGTTCATAGGCGCCATCGCTTTGCATGCTGGCGCTGTTCAGATAAAGTTCAAAGAGCTGCGCATATTGCGCCGGCTGTGTTTTCCACAGTATCAACTTTAGCTTCTTCAGCGTCAGAAACGTTGAATAGTTCAAGTGTATGGCCAACAAAAGATCGCATTTGTGCAGATTCTGCTTAGCGATGGGTTCACTGAGTTTCGACTGCAGCAGCGGCCACACATGCGATTTGAAGGTATCAGCGTCAACCTATTTAAAATACACAATTCCACATTAGAGATATGTTTTTTTTTTTAAATATGTTTTAGTAGTAGTAGGATTACCTGCTTGAAGGATTCGATCATAATGTCGATGGACATGGCCACCAAATATTCGCGTCCCTTCAAATGTGCCACAAGTATGGGATAAATGGTAGCGACTAGCTCTGGCGCTGGTGGCTCAAAATATGGACTCTTAATTATGGCAAACGATGTGATCAAATGACCGACACCGGCCAACGATTCCTCTTTTCCCTTCTGCTGGGTGTTTACCTTAAGCTCGCGCTGCAGCAAACTAAGCAGGTCGATGGGATTGAGGCCGGGCACCTGGCTAACAATGCCATTGATATAACTGGCATTTAAGGCGACGGCCTCCTTGTCATCGGCTCCAGTGCAGCGCACCAATCGCTTGAGCGCATATGCACAGGTGGCCGTAAGCTGTGTGGCAAAACAAATGTAATATTTTTTCAATTGATTGTTATAAAAATATAATTTTTACTCACCATTTCCGCATTGCTCTCGTCTGTGAGCAGTGCAATCAATTCGTTAAAATGCTTGGCTAAATTTTTATTTTCGTTCGGCGCTTGCAGTTTTTTGAAAATGCCAAAAATCGCCTTATTGATACTGGCTGTCTGCGGTTTTTTGTTAGGCTCATCATCTTTTTCTTTTTTCTGATTTCCATCATTTTCACTCATATTTCGTTTCTTGGCTGGGATCACATTTTCAACAATTTCAACATTTTCTTTTTCAGCTGTTCCATTTTGAAGCTGCGTCTTGGCCTGCTTCTTGCGCTTGCTCTTCATATTTTTGACCAGAGAATCTTCATTTTTATTTGATTTTGGGGACATCTTTAGTTTTTTACTAACTTCGGCCACTACGGCCACCTTTTTGCCCATGTTTCTGTAGCCAAGTTTGTAGTTCACAGACTCAACTTATTAAGCACGTTTTTTAAAACTGGCTTGCTGCCTGATGTTGATTTAATGTGACCAGATAAATAGTCACCACATGGTTGTAGCATACTAAACTATCGATAGTAGTAACGCTTTGCTATCTAGTGCTTGTTTGTTTTCAAGTTTAATATGCAGCTTAACACATACGAATCTTAATATTTAATATAATTAAATAAATTAATTATTAAGACGAACACTTATGCTTATTTTGCACTTCGAATTTTTTAACGTTATTTCCAGAACATTAAAAATTATTGTAAAGTTTTTCACGTATAATTATCCTTATTAATCCTTATTATTTATTATACCTTATTTGAACTTGAAATCGCAATAACCGTAAAATGTACACAGTTAAAAAAAAAAGAAAACAATATTAAAATCGAATCAGTCATGCTTTATTGCTAATGCAACGATATAGTTTTGCATATCGATAGTTATTTAACGGCCCTCGTCGTCAGAGCAGCAACCGGTGTTTCCACCACAAAACCAGCCGTCAGCCGACAGTCTTTCAGATATCGTTGCAGTTGCTTAATCAGTTTTTCATAACGCTTCAATATGCTCAAGGTAAGCTGCACTTATCATTTACATTTGGTTATAATAATGGTTTGTGAATTTGTTGTCTGCGACCTGTCTGTGCCCGGGTACAAAGTCCAATTGGGACCGTTTATTGTCTGCTATGAATAACTGTATACAGTATACCGCGTACGGGATACGGTATACATTATAATTGTACTTTGAACTATTCAGAGTCTTCATGCTACGCGTTATCGTTATACAATAGAATAACTTTTGGAAAAATATAAATAAATATTTGTTTATATATGTGTATGCTTCATTCGAGGGTATGAATATTGAATATGCACAGAGAGATACAGATAATCATTGAATATTAATTTTTGTTTTGCAGAACGTTGTCTCTCTGGTGACTGGTGGCGCCTCTGGTTTGGGTCGAGCCACCGTCGAACGTTTGGCCAAGCAGGGCGCCAGTGTTGTGCTCGCCGATCTGCCATCGTCCAAGGGCAACGATGTGGCCAAAGAGTTGGGCGACAATGTCGTGTTTGCTCCGGTGGATGTGACCTCCGAGCAGGATGTAAGCGCCGCTCTCGAATTGGCCAAGCAAAAGTTCGGACGCCTCGATCTGACCGTTAATTGTGCCGGCACAGCGACCGCGGTAAAGACCTACAACTTCAACAAGAATGTGGCGCATAAGCTGGAAGATTTCCAGAGAGTGATCAATGTGAATACCGTTGGCTCGTTCAATGTGATACGCCTGTCCGTTGGTCTGATGGGCGTCAATGCGCCCAATAAGGATGGGCAGCGTGGCGTCATTGTGAACACAGCATCGGTGGCCGCGTTCGATGGCCAGATTGGTCAGGCGGCATATTCTGCATCGAAGGCCGCAGTCGTTGGCATGACGCTGCCCATCGCACGCGACTTGAGCACGCAGGGCATCAGGATCTGTACGATTGCGCCGGGCCTATTTAATACCCCAATGTTGGCGGCACTACCAGAGAAGGTGCGCACATTTTTAGCCAAGTCGATACCGTTTCCACAGCGTCTGGGCGAGCCCAGCGAGTACGCCCATCTGGTGCAGGCCATCTACGAGAATCCGCTGCTTAACGGCGAGGTCATTCGTCTGGATGGTGCCCTCCGCATGATGCCTTAAACAGATAGGGGACAGACCCTCCAATTGAGATCAGTTCGCATTTATGGGAGTCAATTGGCTCATACTTTTTCATTTGGTTTCTTATAACATAAGGTAGGATGGATATATTTCTGATTGGTGTAAATTTTGTAACGTCAATAAAGAAGAGATTGCTAAATTAAAAAGATGTTCTTGTCTTACCTAATTCATTTCACATTTAAATAGAGCAATGCAAACAGTGCCGGAGCTATCGATATCAACCTGTCTGCGATAAATATATTATCCAAAAGTTGATAGCATTTGGTATTTTTTATTTTTCTACTTTTAGTATTTCGATGCAGTGAATTATGGTTGGGATTTTAGTCATTTGTGCGCTGGGCACAGTGGAAACGACGCTGAAACGACGTCGGAGTTTTGAGACGAATTAAATAATGCTGAAATTTAAAGCAGCAGCCGAAAAACAATTGCAATGTGTGCAAATGCAAGCAATCAATATGTGTTTATTAACAAAGTGCGCGTGTTAAACAAAAAGTGCGATCTGTAGGCGTTGGAGAGAGCAAACGCAGCCAGGCCAGGCCAGAGAGAGCCCAGAGCAAGGCAAGTGCAATGAAAATTGTATGCGCCGTCGAATTGTAATGAATGCTAATGCTTTTTACTTGTGTGCGTGCGTCTCTCCCTCTCTGTGTGTGCGACACACGTAGAAATATACTAATGTGCGTTTGTGTATTAGTGTGGGTGTGTGTGTGTGTATGTCGCTAGGAGAGCAATAATTGAATTAAGTTAAGGTGTTACGTATGTGTAAACTGCTGCGTCGCTGCGTGTCTGTAAGTGTGTGTTGGCCAGTTGTGTATATACAAAGTGACAAAAATTCTAATAAGAATATTTGTTATCTCTATCTCGCTTTCTCACTCACTCTGCCAAAATATACCAGCAAAGTACATTCGCATTAAACAAGCGGCGGCGGCTATCATAAAAAAATTACTACAGCGCACGACTTACTACGAAAACAACAACGACGACGAGGCGTTGACGTCGGCAGCGGCAGCGCAGTAGCGTCGCATTTTCCGGCTACTCCTTTGGGTCTGATACTGCTGGGCGGTGCTGCGCCAGTGTATATGTATGCGTGTATGCCGATGTGTGTTTGCCTATGTATGCGTGTATACTACACAGCGCATCATTTTTTACGCACTCAAATGTTTTGGTATTCTGTTAATATACGTGTGGGTAAATTTGCATGCATGATTGTGTTTGTGCGTGTGTGTGTTATGTGTATGGTTGTGTGTGTGTTTTCACTTTTAAATTGCTAGAAACGGCATCAGAGCATTTCCTAACACTTTATTTACAAATATAATAAGAAAAAAAAGTAGCAAAAATATACGCCCCAAATCTACTACTAAATTGGCAGCAATTTCTGCGCACAAGCAAATGCTGGCAAAACGCTTATGCTTGAGGTGGGCGGTGGGTGGTGGGCGTTATGTGAAATTAAGGCGCACGCAACTGTCATTGACCTTCAATTCGGTGCATTCGCAGCAGCAGCGGCAACAACAACAACAACAACAACAACAACAACAAACAACGTCGCCGCACCCTAAAGGTCATGTGATGTGTGCCGCGATGCGCAGTGTGTCATCAATTAAGCAATATATCAATTAATCATCAAAGCAATGATTGCCAATACACAACTAACGACGCCACTGACAAAACATGCATTAACCCGAACCGAACCGAAACTCCGAACCAAAACGAACCTCCAAGCAGACCAGTTAAATTTATGCGTGAACCGGCATATTGTGCTGTATAATTAGCCGTGATTTTCTCTACAACAAACCAACGATAAATATAATATATTATACATAAATTATTTAAATAATTTAAAATAATATTTAAATATTATATTAAGTTAATCCGGAATTAAAAGTAATACATTGCCTTTATAATAAAAAAAAAGAACAAAATGAATAATGATTTGGTTAGGTTATTTTTTCAAAAATGCAATATTCAATCAAATAATTTCAATTTCAATCTATTAAAATCTCTCTGTTAATCAATTAAGTTGTGCTTTGAACTGAATCCCATCGGTTTTTTTATTTTTTATTTTATTTATTTCGTCGATTGAGCAACTTTGCAGCAATACTTGTATATTTAACTAATAATCAATTCATTTCACTTGCAGCACACGCACGCAGACACACACACACCAACACTCTCTCTCTCTCTCTCTCTCTTTCTTTCTGTCTATCATTTTCTTTTTCTATCTCTGTCTGTCTGTCTGTCTGTCTGTTTCTCTCTATCTCTTCGCTCTTTCTCTCCTCTTCATCTCGCACACACACACACACACACACACACAGACGCGCATAAACAGAACATGGAATCGTCCATTAAGCTTAAGGAGAGCAACAACTCAAACGGTAACCAAAATCAAAGTCTCAATCACAATCAAATGTGCAATGGCAATAGCAGTCACAGCAACAGTAACAGCAACAGCACCAACACCACCAACAACAGCAGCAGCAACAGCAGCAGCACCACCACCATCATCACCACCAGCAACGCAGTGGCTGTTAGCATTTGCAGCAGCGATAGCTTTAGCAGCATGATGCCGCCAACGCAGCCGGGAACGCAGCGGGATCATGAGTTGGTCAGTGCCAATAGCATTGAATTGAATGCGGCCGCATCGCTGAGCGATGACAGCGGCGTTCCACTTACCACCAACAGCTCCATATCCAGCGGCGATTCCTATCGGATTGGCATGTGCAAGTTTGAGATTGAGGTGAGCATCTTCTTCTTGCAGCACTCTTCTTCTTTATGTGGTTTTTTGAATTCTGTTTTATTGTTTGTGTGTTTCTGTGATATCCCTGCAGATGGTGGAGAGCGATGGCGAGGTGTCGCAATTTGATTCACTGGACAATTGCTCGGAGGGCGGCATGAGTGCGGAGAATTTTAATACGTTAAAGAAGGGGCCACTGGCACCGATTGATCCGCCACCCGAATTCCAGGACTCGCCCCAAACGACACTTGTGCGCTCGATTTCGAAAAATATTGTGAACAGCCTGCGCCGCTGGACCTCATCGCAATCGTCGTTCGAACATCTGAAGGATGATGTGACCATGGTCAGTGCTGCTGTTGCCACCGGTACAGCCAATCAGGAGCTGGTCCTGCTGCTCGCCAAGCCAATGGTGGTGGAGACGCACAGCAAATTGTTGGGCAGCGGCGATGCAACTGTAACCGCTGCTGTAACCGCCGCCGCTGCTGCTCTCGTTGTCAAGCAGAGCACACATGCTGAGCATCAGGAGCGCACGCTCAAGGATTCGTATGCAATTAATAAGCATCTGTATTCCAGTGATTCCATATTGAACAGTCACACGGACAACATATACGATGAGCCCAATAATATTATCAGCAGCTCGCTGGGCAACAGCATCGATCTGCTCGATGTGGATGATGATGACGACGAGAACGAAAACGATGATGATGATGAAGAGGATGATGATGCGCGATCTGAGCCGAGCAGCTGTTCGCCATCGCTGCCATCGCCACCGCCGCCCGTTTCAATAATCAAAATCAAGCAAACCCTGTGTCCCTATTACCAGGATCATACGCGATACTTTAAGGCGATACCGACGGAACAGGATAGCATTGCCAGCGCCAAAGCGGCAGCGGCACAGCAGCGTTTCAACAGTGCCGGTCTCTCCGAGATTCACGACTATGATTTGTACTACGGTGCACGCAGCAGGCAGCCAGCAATGCAATCGACTCCGCAGCAGCAACAGCAGCAGCAGCAATCGTCACATGATAACAGCAGTTTGCAGCGACGTCAATCGCTATATAGCCCATTGGGACATACCAGCCACTGTTATTACCATCATGCGCATCATGCATCGCACTATCATCATCCACACCATCATCACAATCATAGTCATCATCACAGTCATCATCCTCCTCCTCATCAGCACCATCAGCATTATCAGCACGGTCAGCGTCCCAATTCGCGCAACTCGCTAAACAGTCGACTGAGCAGCTCGCACAATTCACTGAATGTCTCATCGGCCAATAAGCCGGATGATTCGATATTCATCACTCAGGCCATGTCGCACGATGCGCTCTTCACGCGGGAGATCTCGGATTTCTACAATGTGCCCATCGATTCGGATATTTATGCTTTTCCCGTCGACATGATTGAACAGCAGCTGGAGAAGCAACAACAGCTGGAGCAACAGCAGCAACAGCAGCAACAACTGGAGAAGCAACAGCAACAGCAGCAGCTGGAGAAGCAACAGCAAACGGATGTGGCCAGCAAGCAGACGGGAACATCCGCATCGTCGTCATATCACAAGGCAGCCAGCAGCAGGCGGAATAAACGGAATAAGCGTAAACAGCGATATGCAGCGGGCGCTGCAGCAGCGGAGACCAGCGACGATGGGGGCGATAAGGCGAGTGGCAAGCATGGTAAATATCGGACGCCGGTGGTGCACAGTGGCGATGCGGAGCCATTGCATATGACGCTCGACGAAGTGAAGCAATTCTATCACACGCTCTACTCGGATGCCGGCAAAACGTCGTGGAGCAGTGGCGCCAACAAATTGCTTGCAACAACTGCAACAACAGCAACAGCAGCAGCGACAGCAGCTAGCGTCGCCTCGGCACCAAAAGCTTTGGGCGTGAAATCGAGCAATGAGACAATTTGGAGCGTCTCGACAAATACCACCAATACAACAAACACAACAACAAATACAACAACAACCGCAAGGACGCGCAACAGCACGCGAGCAACTGGTTATGGCGCTGGTGTTGGTGGTGACAGCGCCTCCAAATATCTGAGCAAACAAAACAAACACAATATCGACAATGATAAGCTTAACAATAATAACAACAATAACATTAACAACATCAACAATGCCAGCAACTATGCACAGCAACAGCAACAACAACAGCAGCCAGCTGCAACATCAGCGGGATTAGGGCAAGGTTCAGGAGCAGCGACCTCATCGGATAAATTGCTGGCGGAGCAACAGCAGCAGCAGCAGCAACTGCTGCAACCGCCAAACAACAAGCAATTGCTGCAAACGGAAAAGAAGTCGCAATTTTCGCTGAATCTCAAGCAAAAGTTCTGCAGCATTTTTCGCTTTCGTCGCAGCAACAATCACAGCAATCGCTGCCGCAGCAATGCGCAAGCGGCAACAGCAGCAGCTGTCACTGCAGCGGCGGTGGCGGCTGCCGCCAATGCCAATGCCAATGGCAATGCTGTAACGGCAACAGCAACAGCAGCGAGCTGTGCGGTGAATGCTGCAACCGATGTGGAGGAGGTGATGAACAATTGCCTCAATCGCATCGAGCCCAGTGCCGATCTGCGCAAGAAGTTTCAATCTCGTGCGTTGCCGCCATTACCCAAAAAGGGTGAGTATATCAAATGCCAATATATATCACAAATAGGGACAATCCATATAATCTAATACGATTTGTACATTTGTCGACAGCTTATGCCATTGATGCCGCCGAAACGGAGCCGGAGCAGGAGCAGAAGAAGGGTGCCGCAGCTCAAGAGCCGCGTGCGCTGCAGTTTACCTCAAGCATTGAGAAAGTCAAAGACGTAAGTTGCATTTGCATATTGTTCTTGTATTTATATTAAAAACGAACGAATCGCCAGTATGGTTGGTATTGGGGCCCCCTGTCCAGCGAGGCAGCCGAGAAGGTGCTCTCCAATGAGCCAGATGGATCGTTCATAGTGCGCGACAGCTCCGATGATCATTATATATTCTCGTTGAGCTTCAAGCTAAACAATTGCGTGCGTCACGTTCGCATCGAACAGGATCAGGGTAAGTTGTTGGGTTTTTCTCTTTGTCTCTTTCTCCTTTCACTAATCTCTCTCTGTCTCTCTGTTGATAGGCACTTTCTCGTTTGGCTCGTATGCCAAATTCAAATCCCAAACTATAACCGAATTCATTGAGAAGGCAGTCGAGCATTCGCGCAGCGGCAGGTACTTATCAAAACTCCAACAATACACAATATTGAACAATGGCCAATGGATGAATATATTAATATATATGTATATATATATCGGTTTATATTGACACACAGATATTTGTTTTTTCTGCATCGTCGGCCGGAACATGGACCAATGCGAGTGCAATTAACCAATCCAGTATCTAGATTTAAGCATGTACAAAGTTTGCAGCATATGTGCAGGTGAGCTCCATATAAATATTTATATCTGTTTTATGGAATCTGAATCTGAATCTGTCTCTCGTTTCGTTTGCAGATTTGTTATACTAAAGGCGGTTATACGAAAGGATCTAATACAGACATTGCCATTACCAAGAAGACTTCTAGACTATCTTAACTATAAGCATTGCTACTCCGAGCAGGTGGAGAGCGACAGTTCGCATTCGCAGGTGTGTGTGTGTGTGTGAAAACAGTTATATTTAAAAAGTTATTGCTGAATTTAATAAAATTTCATTCGATTTCTATTTTAGATATCCGGCGAAGGTTCGATGTAAAATTTTTTGGAAAGGTAAACGACGACAAACCAAATTGAATGAAAGCGAAAGCAAAAGCAAAAGCAAAATCGAAAGCGAAAGCAACAGAAATTATTACATTATATAAGTAGTAGAATTTAACAAATCAAAAAATAAGCAAAGCAAGAGCCAAGGCATTTAAAAACGTTATAAATAGAAGTGAACAACAAGTGCAAAAACGAAAAGTGAAAGAAAGAACAAACAAAACAAAAAACAAACATAAATGCAAATGCAAATTGTTGATAAAAGACAAAACAAATAAGAAGAAATTGAAAAAAGAACAAAACAAAACTGTTTATTGATCATTTTTTGTACTCGGTGCTATACTATAAATATAAACTAATTAATAAAATGTAAAAGCAAAACAAAACAAAACAACAACAAAAACAAAAAACAAAAAACAAAAACATATACAAATTGAAATAATTATGCGTAGTCAAGCAAAAAAAGAAAAACAATAAGAAAAACGGCAATATCTACAGCGACAAGAGAAACAACCCGATGTATATAAGTATGCATAACTATAACTGATAATAGATAACATATAACAGTAATTATTATAATAACAACGAACACAGCCAGCTCCTAACTTTGTGCACGATGCATTTTGCTGCGAGAGAGTTGAGCTCTTGAATTCTTCTAGAAATCGGTGTAAAACTTTAATGCTTGCCTTTTAGCTGTGATTATTTTCCCCAATTGTTATGATATGCAACATTCGGAGATGTGTTATTATAAGCTATATTGTATTTATACTTATTGTATAAGATGTTTCCAAGAATTGAATTGAATTGAATTGATTGATTGATTGGCCAGCGTAAAAATTGCTATAATTCGAAATGTTAAAATTGTAAATTTGCTCAAGTGTTCGTTCAAGCGATGTAATGTGATCGATAAACGATTAATAAATAATCGATAAACAATTTGCTTCAAATATTTGAGGTTATGTTACATTTGAAACAGATTATATGTAGAAGAAATAAACATATGTAAGTACGTATACAAATCTTTAGCAAATTTACGGTCTAACACACAGAAAGAGAGAAAAAGAGAGCCAGATAGAGAAAGGGATTTACTCGAAAATTGCTCAAATATCTATCGCTTTAATTCAAAGTTGATCACGTTTCTCTAATATATAATATATAGTTTCTCGATACTCCCATATGTTTGTGCATATCTGTAGAGACTGTTGGAACTTTAGCTCCTATTTTGTTCATTGGTCGCCAGTGCATTCAACGAATCGTTTTCAATATCGTGCCCAGAGTTCAGTGTCTTGGCAAATCCAAACAAAGAAATTAATAAATGAAAGGCCCTAAAAATCCAAATGTGTAAGGAAATTAAATGTAACGAAAATTTGCATGAAAATATGTCAAATTAGATCAATGTAAACATTTGATAACGTTGATGGTAATGAATAATGTATTATTAATATTAATATTATTATGATTATTATGTATTTAATTAGTTGAGGAGTTGCGAGCGTTAATTCGTTAGCCAAAAATGCAATATGTAAATTTGATTGATTGTTAATTCGTATTTGTTTTTGTACTTATTTGTTATTTATGTTTTAAGCTTATTTCTATAACTATTTTTATTTACTATTGTATATTATTTGTTTTTAATTTTATTATATTTAACTAAACTTTGTATATATATTTATTTTTATTTTCATTATTATTATATATAATACACACACAGACAAAAACAAACAAGTCAAATTATGTTTCCTTTTAATCAACAGTAACACAGGGACAACAATAACAAAACAAACAATAACAAAATACACTATGCAACACATTCATTAAATGGTTTATTTACAAATTTATTTAATTATATTTAATTTGTAGTATTTATTTGGTTTGTTAACGAAATCGAAGAGAAAATTAATACTTTTAGGTTGCTGTTAAAAAACTTGTTGCATAGTGTTACTTGTCGATGGAAATTACGTAAGCAATATAACAAATACAATAAAAGCAATAAAAATACAATAAAAGACAACAAAATATAACATTAAAACCAACAAAAAAAAAAAGAAGAAAAAAAATATCGACCAGCAAAGTGGCAGCAACAAGCGGAATGGTCACTTGCAAAATAAGCAATAAAGAAGGCAATATAACAAATTTTTTAATAATAAAAATTAAACAAAATTGTTGTTACGCTTCTGTTTTACTGGACAGTAAGCTGTCTTAGTCATTTTGTAGCCACAGCTTGCCCATGGAAATCGTCCCTAAATTGGCTATTTCACGATATAAAAGGATTATTTTTTAAACAGAAATTCTAGTAACTTGGCTATCCGAATGCACCGTGTCCTTCAGCAATCTGCAAGGATATGGTTAAGCGTGTTTGTTCTGCTTCTGGTAATTAAATGTTAGACGCATCCTAAAAACATGCTTAAGCATTTGCATGTTTGGCGCCATCTAGGGGCAATTGATACGAGCAGTTTTCTTAAATCAATTAATGTCCTTCAAGTAGCGCCATCTATGAGTCGTATGCGGTAAGTTACATTCTTAAATCGCTTTGTTGTTAAAAAAGGTTATGAAAATTAGATGGACATTTGATTCAGCTGACGATCACTTTGATATAATCATGACTAAATTGGAATATTTTAGCGACAACAATGACTCAAAAAAAAAAAAATGAAAGCACAATACTTGACTCAGAGAAATGGGGGAAAACAACAGAGCTAATGCATTATAATGATACACGAACACGACTAGTTGCCACCTGCAGCTAAACAAGAAACTTAAAAGCAATATAATAATAAAAAATATCATTGCCATAAACTAGCTCAACATTGGGTTCAAACAAATGGTAACCCGTAATCAGGGCATAAGTATGGATCCAATGAATTAAAAGCCAATATTATCATAAGTATTACAACAATCTCTAACGGGTCTTATGGTAATGTGGAGCCCTTTGATGGCTGCTGCATTTATTGTTGTTCTGTTCTTATATTGTTGTTCGCCTTTTTGTTGCCGTTCTTGTGGCAACAACAACTGCGAGAGGTACTACTAAATTTACAACGACAACAACAGCAACAACAGCAAACAGCAACCGCCTTGTGATTAATTACATTTTCTTTTTAGCCAGTTTTCTCTTTAGCCTTTTCAATTTTTTCGGCTGTTTCGCTGTCGCGTCGGCGCAGTTAACGTCGCTGTCTCTGTTGCTGTCGCTGTCGACGTAGCTATTTGAAATTAAATTTTGATTAATTGCAGCCGCCGGTCGGCACCTTTTTGGCTTTAACACTGCAGTCTTTGGTCGGCGCTACGTGAAAAGTGTTTCCAGGCCGCCACAAATTCGCTGCACTTGCCACAAACAACAAAAAAAAAAAACAAAAAACAAAACCAAAAACAACAACAACTCAACAATCCGCACTTGCCCCTGCCCCGTCCCGTCCCTGCCCTGCCCTCTCCTTTCCCCCCTCCTCATGCACTGTCCCGCTGTGCGCGCGTCAGTCAACCTTCTTGAAACGAAACAATTTTCAGGTGTGAAAAATTTTGAAATGCGCTTTCAATTTGCGCTGCCTGCGCCTTCTTCAACGGCAACGTCAACGTCGACGTCGACGTCAACATCGGCATCAGCAACTGCGCCGGCTGCGACAGCGGCCCATTAACGCAGCAACCAAATAAAGTCATTACCAACTGCCAGCCCAGGCTGGGCCAGGCCATGGCAAGGGAGGGGTTGGAGTTTGCTAGTGTGTAGTGGTTAGGGGTAGCGGTAGCGGGTACGGAGGGAGGGGAGTGGTAAGAGATTAGGGGACTGCGTTTTGGGGCCTGGGCGGCGTTGTCTTCTAATGCGCCCCAGCAATTTGCTACGTAGGCCGGCCACACCTACCTGCTGCCAAACATGCAACACGAACGCCCCATTCACCCCTCAAACCCACTCCCCTCCCCCCCGTGCCAACATCCAGTTGCCCAGTTGTGGCATTGCCTAGGCGAGCGTCTCGTTTGGTCTGTTGCCTTTTTCGTGCCTGTCTTGTGGCTAGCAGGGATCAGATAACTCAATTATTCGCGGCGTAAACAAATGCTGCCTCTCAGGGTTTTAGCCAGCTCCAACTACAACTACAACTACAACTACAACAACAACAACAACAACAACAATTTCAACTTCAACTTTAACTGCAGCTTGAACTGCAGCAACCAAGGAGCAGCCAAGCAGCAACAGCTCCAACACCAAAGAGTTCGCGATGCAGCTCCAGCTTCTTCCCTGCGATGCTGTTCAAAAGAGATGGGTTATTATCCCAGGCATAAATGGATTGTAAACGTGATTTTTATAGTCATTTAGCATAATAATGCATTTTATGGTCTGCCAGAGTCCAACTCAACTTTGCTCTGCTCTGCTCAGCTCTGCTCTGCTCGCTAGACCCAATCTCTGTAACGTTGCGTCCAGTTTTTTTTTTGGTCTCCAGTCTCCAGTCGTCTCGCAGCTCCAAATCCATCTCCGTTTCCATCTCCCATCTTCCGTCTTCGTCCTCGCCCTCGTCTCAACAGTAAATTAAGCGTTTCTACGGTTGGCTCTTTTCGCTCTGTTAGCTCTTTTGGCTTTGAGTGCCTGCTTAGTGCAAAGATTTGTTTTGTGGCTAACCGCGAAGAGAAGAAGTTGGTTAGAGCGAGATCAGATGGCAGCCAAAAAAAAACAGTCAAGAGCGAGCAGAGCCAAACCAGCTAAATTACGTTTATGCGCACATCATTATTATGATGATCAAATCAATTGTTGCAAATTGACACAATTTACACATCCCTCAAATGAATCCATTCCAGAATTATCTCATTAAGCTGCCTGAATTCTTTAAATTACATTCTCTTTACGTGTACCAAATAAACAACAATTACATTTTATTTACTTTATAATTAACTTAAGCTTAATATTTTTCAAAGGACAAACAGCGCTGAGAAAATACATTTCTATTTTATGGGCAAACAACAAAAAAGGGAATTTCTACAAAAAAAGTTAATCGATTTTTCAACAACAAAAAATGCGCCGTTTTATGAATAAAATATTTATTTCTCCCATTTGTAAATTGTATTTTTATAATTTTATTGCAATTGTTGCCTGGCCAAAAACTGAAGCACTTTTTTCAATTCAGATATATTTACTTAAAAAATAACACATATTTTGCTGTAAATTGTATTTTTATAATTTTATTGCAAATGTTGCCTGGCCAATATTTTCCAAAAACTGAAGCACATTTTCCTTAGTTCAGATATATTTAAATGAAAAACACATTTGATGCTGTAATTTAGTTAAATTTAGTTCTTCCAGTTCATTCCTATTTGCACTTATCACGATATGCCGAAAATGCGACGCATAAACTTAAATGTTGATGATCCAAATTTGTTGCCATAAACATCGACTTCGTCGTCTCTTGACTGACTGACTTCTTAGCCAATTTGCGCGTTTGTGAACGGGCCACGTTTGTTATTCACGCTTTTCAATTGAGAACGCGCCGCACAGATGTCTTCCCACTCCCCACTCCCCAATTCCCCTCACCCCCTATCACCAACCTTACTGTGGCACCAGGTGCTGGCCAAGTTTTGGTACAGCTCTATAAAGAGAGAAACCTCATCCTTAGTGTGTGCTGTGCCGCTTGGATTGCCAATGGTTGGGTTGGGTTAAGTTCGAATCCTCGTTTTATTGTTTGTCTTCTTTATTACAAGTTAAAGCGTAATTACTCAACAAATATGCGGCAATTTGCGAAGCCTGCAAGCGAGAATAAGCCAGCTCCTCGCTTGCTGTTGCTGCTGTTGCTGTTGCTGCTGTGGCAGTTGCTGCTGCTGTTGCTGCTGCTGTTGCTGGCAGTTGGCATTTTTTGTGCGGCCGGAGAAATCAATCGGCCAAATGCTTGGCCGCAAAATTGTATTTATTTTATATCGCTTATGGTATTTTTGGGTTTTGCGCTTTGTATTTTGCTTTTTGCTCGAGATCCTTGCGCTTTGCTTCTGCCCCGCTTGATCTTAGCCGACTGGTTGCTGGTTGCTGGTTGTTGTCGTTGTTGGTTGCTGGTTGCTGGTTTGCTGGTTGCTCTTATCTGACCGCATTGCAATGAAGTAATCCAATTTGCAAGCAAGGTTGTCATTTTGGCGTGCCAAGGTGCTCATTACTGTCCAAGCAGAGGAGTGCACCTCAATCTAGATCTGATTGGAGTGCACCAGTGTTGGTAAATTACGCATGCAGTTAAGTGTTGCCTAACCAGTCATAAATCTCAATTGAATTTACGAAACGAAAACCCGTTTTCAATTCCCTCCCCCTAAGCAATCAGTCAGCTTGTCTAGCTGCTTGATAATAATAGTCGAGAGTGCTCGACAGACAAATACCCCATTTGACTAAATGTCATTTCTGAATATTCTTGTGAGGCTGAAAAATCGATACTTCTCAGTATCAAAAATTATGGTTAGATTGGTAATTACTTTAGTCTTTGAGCCATCTTCACGAAACAAACCATAGAGAGAGAGAGAGACACTGGTTAGTAGCGGGGTCATTCGACTCATATCTAATGGGTATGTTGTTTAGGGAAGGGGGGGGGAGTGGTGGGTGCATGGAAAGGCAACCCGACGCGTCTGCGGGGTGTTAAATGTTGCGCTGCTTTAAGCATTTCTTGTCCATTGTTTTCGCACAGCACTCAAAATATTATCAAAATACTTATCAAACAATAAAGCAAACTTGCGCGGAGATAGACGGCTGCTGCGGAGGGGTATTTTTGAGTATTGGGCATTTGGGTTGGTATTGGGGTTAGGCCTCGTGCCGCTAGTCTCTCCCTCTGTATATATATATATATATATATATATATATATGTGTCTATGTAGATTTGCTTGATTTATATACAATTTTGGGTTTTGGCTTATCGATGCGATCAAAACTCAAACCGCACGCGACCTTCATAAAAATGTTGCCCTTTGAACAAAAGTAATTTTCAAATTATTTCCAGCAGCTTTGGGGTTGCCAATGGAATTTGATTTCCCATTCTGATTTCGACTTGTCCAGGGTGTCGTTTGACACGACACGACAAAACACGACACAACACGACACGAGACGACACCAGACGACACCAGACGAGACGAGACGAGACGAGACGACACAAGATGAGAGGAGAAGACAGCCGACGACGAATGTTTATCAAAACAAGTAAATCGCATAAAAATTGAGCCATTGTCAAGGGTCCATCCTGGCTGTGGACTGTGGCAATGGGAGAGGAAGGGAATTGAGGGAAGCATATCTTGGTGGTTGTTTTCTGATTTTTGTGGCTATGTGCAAAGTCAGCAGAACAAAAGGCAGCTGATCTGATGCTAAGCCTCGATTAGTTGTTATTATAGTCGCATTTAAGCCATTATAAATTTCGAGTGTCATTCATTCTATTTGTTTGTTTTATTCGGCTGTCAAATGAAGTCTTCTATCCAATTGATATCGCCTTAGATTGACACCAACTATCCTATGATATTAGAAGTCGAACATCTATTTAAAACACAAAAATCTCTTCGAAAGTGTTAGAACTTTCTAAATAAAGAAATTTCATAATTGTTTTGTAATTGTAATTTCCAAATGCTTATTTAGAAAATATGTAGCATTAGAATAGTTTTTACTAATGTGTCTTATCTGTCATTATTGTATTGTAGTTTAAACATCATCTTAAGCTATTTAGTAAAAGCTCAATTTTTATTTTTATTTTTTGTTTTCTAACTTTAATTTTAATTTTTGTTTTAGTTTTTAATCAATATCGAGTAGCTTTTTTATTTCAGTTATAGGATATATAATTTATTCATTATTCGCAATAATGTTTATTTAAAAATGTTTTTCTATCTCTAATTTTGATTTTTTGTTTTAGTTTTTAATTTTTTTTCAGTTATAGGCTATATCAATTATTGATCATATTTTTTTGAACTTCAACAATATCTTCGATTTCGATATATGTACAAATAACAATGCTTTTCGCACTTCCCTCAATCAATATTTTTGCTTATTTGTATATAAATATTTCTGTTCATTCCACTAACTTGCCAGAAGTTTTGACTTGTTTTGACTCAAAACTGTGTATCCTATTCAAATCTCTTATTGCCTTTTCAAAAGCTTTCTAATGCCACCTCATCTTCTCACGCTGTGCTAACAACAATAATAATAACAACAGCAACAACAACAATAAAAACAACACAGCAGAAACAACTATTAGCCGGCCACTTTGGGCAGACAACTGGCGCTAATCCCGACAAGCCACCAACAAACGATGCCGCAACCAATGCCAATGTTGAGCCGACTCCAGAGACCCAAATCCTTGTCGATTGCTCACTTTAATGCGTGTCACCCTGCAAAGTTTCCCCTGTTTCCCCTGTTTCCCGTGTTTCCCTTTCCCGTTCGTCGCATCCCCCTTTGCCATCTATGTTGCGTCTGTGTTTGTTTTTGTGTTTGCCACATCCAATTCTATTCCCATTCCCATTCCCATTACCATTTCCCATTGACGGGTTCACTATTTACGTCATGTTGTACATGTTAAGCCGACAAATCGGTTGCGATTGATTAAAGTGTGTCCTGGCTAAAACAACCAACCGCCGCCACCTTATGCCTAGGCGGCTAACCATGCGCCCCCATGTTGGACCGATTGTAATCTTGACTTCATTATCGGCTTTTGGAAAATATTTGTCAAATTTCAAATGTGGCCAACGTTCAAGCGGGTCGCAAAAGTTAAGCCGCTGGCGACGTCCACCTTAGCCGCGCTCGAGGCTTGCAACTCGAGGGCAATCTCGATTCTTGTATGTGTCCTGCAAGAGCTCTTGCCATGAAATTTGTCATATCCTTATCGCATACGCATCTAGGCATCTGGTGGTTGTTTGCCAAACATATTTCAGCGATGCTCGACTAAAGGAGGCGTGAAATACGCCAGTTGCCGTGTCGAACCAGCAAAGCCTCGACGTGTGTGCCGTGCAAGGATTTGCCAGCCAGGTTTCTTGTGGCGCGACCTGGTCCCAGTGGAGCAGCTCTGAACAACTGCGGTGGCTGGCCGTGAAATCGCTGCATGCGTTCAGGATTACGCAAATTTAAGCTGTGTATGCGGGCTAAGCTTGGGCCAGCAATAAACTATCGAATCTTGGCTGCAACGCATCCAAGGGTTGTAGGATGTACGATGTGGGATGTTGGATGTGGGATGTAGGATGTGTGATGTAGAATGTATGATGGTTAATGTAGGATGTAGGATGTAGTATGTACGATGTACGATGTAGAATGTGGGCGGAGGATTTAGGATGTGGGATGTAGTATACTGGATGTAGGATGTGTGATGTAGGATGAGTGATGTAGGATGTGGAATATAGGATGTGCGATGTACGATGTACGATTTGGGATGTGGGACGGAGGATTTAGGAAGTAGAATGTGGGGTGTAGGAAGCAGGATGCTGGATGTGGGACGAAGGATGTGTTATTTGGGCTGTAGGATGAGCGATGTAGGATTTGTGATGTACGATGTAGAATGTGGGACGGAGGACTTAGGATGTGGAATGTGGGATGTAGGGTGTGGAAGAACTATGATGTAAGATGTACGATATAGGATTTGGGATATACGGACGGAGGACTTTGGATGTGTTATTTGGGATGTAGGATGTGGGATGTGGGATGTGGGATGTGGGATATGGGATGTGGGATGTGGGATGTAGGAGGTAGGATGTAGGATTTGGGATGTACGATTGATGATTTGGGATTTATTTTCGCGTGTTTACGAATCATTTCTAACTATAAGAAAATATTTTCTTAATATTAGAAATGCTTGACGCACAAAAATAAAAAGTTTTCAACACTCACAAAGAATAATTTTATTTTGTATATTGCTGTTTTTATATTAAAATATTTTGCATTTATAAAAAATAGATGTGCAAGTCTAGAAACAAAAAGAGAAAAAATATCTTCTGACATACAAAAAATATTAATAAAATGAGCTTCGCTCAATATGGTTAATTTTTTTTTAAATTAAACTTAAAAAAACTTTAATGATTTTCCCCAAATTTTAGATAAATCTAGCAAAATAAAAACCATGTGTATTTTGTATAAAAATATATAAAATTTGGTTGGGCATCAATGTTTTTTTTTTTTCCTAGGATGTTGGGTTGTAGGCTGCAGCTTATGGGCGTGGCAGGGTGTCGAGTGCCAGGGTGAAGAGTGCCCCATGTGTGAGTGTCGGGTGCCCGGCAGTTGATTGCTAGAGCTGCGCTCCATTGAACACTTGCACTAATTACAATTGCAATTACGCTTCGTGCGAATTGTGAATCCGCGTCCGCATCCAAGTGCTTGGGAGCCAAAATGCGTTCGCACTTCCCATCATTAGGCTGCCTGGCAAAGGGAAAGAGAGAGAGGTAGGCAGAGAGGGGTAGGGCAGCGGTGGATTGAACGGTGCATTGCGTTGCATATTAATCAAATTAGCTCCAATTTTTTTTTTGTTGGCTTCGCCTTTGGCTTAGGCGACGTTTTTTTTTTGGTTTGTTGTTTCTTTATTTTGTGTTGTTTTTTTTTTTATTTTGCTGATCGCAGAAATCATTTTAATGACATCGCAACGGGGCACCAAACAATTGAGTTGTCAACCAGTGGGGCTGACGGGGCGTGGCATCTGGGGCGTTGATGACATTAATAAACGCAATGCGCTTATGCAAAAAGTATGAATACAAAAAGTAAATAAATAAAACAAAAAAAAAATATATGTATAAAAAAACAGCGGCAAAGTTGCAACTGCAACTGAAACAATGTTAATTACCAAAGCCAAAGCGACAAAATTGTAACAGTGGCAAAGCCAGCGGCATACCAAAATGGGCGTGGTTGCACTGCACAAAGCTGGGCATCTGCTGCCGCAATATGAATGTGAAATGGAAGTGGATCTGGATCTGGATGTAGAGCAGCAGGCAAATACGGCCCAAGGCCGATCAGTTGAAGCGTTGCAGCATTAATTGCCATCTGCCCCTTGGCCCAAGAAGCTGCAACTCAGAATGCAAAGCGCGGCAAAGCGATTGAGTGACTCCCTTCGTCCCATTCCTTTCCTTCTGCTGCCCCCAACCTTCTCTTCACTCTATGGGTGTGCTGTAGCTTAGTGCTTATGAAAATGAATGAGACCACAATTTGTGGCAGCAGCCCGCTCCACACAAACAAGCAACACCACCCCCACTCCACTCCCGTTCCTACTAAAACAGCCATAATGAAAGCCACTGATGACTTCTACGTGTCCATCAAAAGCTGCTTGAAAATATAGCAAGGGAGCATCTGAGGAAAGTGGTTGGCAATGAGTGGGTAGGGGACAAGTGGCAAGGGGGGTTTTATTGTAGACTATATAGACTTTATACGGCTGGACGCCAAATGATTTGTGCCACAAAATCGGGCCAGCAATTTGGCAAGTGTTGCGATTTGTGGGCATGGGCGTGGCAACAACCCACCAAAAAACCCCATCACATAATGCTTGATGTGTTGCCAGCGATGCACAGTTGATAAAGTTTAACAGCAACCGAGGCAGCCATTGTTCTCATAAAAAATAATAACAATAATAATGTCATCCATTACACAAAACTTAACTTTTAAAAAGTTTTTGAGCCATTTTAGAAAGAAATTTGTAATTGCTTCTGAACATTTTTCATCAGTCTTGCAATTAATTTTGAGTAATGCCAAACATATTTAACATATGCAATAAAACTTACAGATACTTTCAGATAAATCGGTTCAGTTGGGCTTATGACAAATAAAATTCTATTTATCAAGTTATGTGGAAGACTTTCAGATCAAGATTCCTTACATAAAGTATAACAGACAATAGACAGAGAATTAAAAAATCCTTCAGAATATTAATTTTTAATTAATTTTTTTTATTTGATAAGGCAAATTTTTATAGATTATAGTCAAATAATTGAAGTTTACCCATGAATTGTGTAAAACTATGTTTTAGTTGAGGTGTTGGTGTTGGTGGTGCAGGACTCTCAGATTACTGTTGCAGTCAAAATATTCACATGTCGATTTGGGATTAAACACTTGAACAGCGCAACACAGACAAAGAGACAAACATACATTTTATCTACATATTTACGTTAGCATTTTACGGCTGAGGGGCATAGGAATTGAAGAGGAGCCATGCCCACACTGACACGCCCTATTCCAAATTGGCCACATAAAGATAGAGAGCGAGCGAGAGAGAGAGAGAGAGAGAAGAAGCAGGAGAAGAAGAAGAAAAAAAGGCCGCGCCATTTGCGGCTAATTTTGTAAATCATGATATCGTAATTAATTTTTGCAGCCGCAACACACAAAACTCAAAAGGCAGCTGCGTCAAGCGTCAGCAGCGGCAGCGGCAGCGGCAGCGGCAGAGACAGAGACAGAGGCATAGGCAGAGACTGTTGCGTTCACATCGACGTCAGCATCTTTAGCCAGAAATCCTCCAGCATGGCATACAGACAAAAACCAATTAATATTTGAGCAATGCTCCTGCGGCAACAATTAAAGTCAACGGCAACAACAAACCACAAAAGCAACACCAACAACAACAGCAACAACAACAACGGCAACAAAAACAACAAAAACAACAGCAACAACCAACAAAGCAACGAAAAGACGAGAGAAGAACAAGATTTTTATTGAGATCTCAAAGATGCAAAGTGATTTGAATTTGATTGCGCCGCGCGTGCGCTCTTCTCAGCTTATATTCCCCTTCCTCGTCCTGCTCTCTTTGCCACTGCTCATTGTCGGCACACAGAGACGGCGAAGAAAAATACAGATAGAGTGTGTGCGAGTGAGACAGACAGCGAGAAGAGGGAGATAGGCAGACAGACGCAGTGGGGTGCAATAGGTGTGAAAACCCTGCTGCGTTTTAAATGCAAGCTAATAAGAACGAGAACGACAACGAACAGAGCAGTGGGTGGGGCAGGGAATGAAGGAGGAGGAGGAGAAGCAAAAGCAAAAGGAGAAGGAGAAGGAGAAAGAGAAGAAGCAGAAGGAGAAGGAGAAGGAGAAGCAGTGATAGGGGTACTGTGGCTGCGAAACATGAACATAAACGAGTCCACATCTCTGAAGGTGTTGTTCGTGATCGTTACAAGCGGCCGACAAGCAACAAACAACAAGCAACAACCAAAAGACAACGGACAATGGACAACGGACAACGGACAACGGACAAGAGACAAGCATAACCAATGTGTGGATCGTTGTCGATGCCAAAATGCATTTTTATGTTTATAGCTGGTTCCGAAAAACTAAAAAAAAAACACCAAAAGCGTAAAGCACAATGAATACTCAAGTTTTATTGTTCAGCGGCTGCACACAAATATATAAAGTGATTTTTTTTTTTTTTTTTTGATTTAATCAGCGTTAAAGCTCATCTAATTTGCTCAATTGCGATTTTTCGTCGTGTGTTAATTTAAGTAAGTCTAATAAATGCAACAAATCGATTGCAATATGCAAATTAAATTCAATATAAATTTATTTGTTTAGTTTATGTTTTCTTACTCAATATCTTAATGAACTTATTTGTATAGATTATTTATGAGACTTTACTCAGATCATATTATTTCATTAAACTGACACATTTGCATTTTATGAGACACTTTATAAATTGGTTAAAATAACGAGCAAAGATTGAGTTTAATTTAATAACTTTCGATGTTTTTTTATTTTGTCATAATTAAATTTCATTAGAGTGTTAATCAATTTTAATAACAAAGAGCTGTCATCTTTAAAATCAATATTATAAATATTCCTGCCCGAATGCCAATAAATATATATATATATTTATTGACTTTTATAACTTTCAATCATTAATTGAATTTAGTTTAAAGAAAGTCAAAGAAGCAATGACCATGATTTATGCCACAGAAGAAACTAAAAATTTGTAATACGGTTAATGTACAATCACTTAACAGCGAACAAGTTAAAATTCGGCCCACAAATTGGCCAACTAATGCAGCCAAGAGTTGTGATGGCCAATAATAAACCGCAAAGGGGCTGAAATGAAAAGGAAAACGTGCTGGCAACGAGCGGCTGGGGAGCGAAATCAAATCAAGCGACAAATAAATGTAACAAATGCGACAACAACACCCACACAACAGAGCAGCAAAACAACGGCAAGGACTGTAAAGGACAGCAAGGACATCAGGACAGACAGACAGACAGACAGCCAGGCAACCAGCCAGCCAGCCAGCCAGCCAGCTACGAGTCACAGCCACAGCCACAAAAGGCGACCTCAAAACGGCTGCCTAAAAACTCAATTACATAACAATCTGTTCACATTTTTTCACACACCATCAACTTTAAATGAGCTCTCGCTGCGGGTGGTGATGGGTGAGCAGCACAAGGGCAGAGCGGGCGCGGGTGAGTAAGAGCGAGAGCAAGAGAGATAGCATTAGAGGGCTGCTGGGCACGTCGCCAAGCTAAAAATGAGCAATGCCAAAACGGTGGGCGGTGGGCGTTGGGCAAAAGGCACTCGAAATCAAATTACGAGTTAACAACAACAGCAACAAGGAAGCTCTGTCGACGCCCCCAAACTGAGGGTTGGACGGTCTAGCCAGCCAACAACAACAACAACAGCAACAACAACAACAGCAGCAACAACAACAGCAGCAACAACAATCACGACGAGGACAAACAAATTACAATGTAATTTATTTGCCGCCAGCGTTGTGAGGAGAAGCAGCCAAGGATAAGGCCGTGCTGCAGCAGCCAAAGGCAGAGCAAAAGCCAGCAGCAGTAGCAGCAGCATTGGCAGCAGCAGAGGCAGCAGCAGAGGCAGAAGGATGCCGCTGATGTTGGCGTTAGAGAAAATCAATCGCGACAGCTAAGTAGACAGCGAGAGGGCCACGGAGAAGGAGACGAAGAAACGCGAATGACAATATCGAGAAAGCTTTTTGGTAATAGGAGGGAATGGGTGTGGGGGGGGGGGTGTGGGGTGTGCGGTAGCAGCACCATGAAACTGGCCAATGAATGTCAATTGTTGTCGTCTGCAAGCCAAGCCAAGCAACCAGAAACCATCTTATGGAATTGGCCAGGCCATCCATTTGCCAAACGTTGTTTGCCCTTCACTCGAATTGGGCCTGCTAATTTTCACTTCTAGTTTGTGGCCAACATCAAATTTCATTATTTTGTCTATATATATTTTGAGTTCAAATACTCCTTTTTCTACTATTTTACTCGCCGAACCGAGGATTATTTAAACTGTCCCCAGTATTTCAGAGTTTCGCTTATCATTTTTTGTTTAGGGTATTCCAATTTTGGCTAGCTGCAGCCAATTTCGGAAAATGGTCAGTTTTTCATTATATTTTTTTTTTTTGCTTTCTGTTTTTTGTGGCTTAGATTTTGTGTTGATGTATGCCAAGTCATTCCAATTTTATGAGCCTAATGACCAATTTTCATTCACACACCCTTGATATGGTTGTGGTGGCTATATTGGGGTAACTATATCAACTCCGAAATCAGATAAATATATAGAGATATATAAGAGACCTATGTGAATAGTTTGTGTGCCAGAGAAATGCCTTTCCTCAAAACAAACAGTAAAGAATATAGAATAGGTCAGTGTATAAATGCAACAAATTTTTGACCATTTTGCATTTTAATACCCCCAGAAAACTTATAAATAAATCTTATATATATTTAGAATTTTTTTATTTTAATTATGGTTTTAAATTTCAATTTAAAATTAATTATTTTACATTTTTAAATTTTATATATTATTTTAAATTTTAATCTAAAATTAATTTAATTAAATATTTGCATTGTGTATTTTTTATGTAAGCTGACTTAATTGCTCTTAAATAAATAAATAAATTAAAGATAAAGTTTCTCCATTCTAGGTGCAGCAGCTTACTTATGATTTTTGAGTTTGATATTACAGGGTATTAAATGGTTGTTCATTTGCTAAAATTCGAAGCCAGTTGTTCATTATGTGAACAACGAGTGTCAAATGGATTTTTGAACTTGTGTGCTAACGATTCTGTTGACATGCATCGATACATTGATGTATGTATGTGTGTGTGTATGTATGCATAAATGTATGTATACTACTCCTCCTTCTATTCTAGACCTGCCCTGCACCGCTCAAGCCAAATAGCGCCCTTAATAGTTGTAACTAACTGTATTGTTGTTGCCGCAATTATTCATAATTCGTGGGCTCATAAAAATAAATGGATGCTTAGCGTAATTGCCATAATTTTCGTGTGACTTGACTTTTGGCTGGTGGATTCAGCCAACACTGACAACAACAGCAACAACAACAATAAACACAAAAAAAAAAAAAAGATGTTGCTGCTGAGCACGCAGATGGTGAGGGGAGGGGAGGGGAGGGGAGGAGAGCATTTGGCACTGCCACTGAGGGGTTGTCCCGGTCTGCATTCAAACGATTTCTTTACAAGCAACTGCAGACATATCAGCAACACAGAATTGCCCCTTTTGTTGTTGTTGTTGTTGTTGTTGTTGTTATTGTCGGTTAGAGGGCGTGGCCCAGATCCCGTAGCAAATTAGAGACACATGTGTTTTGTTTTCCAAAAAAAAAAAAAAAAGGGCACCACATAATAATATAAATAAAATAAAGAAGTCAGTACACGCAAAAATGTTGCGCTGCATCTGTTGATCCTGTTTTGTTGCCTCATTCGGTGGCAAGTGGGTGTGGCATTGACTTTTGATATGCTGCGGTCACATTATGGTTATGGTTTATCTGTTCTCTGTCACATTGATGAGCAATTAACACGGTCGTTTAACTGTGATATTTAATTGAAGCCACAACTGTTCCAATTATAAGATGCCTACGAATTGTAATTTCTATTTATAAAAAATATATATATGTATATATAAATTGTGGTATGATTTTTCCAAGTCAAGAACTCAAATTGGCAATCGGATGAATGATTGAATATTGTATATTATATGAATATTATAAAATAGGTTGGGGAGATAGCTATATTTCGTATACCTATTTCTAGTTTCATAATTATAAAAATTGCATACATCAGCTGTAATATAAATAAAACCAACCACGATTACAATTATTTTAAAGTACAACCAATTATCTGTTATACAAATCAATATAATTTTAATTTTTAAAATAATAGACAGCCTTTTTTCAAAAATCAGTGTTTGTTATGAAATGAAATGTATCTAAGCCCCAAAGTGTTATTTTTTGTGTACTCATAATTGTAATTATAAATACTAATTATAATTATTGTACATATGCAACATTATTAGATATTATTATTATATTACATTGCCTCCAAAGTGAGCTGACAGCTGAACTATATGAATTTCTGAATTTTATAAAATAAATGGTTTGCATTTCTACATTTTTGAAATAGCTGCCGTTATTAAGCAACACATTTCGGATTTGCGAATATTTTTATTTTTGTCTAGTTGGAAAATATTTTAAAATGCAAGAAAATTTGTCTAGTTTTCCAGGTGAGTTAATATCAAAGCCATTTAAAAAAAAAAATAAAAATGCAGAACAATTTTTTTGAAATTTTTGTAGAAATGTTAAAAACAGATTTTTTGAATGTATAAATGAATTTCGTACAGCTGGGATGCAAAATCAATTGAAATTGCTTATTATTTTATGAACTCAATATTATTTTTGTAATTTAATGTACTCTCAGAATCTTCATTTTATTTATTTGTATATACATATGTGTGAAACACGTATAGGGTGTAGTCAACACGATGAGACGACGTTTAGAATCGAACTGATCGCTCTGATGAGCATTTCTTTATTTTATACAAAAATCTTAAACCTAAAAACCTATGAAGCCGTTTGTAAGGCGACCTCATCCTATGTTTATTTATATTAACGGAGTCGCTTGTAAGGCGACTCCATGTGATGTTTATTCTTAAACTTGCTGAGCTTTGCAGCGTTTGTATGGCGACATTATGAGTGGTCTTCTCTTCTTAGATTAACGGGTTCGCTTGTAGGGCGACTCCATGTGATGTTTATTCTTAAGCTTGCTGAGCCACTTGGCAGTCGACTTCATGAAATGTTTTCTAAGTGATATTTTGTCATTAGAAAATAGCTGATCCTTGCAGCGTCTCATGTTCATTCTTGAACACATATATACATTTGTATATATATATCTATATATATATCATTGTCTTAGGCATCCCTTGTGAACACTTTATGTGACAATCAAACCGCAATTCGCTCGAACACTCTCAAATTGCCCAAGGCGAGCAATCAGTGCTTAGCTGTGGCAAATGTCCCACTATAAGCAACTTCACATTCCCAGTATAACATGGCATTTATTTCCCAGTATTTTTTGTAGGCACGTCTAATGCACGACAATATGTACAATACATATTGGGCTTGGAGATATTCAATGAATATTTTCCTTATTTACGTATCTTCATGATACTCGCACTTTTCAAAAATAATATTATAAAATAATAATCTTTTTAAAATATTTCCTAATTGCGCTTAGATTTTATTTAGTCTTTAGCTTTGTAATAAATTAAAGAAAACCTTTCAATTGCTTGTGTCTAGAAAAGTTAAAAGAAAACATAACCGAATCCCTAAAAAATATTCTCATATGCTGACTTATCCAATAGCAGTATCCCATTACTATATACGTCATATATTCTTCATATATTAGGTAACATATATGTATTTGTATTTGTATATAAGAAACTTGTCCGTTGCTGCTCGTTTTGATGTTATTATTGTTGCTGTTGTCCTCGACTCTGATGTTTTAATGTTGTTGCTTGTTTTTCATACTATTTCCGCTTTACAGGCAGCTTTCCCGGGGGCTTATGTTCCTGTTTCCGGCTAGTCAGAAAAACTTTGCCAGCTACCTGCTCCAGAAACTTTTCGCTTCACCAAAAACTTTTCTTCTTTCTTCACATCTTTTTTTTATTTATTTTTTTTTTTTGTTGCTTCTCAGCTTTTTGTGGGAAGCTATGGGTCGGCAGAGAGGTTAGGGAAACCACAAAAGATAATTAAAATTCATTCATTTGATTTGGCGAAGGCGTTGCTACAAGGGCTGGACAACTTGAAGGGGAGTGTGCTGGGGCTGCAGAAAGTATTGCAACTGACGGCTGCCATTTTGGTAGCAAAAAAAAAAAGAAGGCAAAAGTTGAGAGCCAAAAAAAAAATTGGAAGAAATAACTTTTGCAACAAAGTGTAGCAGAATTAATTAAGTTTTCGTACGCATGAAAATTGTATTAACAACTTGCACAGGGACTGCCAGGTGAGGCAGGCGGGCAAAAGAGTGCGCTGTGGATGGGGGTGGAAGATGGGGGGCCACTGGCGTTGTATGTCATTAATAAAATTAACACCAGCAGACAACGCCGCACATGTGACACGGAATGTACCTTGACAGCGACAGGGATACACAGAGCGGTGGGGGGAGTGGGGGGGAGGAGGGATTGAGAGAGAGAGAGAGACAGACAGTGAAGAAGCAGAGCAAAGAGCAGAGCAATTAAGAAACCTGCCAACAAAACAGTTGACACTGCAGTGGGCAATGTTGCAACGAAGCGGAGGCTTAGGGGATGCTGCACAATGTGTTTTCTTTCTGTTGTCTTTTTTTTACTTGTTTTTTTTATGTTTTTTTTTTTTTTATTGGGGAGTGGCGTTACTGCTGTTTTTTGGGGGTGGCTATCGAGAGATTTTGGGGCGAAACGAAAAAAAATATATGCTTTATAGACACCCCCGCAGCAATGACATTGATTGCTCGGCTTTTAGCCAGTTTTGCTGAATGGTCGACTGACCGTTTCTGATAGTATCGGGTGGAGGGGCGGTATAGTAGAGATGAGGGAATGCTGTTGGCTTGGTTTATAGCAAATGGGTTAAGTGTAGCGGCTCTGTTGCTGTTGCAGTCGGCGTAGCAGTTAGCTGAGCTATAAAATGAATGATTCATGCGCAGGCTGCACACACACACACACACACACACACAGACACACGACTTGAAGTTGTAGTTGCCGGCGAACAAAAGAGCAGGAGTAGGAGAGCGGGACGGGGGTGCTGTGGGTGGATGAAGTGCGAGGCGTTTATGTTAACAAATTAAAAGCAAATTGGTTCGTATTGTGCTTGATGTTTTTTATAGCCATCTCGCTTGCGCTTAAGACAAAAAAATAAACTATTCATAATACTAATAATAATAGTAGATATTATAAAAATACTATTTATATATGCAAGTAGCAGGTCTACACGCAATATAATTGAAAAAGAATAAATAATCAAAACGCCCCTCGTTAAACGCTCTCCAAAAATGAAGGGAACGGCAGCAGAGTGCGGGGATTTGTGTGTGTGTGGGGGGGGGAGGGGTGGGAGTTTGAGTTCAAAATATCGTTTGCTAATTAATTGTTAACGAATTTTCATTTTCTATTTGGCGCTGCGAAATTGCCATTTATGGTTATTGGGAGCAGCGAACGAAGCGCAGCCGAGGCTCGAGGTGCTGGAGTGTGTGAAAGAGGGTGGGGGGGCGGTGGGTAAGAGTAGCAGCAAATTGGGAGTTGAATATTGCCTTGCGTTGCGTCGACGCTGGCAGCGGCAGCAGAGTGGAGCATAATAATTTGATGTGCCGCAAATTGAAAAATGCTGCATAACTCCGCCCTTGGAAAAGTTGCTCACACACACACACACACACAAACGTGTGCGCACACTCACATGCAAAGAAAATTGAAAACTCTTCAAGTCGTTTTTGGCAATGGCGCCTTAGCCGCTGCTGCTGGCGAAAAATTCCCAGTATTCATAAAGCTTTCGACAGCCAATGAAAGTGTTCAGGCAACAGCTGTTTGTCTCGCTCTCACTGCAGCCGCCAGCCACTGGCGACTCCATATTGAAAATGGCGACGCACAACCACACACACACACGTGCACATATAGTAGCAATTCTTTGAAATGAATTACCCAGGGACAATAACAACAATAGCGGCAGCGTCGGCAGCGACGCCAGCAACATCAGCAGCAGTAGCCAAGTTGATCAAAATTGAAACAGGCGACGCTGCGCATATAAAAATTAAGTGGTTGTTGCTTTTTGATGAATTTCCAGCTCACTCGCACACACACACGCACACAAGACACACACGCACACAAACACACACACACTCGCACACATCAGTTAAATGCGACCGCAACAACATGGCAACAATCTCTGCTGCTGCTTGCTTTGGGTTGGTGTTGGTGGTTCGTTGGTTCGTTGGCTCGGTGGTGGTTGTCGTATTGCATACCCAGCTGTCTGTCTGACTCGCTCTACTCTGTACCCTCTCTCGCTCTCGCTCTTGTTGTTGCTCTCGTTTTGTATGGCACTCTCTGTGCTTGGCGCGCGCAGCCGTTGTGACGTTGACGCTGACGCTGACGCCTGGGCTCTAAGTGTGTGCGCCTTTTTGGTTTCCTCGCTTGGCGCGTCGTCAGCGGCGCTCAGTTAAAATTGAATTTTCATTGCGAGCGCTTGCGTCGTCCGCTGCTTGTTGCTGCTGCCCCGCACTCTTTCTCTCTCTCCTAAAATAAAAACACCCACACAAAGACACGCTTACACAGGCAGTCAGGCAGGCAGGCACACACACACACACACACACACACACGCACATACAGAGAGATAACTATTAAAGCTTTCAGTTGAGAGGCGCGCTCTGAGACTATCTTAAACTAGTTGGAGTGCATTCATCGTGTGTGTGTTATTTATTTTTTGCATTCCTTGGGCGAACGCCGGCCGACGGCAAACGGCAAGCGGCAAACGGCAAACGGCAAACGGCAAACTTGCACATCATCATTGTTTATTTTTTTTTGAGCACGTAAAACTGAAAGTAAACGGTAAACGGCGCCAGTGTGCGACAAGTGCCAGTGCACATACATACACAGATGCATATGCATGTATGTGTGTGTTAAGTGTTTAGTGCGTATTTTAGTTCGCGAGTGCTTGTAAAAATTTGTTGTGCTTGTTGTTGTTTTGAAAAACTCGAAGGCATTCCATGGCCTAAACAGATTGCCACAGATTGGGCCATAATGGTACTAGAACAACAACAACAGCAGCCCACAACAACACCAGCAGCCGCAACGGAAAGCAAAAAGCTCAGCAACATTAGTAATAATAACAATAATAACAACAACAACAACAACAACAACAGCAACATCAACAACAATAATAATAATAACAAGAATAACAGCTGCAGCAGCAGCAGCAGCATCAACTTTAGCTTGAAACAGGAGGACAACAATAGCAGTGACAACAACAGATCACCTGAAGTTAAGCGCCAAAGAACAAGTCACAGTTCGGGTCACAGCTCGAGTCACAGTTCGGGTCACAGCTCGAGTCACAGTTCGAGTCACAGTCATAGCCTGCATCACAGCCATTTGGCAGCGACGCCGCCACAGCTGCAGCAACGTTTGAGCGGCGCCTCGAGCAGCAGCAGTAGCAGCAGCAGTGCCGTCACCATGCCATCGGAGGGACTGCATCCGACGGCTGCACTGCAGCTCTATGCTGCCGCCGCACAATTGGCACCCGGCGGCGTACGCGTACCACCATGGGGACCATTCCTGCAGTTTGGGGTGCCCGGCGTCTTTGGCCCAAACGGACCGTTTTTGGGCCGGCCGCGTTTTGAGGCCGCCGCCGGCGGACATCCCACCACAGCCGCTGCTGCAGCGGCTGCCACCCAAATGGCAGCGGTTAATGCCAGCAATGCCTTTGCAAATCTCACCGGGCTCAGTGCCGCAGCGTTGCGCAACGTAAGCGCCGCCCAAACGACAGCAGTTGCCGCCGTTGCCAGCACCGTTGCAACCATACAGCATCGCCTCATGATCGGCAGTCGGCAGAGCTTACCGCCGGCGGGTCCGCCCAGCGAGGGTTCCAATGAGGATGGCGGTAAGTCCAAAAAAAACACACACATATAAAAAGAGAGGGCGAGAAAAACCAATCTAAAATCAAGAATTCTTGCTTCGAGTACGAAACACCACTTAAACCAAGAATATAGTCGAAGATTAGGTCGGAATGAAGAATCAAGTTCGTTTTATATTCTCAATTACAGCTCCATTTTTAATGCACACTCTTAACTGGAGATTGCGATAGTAAGATGAGGTTAACATTAAGATTAAGATTAAGCTTCAGATTCTCCATCAATATATGCAATTTGCCACTATAAGAAAATAAGAAAAATAATTCCATCCGTTAGAAGCTCATCGACAGGGCCTAAGCTTAGCTTAGGATCATGTGAGCTCCTACAACGGCGTCGATTAAATAAAGGTAACAAATCTTAATTAAGATGTTGTGATCGATATACAAATCCCTTTCTCATTCTATGTTCCCTTTGTACACATATGTCTGTAAATGTTCATATGTATACCAAATTGATGATCTTTCAAAAAGACCTTAAGAATTTTATCTTTCTTTTTCTTCTTAGAAATCAGCATGATCAACTTCAAATCGCAGGTCCTTTACAACATTTTTGGTAAACTATTCCCCCAATTATAATCATAATAAACTATTTTCATCATAATAATCAATATATACCAATTTAGATGCTCGTCTAAGGAACTTCCAAATATTGCACCTGTTCCGAAGTAGATTCAAATGAAATACTTCCATAGAAATCTATCGAATTTAGTATGGATTATTATTAACAAGTTAAATATCGTTAGTCAAAATTTGAAATTTGATCATATTTCGGATGCGCAAGAAATCAATTTATTTAATCTTTTCATGGTCAGACGACTTGAAACGCCTAATTAAAAGATGTGCGAAATACATTTGAGCTCATTTTTATGGATTTTTTATTAGATTCACAAATCTTTTATAATTTATTGCGAAGTCTTGAAAAAGGGAGAGAGATAGCAAAAAAGAGAGAGAGAGAGGGAGATAGATTTGTGTTTCTCATTGTGACTATTCCGCCATGCGTTATCAATAGGCGAGTCGCAATATGCTAATTCATTCAATTAGCCGATGCGCTAAATGTGTTTGGATTGTCAGTTTTGCCAGTCGCTTGACTTTTGCTACCTACAAAACATATTTATTGATTTAGCTAATCAGCAAACGCTTATTATGTAAAATCCGATTGATTTTTGCATACAAAGTAGTTTTTTGCCCGGTCGATTATTGTAATCGACTCGATGCCTCGATTGTGAGCTGATGTGAAATATATATTCGATTTGGTATTCGAATTATTGAAACGCCATCTGAATGAATGACAATAATAATGTAGACACACATATTTAAGTATAGTGTCTACAAGAATTTCTCATTCACAACCACAAAAGAATCTCAAATTCTTTGAATATTCGGCGACAGTTCTAACATTTTGATTCATACTTGTTGAATTTATTACAATTTACAAAATTAAGCTCTATCATCAAATGGCAAATTAGTTTACAAGGATTGCCCTTGACATCATCAACGGGAGATTATTAATTTTTACAAAAATGCTAATTTCTTTACAGTTAACTTTATTATATTTTAAATACCTTTTTGGACTTTACACATCACATATATAGGAATAATCAGTTAAATTTTCAAATTAACAATTTTTCTTTTTCTTTTTATAATTTATCAAATGAAATCCAGTTGTTTATACAGATTTATCTAGAGTCTTCCGTCAAGAATTTAATATGCATAATTACAATATTTATTTGGACTTTTGCCCATTTTGTAATATTATTTTCGAATGTACCAAAATTCGTAATTGATATTTTCTATATGCAACGTCTTTTGTCTTGAGCTTTATTATTTGTATAATACTGATTTCGCGTAATGTTCAAAATTATTGGTATCGTTATACATTAATAATCGGTTAATCATCTATTGAATCATATCAAATGATTTGCCATCCAAGTCTCGTTGTGGGTAAATGAAAACCAATTTTCTTTGATTGTTGTTTCTTGGCTTAAAGAACGCATTTGATTTGCTGAACAGCAATCACTGGGCCAAATTGATGAGCAATTGAGTTAGCTGCGTTTTGATTGCCAACTCAAACATGCAGCGAGCCAAATAAGCCTGGCCCAGAGGCGTCCACAAGTCAGAACCAGAGCCAAAGTCAGAGCCGCGGCTCATTGGCCAATTAGCATTAACAAATGATGGCTAGTTGGTGTAATTATGGTCGTAATGCACATATCCAATGCGTTGATACCGTCGTGCAAGCCCAATGCCATCGACGGGGGGCGTTTGCATGTGGGCGTGGCCACCAAGGTGCGCTCTTGAAGTGAGCAGCTTTTTGCTGGTTATTAACTGCACTTTGCCGCGACGCTTGTGGGGGAATGTTTAATTAATTGCCAAGCCAAGCACCACTCACCACATAGACAGACAGACAGACAGACAGACAGACAGACAGAGAGAGAGAGAGAGAGAGAGAGTGGTTGGAGTGCAGTGGGAGGGGGGCATTCGTTGGGGACAGGCAGCGCCTACTTCCTGCGTCGCCATTTTAAAAAGCAATTATTAATTTGATTTGATTCAATTTGATTAGCCAACGCGCGATGGCAGAAGATAGTCAGTCGCGCTTGGTGGGACTCCAAGTCGGCGCCGCAGACGTGGGCGCACACACATGTCTGTGGGCGTGGTGTGGTGTGGCTGCCGTTGGGTGGGTGTTGGGATCGTTTTGGTTGTTTGGTGCAGGGGTTCACTTCAGTTTTGTGTCGTTGCCAATGCTCATTAATCATTTTGCTCAGCTAAAAAACAACGAAAAAAATAAAAAACAACACTAACAGAAAATACGGTAGGTGGGGGGGGGAGAGGCAGAGGCGGAGGAGGGGTTGGCGGGCGTGTAGCGACGACAACACACACACACACACACACACACACGCACACACATCACCATCAGTCACATGGCCATGCTCCGGTTTTCTTTTTTTGGTTGCTTTTGCTCATTTCATGCCGGAAATGAAGAAACTGTCATAAAACGATCGAAATCATTTATCATGCGATTTTTCGTTTGGCGCCGCCATTTTGTTGCTTCTTCTACGTCTTCGTCTTCTTCTTCTTCTTCTCCTTGTACCCCAGCCACTGTTTGCTTTTCGGTTTATGTTTTGCTCGTAATGAATTCAAAATTAGTTGAAGGAGTTGGCAGCAGCAGCAGAAAAAGCAGAAGCAGCAGCAGAAGCAGCGGCAGAAGCAGCGGCAGAAGCAGCACTTCCGCCTTATAAACTGAGTGACCGACGAGCGGCGAGCGGCGTGCGGCGAGCGGCGACTGACAGATGATGAATCGCTGCTGGCAAATAGATTTGATTTCAATTTAAAAAGTATTTCCGTCTCGTAATGAGGTTTTTGGGTCAAGCGAAGGGTCCCAAGTCCCACGTTCCCAACTGGACGGAAGTCAAGTTTACCTGCAAACACACAATATTATATTAATTATATATGTAATAAATATACCTGCAAGAATGCCTTGGAAAGGAACTTTTAAGGATGCGAATCCTGATCATTGAATGCTAGAATGCTGCACATTCAAGATTGAAAGCTCAGCACACAGAATGAAATGTGTGGCAACGTTGGCGATTGCCGAAAATATAAGAAGCCAGCTTAAGAACAGTTTATGTGTCACTCAACATAATGTAAAAACGTTTACGAAACAAACAAAGAAGAATTTAAAAAAAAACACACACACAAAAACTAGTAAATGAAAATTAGCGTAAAGAAATAGGGTCAATTAATGGGTAAATGATCGAAAAAGAATAAATTGTCAAATGAATTACAGTTGTAATTGAATGACAAGTATATTCATAAAAAGTGAACAGTTGAGTGAATACAATGAGTACCATTCATTCATTCATTCATTTATTCATTCGTGTTTTTGCATGCTCCGATAAACTTGCCGCAAGCTCAGCATTCTAACAATTTGGTCAATAATCATTTGCTTTTCGCCTACAATTAAGTTAAAGCCGCTTACGAATATACCAGGAAGCCGTCATTTCCAACACCCCAAGCCCCCTTCTCCACTCACATAACGCCAAGTCGCAGCGCTATCCCCATTTATGTTTTGGCACACCCTTTCTTCAAAATTGGACAGGCCAAAGCGATTCGTTTTTTTTTTTTTGTTCTGTTTATTTTCCTTTTTTCCGTTTGGCTTTGGTTTTGTTGTAGTTGCCTTAATTTTTATGACTTAAGTGGCTCGCGCGTCTTGTCCGTGGAGGGGCGGGGAGGGGGGGATTGGTGCTGGTGCGGTGGGTTGAGGTCGGTTAGGGGTGTGTAACTGTAATATTACTTGGCTGACGCGCGCTGTAAACGAAGGTAGCATGCCACGGAATGTGTCTGTGGCATGCACACAACAAACACAAACACACAACTCACACACAACAAACACACACACAACTCGTTTCGCTGCCATTTCTCAGGTCTCTCAGTGTTGCAGCAGCGTTGCCAAATTGCACAAAAGATGATGTTGGTGGCCAAAGTGGCTATTCCATTGTGGCTCGTTGCATATTGTTTGTTGGACATGGCACATGGCACATGGCACATTGCACTTGGTGCACGCTCGGTGGGCGCAATAATCATAATAAATTTCAATTATCCTTTTGCAGCACAAATCACACAAATGACGCAAGCCGCTCACACCTCCCCCCCCCCCTATCCCCCGCACTCGATAAAGCAACCAAAGAGGCAACACATCCCCTTTTTATTTTGTGCACTCGCATTCAGGCTAAACTCTCTGACTGGTTATTATTAAGTCATTTGAATGCACTTTGTGTGCATGCGAGTCACTCACACTCACACTCACACTCAGACTCACACTCAGACTCAGACTCGAAACATTCGTGAAATGTGGCAACGCTGCGCCCTTTCGGTTTGCCCGAATCGTTTTGCTTGCCGTTTGTCGCTTTGCTTTTAATGTCTCTATTATTGTTGTGTATTTGGTGTTGTTATTGAGTTATTAACACACACACACACACACACACACACATACACATACACACAGAAATACACACACACACACACACACATGCACACAACAAATTCAAACTGACCATCGCGTCGCGTCGATTAAAACAAACGAGTTTTTTGTCGCTTTTGCAAAGCGCGGCAAAACGTAACAGCGCCTTGCGCATAATTAGATACACTTAACAGCAAACGGCACAGAACCATTCATTAGGGGCGTGCCCCTGAGTAAGGGGATATGTTATACGTAGGGCGCATGTTTCTCTCTCTGTGTGTGTGTGTGTGTGTGTAGATTGAGGTTCTGGCATTAGTTAAGGATATGTTTACAAAGTGGCAAAATTGCATGAGACGGGTGTATTCAAGGTGTGTGTGCGTGTGCGTGTATGTCTGTGTGTGTGTGTGTTTGTATGAATAATTAAAAGTTGTGTGTGCATAGCCGAGATGATTATAATGAGTGCATTTATTGGCGTTTTATATCAAACGGTATTCATATATTATTTATGCACATTAATCAGTCTCAATAGAATGCATTTGAATCAAATTTGAGTGCATTCATTTGTGAGCGAAGCGGGAAAGTTGAATATTGAGTGTATTCACAATTCATTCACGCAGCATTCTCCAAGCCATACAAATAATTCTCCATTCAAATAGCCAACGAATACCAATGTTGAAATTATGAATTTGATTTGAAATAAGTTTCAGAAATATCTTTTGGAAACTTGGTTAAATTGTGCACAAAAGGAAAACTTAAATTAACTGGAAAAAGGGGTTTCTCACACCAGCTAAATGACAACTTGAAATTCATTTGTTACAAAACAAAAAAAAAAAAAAAAACCTGCCACAAATTGTGGAATTCAACATTTAATTCGTTTTGTTCTGCTATCAAAAAAAAAAAGAGGAAACACAGCATCTCTATGCAGCTGACCAGTGCTGTTATTTGTATTTATTTATTTTTTTTCTTTTTTGGCCACTCCGAAACCGTCTCGGAAAGCAACACCTTTTGGCTTTTGTCGGCTTTCGAGCGATTCTCTTGGCCCGGTCGCAGTTAATTTGATAAATTGCCAAGCTTTTGCATGCTCAAACCTTTAACTGCGAGTGTGTGTGTGTGTGTGTGTGTGTGTGTGTGTGCTCCACGCCCCCTGTTTTGGTAGATATATATGTGCATATATGAATGGAAACTATGCGAGGCAAAAAGGGAAAGAGCAAAATAGAAACGTAATTAAATTGTTTGGTTTTTATTGCGGGCCGCCGACGGCAAATGGAATTGCAGCCAGGATATGGTCAAATGGGATAAAGGGTTAATGCACAGGGGAGGAGTGGGGGATGCGAATAATATATATATATATATATATATATATATATATTAACTCTCGCTTTGGACCTCTGGCCATGCTGGGCGTTTGTAATTGAAATATATGATTATTAATATTTATGCATTTTATGTGTATTTTTGGTATTTTCATTCGTGTGTGTGCGTGTGTTGTGTGTGTGTGTGTGTGTGTGTGTGCTGTGTGTATGTTGTCTTAGTTAATTTAAATAATTCTCCAACACTTAATTAGGGGCTATTTGCTGCGATAACAAAGCGTTTGCCATTAGGGTTAATGTCAAAGGAACACAAAACCGAATTCTGTTTATCTGCCCAAACCACATTTGGGAATCTCGGATTCGTTGTGCATAGAGTATTAGTTTGGACTACCGCAATTAGTTTTAATTAGCGAAACATTGAATCCTTTGCAGGCTTTCCGGGCGATGGCGACGACGACAGCAGCGCCGCAAAGCGTCGCCGTTCGCGCACCAACTTCAACTCGTGGCAGCTGGAGGAACTGGAGCGCGCCTTCTCCGCCAGCCACTATCCGGACATCTTTATGCGAGAGGCGCTCGCAATGCGTCTCGATCTCAAGGAGTCGCGTGTTGCGGTGAGTTCAGTTCCAATTTTCAATACCAACACGAATTCCAATCGCTGCTGTTCCTGGCCAGCGTTCGTTTTGGGTTTGTTTGAGCATCTTTGCTGAGATTATACGCTTTGTTCCAGATAGGTATGGTTCCAGAATCGACGTGCCAAGGTGCGTAAGCGTGAGCACACCAAAAAGGGTCCGGGACGACCCGCCCACAATGCACAGCCGCAGACGTGCAGCGGCGAACCCATCCCTCCCAACGAGCTTAAGGCCAAGGAGCGGTAAGTTTCCACCTAAAATGGGCACAAACTACTAGCTTAACAAGTTGCCAGTTCAATTACGGAGTTCCCAATGAATAAATACATTTTTGTAGTCGTGTTTTCTATAAAAAAAATTGCACTATTTCTGCCAAAACGCACAAAATGATTTATAGAACTATCTAAATTAAATGGAGTTTGAGTACTTTTTAATTGCTTTCATATATTTTTATCGTCATACAAAAATTCTTCCAAAAAAGAATTTTTATTTATTATTAGTTTTTCAACACTTAAAAAAAATATGAAATAAGAAAGCAAAAAGGAGAAAAAGTTGAAGGACAAAATTTGTTAAAATTGTTGAGATTAATTTCAATTGGATTCTAAAGTTATGCGTTTCTCTCTCTCTCTCTCTCTTTCTCCCCCTCTCTTTCTGTCTTTTCGTCTCTCTCTCGCTCTCGCTCTCCCGTTTACAGCGCGCGACGACGCAAGAAGCTGGCCAAGGCAATCGATAGGCAGGCGCGCAAGCTGCAGGCGAAGGGAATAACGGTGGATTTGGAGGCACTGAAGGCCGAATACATATCACAGCATAAGGCGAATGGAACGTTCTCCGATTCGGATCTGGAGGATGATGGCATACAGATCGATGTGGTCGGCGGCACCGATAGCGACGATGAACTGGATAGCGATGCCGTCAGTCCACCTAGACTGGGCGCCGGCCATCATGGTCTGCTACACTGTGGTGGGCTTGATGCCGATGGGGATAGTTCGCGTGCCGGCAGCTATATTGGTGGTGGCGGCAGTTTGGGCAGTCCCAGTTCCGCAGCACCACCAACGCTGCACAACAGCAGTAATGGAGCAGGTGGCATTGGTGTTGGTGGTGCCGGTGGTGGGGGTGGAGGTGTTGGAGCTTACATGCACTCGGAGACATCGGATGCTGGCGAGCCAGAGGAACGGGATTCGTTGTCGGCCCACGAATCGGCATCACCCAAATCGCTGCTGTTCCCCGCCAAGGCGTTCCATCAACTTAACCTGCAAAACACACAGCACCACAACGCAGCGGCGGCGGCGGCGGCAGCAACGGCAACGGCGGCAGCGGTTGCTGCTGCGGCCAATCTCGTACACCAGACCTCGCCCATCAGCATGCGACGGAGCAATCCGTTCAGCATTGAATCGTTGCTCTTCAACAACACGTGAGGCATTCCCGCAACTAGACTGGGTCTGGTGATGGAACTGGAACTGGGACTCGGACTGGGACTGGGACTGGGACTGGGCTTGGGACTGCGACTGCGATTGGGATTGGGATGGGGTCTGTAACTGTGCTCGCCTCAATCTTAACTGGCGCAGTTAAAGCTGTCTTTTAATTTAAACATGAAGAAAACAAACAAACAAAAAAAAAAGAAGAAAAAAAAAAAGAAAAAAAACTATATATTTCCTTGTCATTTGAATTATGAGTTCCTAAATGTGTTTTGCTCATTTCTTGCTTCTTTTCTCGGGTTCTTTAATCTTTAATCTATGCGTAATCGATCGACTATGATAGGAGTTTATTTTTGCTCATTTCTTGAATCTTCCACTTGCACACCAGTTCTGGGCTCCGAGCTTAAATATTTTTAAGTGATTTTATTTATTCCAAGTTTTTTTTTTCGTACTTTGTAATGTTCCAAGAGAGACTAAAATTAGCTTCGTAGCGCGCATTTTATATTTTTAAGCTAAAAGAAAAAAAAAAAAAAAATTGTATTCATTTCTTTATTATTATTTTTTTTTTTGTCGTGTGGCTAAGCAATGCTTATAAGATGAAATGGTAATATTTACGATAAATATAAAATATATACATATTTAATGACTATATGAAAATAAGTTTTTTTTTTTGCCTGTATGCCTGAGAGAGTGTGTATGTGTGTGTGAGTGTGTGTGTGCTAGTGAGTGAGTGTGTCTGTAAAAATGTAATTTAAACTATATGGTAGCAAAGAAAAATATGAAATAAATAAATTTTTTTGTCCCGACTTAACGACTATGATGTAAAAACCATGATGAACTGCTAACTGATGAGTTCGTGGAAGGAAAAGGAGAAGGAGAAGTAGTGAAGAAGAAGTACATATAACTCATATGAGACACCCAACAAAATATTACAAATAGAATGCAAATTACATGTATTGTATTTAAAAAACAAAAAAACAACAAAAATTATTGTCCAACAAAAATAAAAATCAATTGTAAAAAACAAAACATATAAAAAATCACTTAAAAATTATTTTTTTTTTTTTTTGGCCAAATAAAATTGGATGAGAATTCAATAAAATAAAATAAAAGCAAAAAAACATGAGAAATACGCATAAATGAAACCAAAATTGTTCTTATTTATTTCAATTCCCATTTTCCAGTATTACAGCCAAATGTGCCGTTAATAGAGTCGTGATTTTTATGCGACGTATTAAAACTCGAATTGTCAGTTGTCACATATAAATATGGTATAAACAAATCAATTGCCAGCTGTAAAAAGCCCAAATTACTTAACACACACAACCAAAACCAAAACCAAATGAGCGAAGGGAGGGGGAAATTGTGAGGGATCTGCTCATCGAGCCCACAATCAAATCGCAGTCAAATGCATATATCGTATAGCCATAAAAATTGTGAGAAAAGCGTTTGCATAACGTAGAAAAGATTTTATAACACAGCTCTTAAAAGACAATCTTTTTTATACTTATGCCTTAAGAGCCTCGACCAGATGAAGAGAACTTGCTGGCATTTATTTATAAGTTGATGTCTATAGCTTTATTTACTGATATTGATTGGATTAGATATAGTCAGTGTGAGATCAGCATAAAATTAAACATATTTGAATCGACTTCATCGGCTGGCAAATGTCTTTCAAATTGCGCCCACCTCTTCTTAGAGAGAGTTGAATTTAATGTTTTTGCTTTGAGGTGCAGAATATAGGGAATATATTATAAATGAAACAGTTACTTGTATGTTAATAGTGGGAACATAATTACTTAATTGCCACATATGCAGAATCCATATCAAGCAGCTAAAGTAACATTTTTTTGACAACACAATTAGGACAGTAAATAACTGTTTTGTTCGCTTATTACCCATTGAATAATGGTGAGTGGGGTTGTGGTTGGGGAGGGGGAGGGGGAGAGGGAGAGGGAGAGGTAGAGGGTGAAAGTAAGCGAGAAATCTGAGACTAATTGTTGGCGTGCTGGCAAAACAGCTGATCAACTGATCAACTGATCAGCTGATCTGTCAAGCGCTTAAGCACCAACTTCCACAACTCCTCATGCCACAGACCGCAGCATACAGCCGACGTAGCATGCCACAAAATGTGTCAATTGAATTTGCATTCAGTTTTTTTTTTTCGGGGCACCAGTTTGCGGTATACTACAATTAACCGTTTAAACTTTAAGCCCGATAAGTTTAACTGGTTGCTGTCGTTTTTGTTGTTGTTGCTGCTGCTGTTGCTGCTGCTGCTGCTGCACAGCTTGACGTCGACGTTGACGGCAACTGCGGCCGCTTTCATGGGAATTTGTGGAGTTCATTTCATGGCAATTTTATTGCTTATTAATTTTTCAGTGTTCGCGCTTTGCTTGTTATTGTTATTGTTGTTGTTGCTGTTGTTGTTGTTGCTGTTGTTGTTGTTGCTGTTGCCGTTGCTGTTGCATGCTGTTAATGATTCCGCGTGTTTCTGCCCCCCCTTTGCGGTGCTCGATGCTGCCCTGTTGATATGATTATTACGTTTATGTATTTTAATAATTGTGCATGATTTGAAAGATTTTCTCTCTCTCTCTCTCTCTCTCTCTCTCTCTATCTCTCTGCGTCTCTACTTTTCTCTGTCTTGTGGTTTCTTGGCCAACTTGAGCATGGCTTACAGTCGCCAGTTCTTAACTTTCGGCCATGCCTCCCCCCCCCACACACCCTCTCAAGCCATTGATGCGATCCTCGAGTATTTGGGCTCTTTTCGTGGTTTGTGCTCGTCGTGTGCCCCCGTCGAGCGTCCATAACTTTTGTGGCTCAATTACTTTTCGATGCAAATCAAATTGGTCGCCTTTTAACTATTCTTCACACGTTTTTCATTAAACATATATTTTCCACAACTGCCTCCTTACAAAAAAAAAAAAAAAACAACTCTCTGCTTTGACTCATTATTTTACGGATTCACCTTTCATGTAGCATTTCTGTATTTCTGTATCTGTATCTCTGTAAATGGAGTTCAAAAAAGATACTTTTTGTTTGCCTTATTGTTCATGAATTGTTGTTTATTGGACTAAGCGTTATATGGAGTTGCGTCTGGCATTTCCGACAGCCCCGGATACCTACATAATATAATACAAAACATCTCAAGTTAATTTTATTAATCTTTGCATTCTCGAAACTCAACGACAAGTGAAAAATATAACTATTATGTGGCAAAGTTTTTGCATTCTATAAAAATTGCCAATTTAGCTATGTAAATAAAGAAGGTATCTGACATTATGTATATATATATATATATATATATATATTAACATAAATTTGTATGTGTTTATGTGATGTTGAAAATAAGTCAAATTTGTCAAAGTGCACATAAATATTGATATGCTCGAACCGAAATGTTGTGCACGCTACGTTATAGCGCTTAATCGAAATCAATAAAGTTATTAAAGCGACGCTTTTAAGTTTTCTGTAACAGATTCTTGGGGCAACAACTGAATAACAGCGCAGCAACAATGCGGATTAACGCTTCATCATAAACAGCAACAACAACTGATTGTCATAATTATGGGGCATTTTGGTGTTTGCCGCTCGCTTCAGCCACAACCTTCATAATTTGTCTTGTTGTTGTTGTTGTTGTTATTTGGCTTTCATATCCTGCACACATTTACACTTGACAATGGGGTATAACGACAACAACAAAAAAGAAACAACAAACAACATCAACAACAAATCAAATGCAAATTTTGGGAATTATTTAGGCTTAGAGCCAAAATTTGAGTTAGTAAGAAATTACCAATTACAAAGGTATTTTAGTTATGATTACTGGGTATCTTTTAGTCGTGCTTTCTCTAATTTTTTCTTGTCAATTTTTGTTGTTTTTTTTTTGGTGTGGTTCGGTTTAAGTTTTGGTTAGTTGTTGGCTCGTTTTGCTGCCGCTTCCATTTCAATTTCGCAGCGGGAGTTGCCATTCACACACACACACACACACACACACACACACTCACACACACATACATACATTGCTAATCAAAGTGTTTATCGTGGCCGATCGTTTGGTATTATGATCTTGATGCCTTAATTTATTCACACTCTTTGGAATCATTGCCTGAAACATGGCCCAGAGGCTGGTGTTAATCTTTGCGCCTCAGTGTTTTGAATCGGAACGTTTTCTATTTTCGAGCGCTTTTCAATTTTCACAGCGGGTATGAGAAAGGGCGAGAATCGGGAATCGAGAACCGAGAACCGAGAACCGACTGTGGTGACTGGGTGCGGCACGGGGAGAATGGAATGGAGCTCATGATCAGAGTTGACTATGGCCACAAAAGCGAACAATGTTTGTAATTTATTTCATTGTCCGATGATTAGCAGGCATTTCTTTAACCAAAAAAAAAAGAAGAAGAAAAAAAAAATAAATAAAAAAATAACTAAATATTGAGATTGAGATGTTTGCAGAGTGGAGAAGAGTCTGAGTCGAAGATGAAGATGTTGTCGACGGTGCTCCACTTTCATTGTTTTGATTTGGAATTTTGATTTTCGGAGCAACAACAGCAACGAACTGAGTCGGCTTATTAGCTCATAGTTATGGCCAACGAGTAGTTTACGGCCAACTCGATTTTTATATTATATTTTTTTAATGGGCTGCCTCATCCGCTGCATTGTTTGCGGCCAGGTAGCTTCAACACACAAATTGAAATTGAAAAACACCAAAAGGGCAACAACAACAACAACAGCAGCAGCAACAACAACAGCAGCAGCAGCAGCAGCAACAACAGCAGCAACAACAAAATTAGGCTAAAAACCTAGTTGGGCTGAAATAAATCTAAGCATATTGTTATAATTGAGTTTTCGCCCACAACAAGCCCAGCAGCCGCAAACCAGACCAGAGATGCACTGAATCCCACTGAGTAGTAGGGGTGCTCTGGCAATCAGGCAGCAGGCAGCAGGTCCCGGGGATGGCGCTGACACCAAATATCATAATAATGAACTCAAGTGCGTAGCCGAGAATGCGGCAGATAGGGGGAGTGGCAGAGGGGGGTGCGGTGGTGTTGTAGTTAAGGGACGCAGTGAGTGAGGCAACCCTCGACTCCTGGCTGTGCACAGGGTGTGAGTGACTTTTAATTTACTTCAAATCCGTACTCAACTACATGGCACCCGGGGGAGTTGTTCCTGTGGCAAGTGGCACGTCCGCATAATACACACACACACACACACACACACCTAGACACACACACACACATACACATACACACCTTGGCGCGAGTTTTGACATTGGCCCGCGTCAGGTCCAACGTGCAACCACCGATGACAAACAAACGGGCGAAAGGACCAAACACCGTTAGTCCAGCAAAAAACACAAAAAAAAAACACTAACCAACACAAATGTGGCACGTTGAACACTTAACGTTAATTTATGCATTTACCATTTGTATATTGCTTGTTCTTGTTATCTGTGCATTAATGACAAATTTAAGTTCCAATTGCTAAAAAAAAATAAACAACTTAAATCAGAACTTTTCATTTAATATTGTTAAACTTAAGTTAAATAAATATGCCAAATAAATGTTATATTTTTGTGGATTTTTATTTATTTGTATATATACTTATGCTGCCAATTGTTAATTTGTTATTGTTGAATAAATTAGTTATGCATTGATCAGCCAAATTCCAGGCAAACGTTAATTTAATAAACAAATTTGATTTAAGAATTGTTTAAAATTGTTGTTATATTTTTTAGATTTAGTCCGATTAAATACAGATTTAAACAAATAAAACAGAATTAATTTAAAATAGAAAACATTTTTATTAAAAAATGGTTGTTACATTTTTTAGATTTAGTTTAATAATTTGAGGAATTATTAAAATTTGTGTTTAATTTTTTTTTAGATTTAGTTTCATTAAATACAGACTTGAACAAGTAAAAACTTATTTAATTAAAAATAGAAAACCTTTTAATCTAAAAATTGTTTAAAATTGTTGTGACATTTTTTAAAGTTGGTCTGCTTAAATACAGTTTTGAGCAAATTAAACATATTTAATTAAAAGTAGAAAACTATTTAATGGGATTGTTTTATGACAAAGTCTTAAATTTTGTTGGACAGTGCAATAAGCAAGTTGAGTGTTCATATTTGCCAACATAAAACTGCACTTCTCTCTTTTGCTCTCTCTGTCTCTATCTCTGTCTCTTTCTCTGCCGCTCTCCCTCTCGCCCACTTTTTCGCTGGCTTTTCTCTCTGCGCACATCATTAATTTGTTATACGGAGATTATCTATTTTTATTGTTATTAATGGCAAACAATTTATTAAACTTCAAGAAGGACTCACACATGCAGAGCCAAGGACGCGAAGTGGTAAGTTGTGGGTGGTTATATGGGGGGGTATATATGGGGGTGTTTGTAGGGGTGCCTATGCTGCTCCTGGTTGGGGTTGGCTGTGCAGTTCAAGTCATGTAAATCAACAAATTTCACTAAACTACGTGCGGGTGTTCAGCAGATGGATTGCTCATTATATACTTGCCACGAGACAGCGACAAGTAGGAGGAACCGACCTAGACTTACACACAACGAGAGAGAGAGAGAGAGAGAGAGAGGGAGAAAGAAAAAAGAGAGAGAGATAGAGAGAGAGAGAGAGAGAGAGAGAAAGCAAGCCAAAGCCATTCAAGGTGTTGACGTCCTGCACTTTGTGGCACATTTTGCACTGCCTTTGACTCTGTTGGTGGTTGGGGATTGTTGGTGATGCTACAACTGCCACTAGTCCGGATGCTCATTAGTATGCGTAGCGCCCACAAAACTGTTTATTAGGGTCATTAGCGACGCCTCTCAGCTGGGCCTGCGTTGAGCCATCGAGTCCTCTCAGCCCTTCAAGGAGCAGCAAGCAGCAAGCCGCTCACAGGACCTGCCTTGGATTGTGCTCGGCGCGAGCAGGTGTTGTCCTTCTTAGTCGAGTCATTCATTCATTCACTGCAGTGCCAGTGGCAGGGGGAGGGGAGGCAGGCAACTTTATCATCTCTAAATGCGCTAATAGATCATCTTGAGAAAACTCAATGTCAACATGGAAAAAAAAAAACATATGTAATTTTTACGTACCTAGATTTTCGTTAGAAGTGCATTAAAATTGACACATGAATAACACAAAACATATACCAATTATTGTAATTAAAATACATGATGTGCTCTTGAACAGTATTCAAATCAGATTCGATTTATCTGCTATATAATAGATTCAATATGCTGATGTCCTGATCCCGATATAGTTCACAGCATGAAAGTGTAGATAAGACAGAGTATATATATCATATATATTGCATATATATGTAGAGTAATAAGTCAGCTATCCAAAATGGGTATTTATGGTAACAATCAGTGTAGGTTTTGTGAAGTCAAGGAGGAGTCCTCAACTCACATCCTAACAGAAAGTGTTGCCCTATCCAGGAAAAGGTGCAGCATCCTAGGTATGCATGCAAGATCAAAGATTCTGGCATTCGATGGAGGAGCTATAAGCTCAGAAGGGGGCAAAATAGATCTAATAGGTCGCAGATTACAATTTAATAATAATAATAATAATAACATTTGTTATTCTAATCTTATATCTTATATATCTAATATAAATAAGTTGAGCAACTTGACTCAGCTCTCTGGTAAAGAATTCCGAATTGTTTTTCGATCAAATATGACAATTATGCAGTAGAGGATTTTTATTTAGTTCACCCGATTCAATTCAATTGATTTAATATTTATTGTAATTTTTGTATTTTATTTATTTCGTTAAAAGGCTCAGTCGAGATTTGCGTAATGCTTCTCGCAGCCCCTTCCAGCCCCACCCACTTTACGACAGCAAAATACAGCTAATAAAAATATGAAAAACAAAAACAGAAAACAGAAAAGAAAATTGTCTAAAGACAAAATAAACAGCGCATAAATTTAATATTAAATAAGCATAACATAATAATAAATTCGATTCCAATAAATCCAATTAGTCATGCACAAATTATTATTGAAGGCAGCCAGAAACGAAAGCTGAGAATGAAAAGAGACGCGTTGCGCCCCCACTGTGACCCCGCCTCCCCCCGCCACCGTCAACAGCCCTGCACTCTGCTTCCCTTTTTTGTTTGTTGTGGATTTTTTGCTTTTTGGTTTTTTGTTTTTTGTTTTTTTTTTTTTGATTTTGTTATACTATATTTTATGCATGGTTGGCATTTGAGTTGATAACGCGAGCAGCGGCAGACGCTGATAGCAGAGCCACAACCAGTGGCGGAGTAGGAGGAGGAGGTGGAGGAGGAGACGGTGGCAGGCAAGCTAAAGTATTTGGCTGGATGAGAACAGACGCTGCTTGTTGTTTTGCTGTTCTTGCTGGTGGAGTACCCTTGGGAGCAGTTGGAGTGGGCCAACTTTGAACTCGAGTCAACGGAGAAATTGAAATGACATTCAATGAATTAAAATGTCTGTGAGGATCGTTGGGATCGGCAACGGCAACGGCAACGGCAACGGAATCGGGATTTGGGATTTGGAATTGCTATGGCTCTGCGCTCGGCCAACGCGCCTCTATCTGCCCATCTATCTTTCCATCTATCGTTGTGCGTTGCTCGTCTCACATTTCCGTTATGCGGACAAATGAGATAATTGGGCGCATGAATTTATGGCGCCACTGCTGCCTGCAACGCTCCAGCAATGACAAGTGGCCAACCCCAATGTAACCTGTTACCCCATTGCCCTTACCGAGCACCCTCCTTTCCCCCCCCCCCCCCTCAGTCAACCATTGCCTCTCCTCGGTAGTCACATTTTCCTTTTTATTTTGTGATTTATTTAATAAGCTTCGCAGCGCGCGAGCACATAAAGAAATCGACATGTTGCAACCAGTGCTGCCTGCGCTTGCCTGCCATCCGCAACCTCCCCATGCCCCCACCCCTTCGGCTGCACCACTCGTTAAACTGCTCGCTGCAGTCTACGGCCATGTGTAGTGCATGATTGTAAAAATTTATTGGCCATCAGTCACAATTGTCAATGCGAGTGTGGCAACCAATGGTGGCAATATGTTGCACACGCGCCCCGATAAGCCCCATCGACGAGGAAGCGGCATAAAGAGGAAGAAGAGTGGTGGCAGCTCTCACACAGATCTGGCAACGTTGCCCATCATGTCCAGTCATTCATATCCTGACACTGGCATCTAGCCGCACCCATTCCTCCACCCCGTACTTCTGGACGTTCTTGCAACATTGCATTTCAGTCATCCACAGCTGTCCGTCGTCTGATATATGTCGTCGTTATCTTTCAAGATCCTTCTCGTTTGGGGGGATGCAAGAGTCAGAGTATCCAATTGGGACACTCACCAATCTTATCCGTAAGATATCCATGAGCCACTCACTCTCTCACTCTCTCACTCTCTCTCTCTCTCTCTCTCTCCCTCTGTCTTAATTCTCTTTAGCGACAACCATCGATTCTCTTAAAAGCTTTCTTCAAAAAATATGATTTTCTATAAAAATTTATAAGTTCATTTTTTGTAAAAGTTTTGACTGCTAAAGATTAAAATTTTATTTTTCGATTTATTTAGTTAGCTGCATTTTGTTTTGGGGAATATGCCAACAAAAATGCAACCAACGAATATAAAATTAAAAATGTGGTTTTTAATTTATTTTTTATTATGTGAAAAAGCTTGCATAAAACATGAAAACTATAGTAAATTTTTTTTTTTTTGGTTTTTACCAACTGCTGTTTCCAAATCTATAAGAAATCCCATGAAATTTATAATATTTTTTCCTTTCAATATTATTCCAGATATATATACAATAAATAAATCAAAACGAGAAGTAAAAACATACTTTTGCTTATATATCTTATGAGTATAACCAGAAATATGATATTTAACCAATAAATTGAGCATATTTATAAGATTATCGTTAGTTAATTATTTATTCCATAAGTTAAGACAACCTTTAATTTATTTATCTATTTTTCGAATTTTATTATTAATTTTTGTATAGAGTATATAATGAAATGTGCTTTAACCTTTTCGATTATCGGAGCGACTTGTTCCGGATGAGCGTCTTCTATATTTTTGTGTTCTTTTTGTGGGCCAGCAAAATGAACGTCATTTTTCTCGGGGTGAACATTGGGAATGGGTCTAGCTGAGATTGGGGGGGCTGAGATTGCTGAGGTTGTTGTTTGATGGGGTTGCTGCTCAAATAATGGGGCTCAATGATATTAATACGTTCGCTCGTTATCAAATTGCGTTTGCATGCAGAATGGACAGAGAATTGACGGGGTTTTTTTTTTTTCGGCCATTTCCATTTCCATTTCCGTTTCCGTTTGCGTTTCTCTTGTCTCCGCTCTCTCTCTGTCACTCTTTGGCTGTGCTTCTTTTGGTTTTGCTGTTATTATTATTGTTATTTTTCTGCTTTGCTGGACACGGACATGAAATCGAGCGCCATATTTAAGCGTCGTACGTGATTTGTGTGATGCCAACAGAGGCAGCAGCAGCAGCCGGAATACCCCTCACTTCTCAGCATCACAACTCAAACACCACCCAAACACCCACTGGCACTGTAAAAAGCCTAAACAATAAATACACACCAAAACACACACACACACACACACATCTATATATATATATATCAATATATATCCATATAGACCAAAAGAGAGATGGCAACTAGGAACGTGAGTGGAAATTTGAAACAGTTTTTTAAGCGGTGTGAAATGGGCGTTGGTTAAGGGGTGGGGTGTGGAGCGGGGGGTTTTGGGTGATGGGATGCGGTTGTGTTAGCCAAAAAGGTGACAAAATTCGAATGCAAATAAAGCGACGGCGACAAAAAACTTTATTTAATTTAAAAGCTAAAAATATAAAATAAATTTTCCACATTTGACTTTTACAACGGCAATTTGCCCCCGTTGACTGTCGTAAACAGACGATGCATTCCCCCTCATCCCCTCCGCCACCCGCGCCGTGCCCATTGTTCTGCCTATGGCAACCTTTTTAGCGACCCCTAAGCACTCACACACACACACACACTCAAATGGGCGACCTCTAACCCAATAGGTGTAGAGGAATTGTAGAGCAGGGGGGGATGGGAAACAACAGAAAAGCAGAAAAATGCCGTAAACCGTAAACCGTAACCAAAAACCGTAAGGAAAGTTACGATAATCGTTTATTGAAATGCAAATTTTTTGCTGATTTTGCTGCTTTTAGAAGTCAATTTGAGTTGCTTCTCCCCAGCCACTCTACTCCACATATATATATATATAAATATATATATATATATATAGATATATATATATTTGTGGGTGTTTCATTCTCGATGTGGCAACTTTTACACTTTTCTGTTATGATTGTCTATTTTGCTTAGCAATACAATAAAAGGTCATCTATTTAACATATTGCATTTGCATATTTACCAGTAACGTAACGCTCCCCGACCCCCCCCCCCCATCACTCAGCTACACACTCGATTGCAAACCCCCTCCCCCCACGACCTCCACAACACTTCACCTATTAGAGAATGATTGCATTTGAGATGGACCAAGTGGTATGGATTAATGTGGCTAAAAGGGAGCGAGCCACTTTGATTACTTCAGGGCCATTGGGCTAACTTGGGATGCACTATTGGGCAAATCGGTTCTCAACTTTGAATTCTCACATTTACATACAAAATACAGAAGTTAATCGCTTATTTGTAATCTCTATTTGTAACTACTTTTATGGCCCATTAATTTATTATTTTATGCTTATCTTTAGTCGATTTTTATAGCTAGTATAGCTATATTTATATTTTTATATATTTGGAATATCTTGACCTACTCTTCACATTGGCTTGTGAAATTTTCGTAGTTCTTGAAAGAATTCAATGTGTTTGCAACCTGCAACGTAATATTCTAATTTTCACATAAAAAGCAGAAGTTGTCGAGATCAATGGAGATAACTATAACAATAATATATAATACAGTGAATTTCCAAATTAATTTCTATCGAAATTCCATTTAAATTCTTTAGCAATAATCGATACTACCAAATCCATATCGATTAATTTTTCGACTTTAATATAAAAAAAAACCGTAATGAAACTTGTTTTCCCAATTAAAACAATTTCCCTTAAGCTTTAACTATCATAATAAAGCAGAAACATGCTATTAGTTTTAATAGCACTTTTAACTCTAAATCTATCTCTCTCTCTCTCCCTCTCTCTCTCTCTGTCTCTTTCGCTCCTGTGAATCTATCTCGTAGACAGCTTTCCCTGCTTCATTCGAGTTTGGCGTCTTTAATCATCAACTTACTCCCATTACGGTTCCGCATTCTTATCTCCATCGATCGATCAGAAATCAAAACTGTAAATCTCATTAATTTGACAAGCATTGCGCACACCACACACACACACACACACACACACACACACACACACCGCAGAGCACTTTATCACACTTTGCACTTCATTCGGCAAGTGGTGTTTAGATGCGCAAGAGTTTGCCAATGGATGGGGGAGGTCTGCTCAAATTTCTATTCATTCGCTGCTGGGAAAGATAAATATTTTCATAATACAAAAAAAAAAAGAGAGAAAGAGAGAGAGAGAGAGAGAGAGAGAGAGAGAGCGAGACAAAGACAGATACAGATGCAGATGCAGATACAGATACATAGATAGCCGCTAAAGTAGGGCCACAACAGCCGCCAAAGATGCCAAAAAGATATGAAAACACTATTACCCAACCCCCCCACCAACCCTCCACTACCAGCGCAGCATTGTCGCCTCTCTGATGCAACTGTCAACTGTCAGAAGAGAGAGAGAGAGAGAGAGAGAGAGAGTCGGGCAGGGTGCAGGGGTTGTGGGCCTGATCTGGGGCGTTCGTTGAACTACTATTTGCGGGCAATCGCTGAACATGAAAATCAAAATTAGATACGCTGATAAGATAAATAATTGGAATATGAAGCTGGTAAAGCAGTCGCTGCCAGCAATTCCCATACATTAACCCTCTGCCTCACCCTTGCCCAAAACAACAAAAATTGACACACGACGTGTGACGTTTCGTTGTGCAGGGGGTGGGGGTAGGGGTAGGGGTGGGAGGTGTGTGGTGGGGTATGGTATGGTGTGCTGTGTCTGTGCCTGTGTTTAATCACAGCAAATAATTAAATGTCCATTTCACAGAGCGACGTCAAATTGCCTGCCTCCCCCAGAGGCACCAGCAGCAGCAGCAGCAGCAGCAGCAGCGACACGTGTGCCACAAGAGGCATTAGGAATTAAGACTTAATTTAAGTGCTTATCACCTAAATCAAATCAACAAAATGTGACAGCTATACCACCCCACACCCCTTAACACACCCCACACCCCTCTTAGACTCACCTGATGATGGTATTTGGTATTTGGGTTTCATTTATTTATATTTCGAATATGAGGCAACTCTTTTAGAACAGACATGTCTGCTGCATATCAGCAAATACACACACATATATATATATATATATATATATATATCTGCTATCTGAGCTGTCTGCCTTCACTTTTCTACTTTCACTCCCGTCTCACATCTCCTTTCGATTAGTTTATTTGTGAGTTGTGCTTAGCTAATAAAGTCATTAACTTAATCATCAATATCCAATACCACCCCCCCCCCCCACCAACCACTCAACCCATTCCTGCCACATCCACAGCCATTTTCCAGACGTCAGTGATAGCAATCAGAAGCATTATTTCACTCTGGGAACCAGTTAATATATATGACTAGGAATTAAGAATAGGACTTGAGCACCCTACAATATTAGTGGCAGGCATTTAAGTTCTACTGGAGAAACTGAACAATCAAATGAATAATTAAAGAATGGACATTAAATCAAATTGAACATTAAGCATTAAAATTATTATTTTAATATTTTTTGATTTCTTTGTGAACTTATTGTTAGTTTTCCATTTGTTTTTTTATTTATTGATATAAAAAAAAATAAAAAAAATTTATATTTCTTATATAAGTTTTCGTTATAAACAACAAAAAATGTTGTTTTTTTTTTGCAATTTCTTATAGATCTCTCTCTCTCTCTCTCTCTCTCTCTTTGGTGTCTGTCTCTTTCTGTCTGAAAGGTAGCTGGATTTGCAGCGTCTCGTTGCGGTCTATTAAGCCCCATTGGAAATAACTCTCTTCCTCCGTCTGTCTCCCCTAGTCGCACCCCCGTCAATGCCATCAACTTTGGCATATCACAGAATAATATACAAATTGACAAATCAATCGGGGACAAATAATGTCATTATTTGTTGGTCGCTGAATATGAATGTGAATGTGAGTGTGAATGTGAGTGTGGCAATGAGAATGGGTGTTTGTTGTTGTAATTATTATTGTGGCATGTTCTGTCGTTTAGTTGTTTATTTGGGGACTTATTTTATTCATCAACCAAACAGAACTCGATGCCACACCCCCCCCCCCCCCCCAACACCCATCGGACTGGGAACAAAAGGTACACAAAACACCCACGTAGTCAGTTATTAATTTCATTATTTACTCGACGGTCGATTTATTTATTCATAAATTTTATCAGCACAAATTAAAATCAAATTAGTCGACAGTAGGTAAATAATAATAAAGTGTAATAAAAATCAGAGTCATCAGAGCAAGCGGACTGCTGTCAGCTGGGTGGTTCCAGGGAGGGTGGTAATGGGGGATATGGAGCCATCAATTGGTATCGTATATTGCAAATGATTACAAATTTTTATTCATTTATTTTATTTGTTTTTTTTTTTTTTTTTTTGTTTTTGTTTCCATATGTTGCACTTACAAGTTTAATTTTAATGACAATTTGATTTTTTCGAATTCACCTTTATTAATAATTGATTCATGATGGCAGCAATTTGATAAACCAAACACAAATTAAACAAACAAATTAACCGGAAAATGAACGCATGTTCAAATTAACTCAATCAACAATGGAACTCAATAATTATAGATCTATCGATAAGACATTGAATATATATATTTATATATATGCGTATATCGCCCTTCAATGCAGAAATGGGAGCTTTGGGACTTTGAACAATGGCTGTAATTAAAATTAACCAATTAATATGTTCTCTAGCAGTAAATTAACTTCGAATGGCGCCAAATTTATATACACCCAAGAATACTTTTATACAGAAAGCTAATTTCAATTTCGACTTGAGTTTAAAAATATATTTCGTTAATTTATGTAACAATAGATACAATAATATTCGAATTTCATTGATATTGCCACCTTAAAATGTGCAGTAGCCATGTGAATATTTATCAACCTTCAATGCAAAAACAATTCAAAATTAGCCAGGCGTAAATATTTTGAAATGAAAAATCATTTGCACAAATGACATTTTTGATTAATTTATAATAACGATATTATTAGTAGGGAAGGGGAAAAGCTAAATATGTAGCCAAATTAAAAGTTTATTTATAATAATTGAGCAAATGAAAACCCATCAACATTATAATGACAATGCGTATAAAAGATATGTATTAATAATATACAGCGAGCCAATGACAAAAATGATTTTCGTCTAAATGTCATTGTGTGCGTGAAGTGTGGGGGGAGGGGGGTGAGGGGTGCGGTAAAACTTTTGTGTCCTGGCAGCGAAGTAGAAACGAGAAACCTAATAGAAAATCAAGCGCAAGAAAATGGCGCACGATAAGAAGACGACTATGAAGATGAGAAAGTATAAGAGAAATAATAAAGAACTAGCAGAGCGAAAGAGAGAGAAAGAGACGTAGGGGGGGGGGCGAGAGAAAAACGCCCCGCAGCAAATTAAATGAAATTTGTTTGTGTGTGGAAAAATCAAGTGAAAATTAATTGAATTGAGTTGAGTGCGGCGGCCGCTGCCCGTTTATAGATTTTTGCGTGCCGATAAAAACTGAGGACAAGATGTGGACAAGGGGAAGCAGGAGCAGCAGCAAAAGCAACCAACATTGAAGAAGAAGAGTGCAGAGTGCAGAGCGTAATGTGTATTTGCCGTTTCTTCTTCTTGTCTGTGAGATTTCTTTTCTTCCTTTTTGATTTTGTTTTGTTTTGTTTTGCCAATCACAAGACTGAAACTTGCTGCAGCCCAGCAAATGGTCAGCGAGAGCGGCAATTTTCACTCACTCCCCCACACACACACACAGCTCTGTGTGGATGTGTGTGTGCATAATTCATTTATAAGAAACAAAAGTCGCAGCTGCGCAGTGTGCAACAGCTAAGGCAGTAAGTGGTGGGTGGATGGGGAGGTTGTTCGCTCTGGTACCCAGGCTGCTGCATATTTAAGACATTATTACATTATAATCGCATAAAACAATCAATAAAATGTCTGCTGGCAGCGCCAAGCAGAACGCTTACCGTTCTCACTGTAGTCGCTGCCCGCTGCTGCTGCTTTTGTTGCTGCTGCTGCTGCTGCTGCTGCGTTCGCTCAAATTGCCCATAATCATAACGAGCGGTGCGAAACAAACAATTTCCCACTATTCTTTGGCCACGCCTGTGTCAAGTAGCGCTGTCTCGCACTTGCGCACTCTGCTACACATATCTAGCTGAATGCAATGCGCTGTGCGCGCTCTGTCTCTCTCTCTCGCTCATGCTCTCTCTCTATCTTGGTGCAGAGAAACAAGCAAAAACACACATACACACACAGAGACAAGCACTCAACGCACACGCACACACAAATTCACTTTAAATCAATTTTTTTGGCGTTTTTCATTTCATTTTCACGACGTTGTCGTCGTCGTCGTCGTCGTCGTTGTCTGTTGCGCCTCTCTCTCTTGCTCTATTCGCTATGGCGCTTTAGCTCTCTCACTTTAGCATGCGCGCACTGAGCCAGAAAAATACCATTATTGCGCTGCATGTGTGTGAGTGCCGGAGAGCAGAAGAGCAGGAGAGCGGGAGAGCGGGAGAGCGCAACGCCTTGCCGTGTTTTTGTTAAGTGAAACCATTTTTCTTTTTATTGCAACGACGGCGTCGTTGGCATCGCTGCCGCTCCTGTTACTGCTGCTGCTGCTGTTGTTGCTGCTGATGTTTCTGCTGCTGCTGCTGCTGTTGCTGCTGCTGCCGTCGCTTTGCTGTGGCTGCCTTCGTTTTGTTATTTCTCGCTTTGGCGCACATAAATTTTGAACGTTAATGATTTTTGCTTGCAGTCGCGCAACAACAACAATAACAACAGCTGCTCACAAGTGCTGTTGTTGTTATTGTTGTGTTATTGCTGATGTTTTGCAGGTGTCGCTAGCCATCTCACTTTTAAGCATGGACACAAACCCACCAATGCCTAGCAAAGCGACCAAAGCGGCGACACTTCTTTTTCCTGCTGTTGTTGTTGTTATTGTTGTTGTTGTTGTTATTGTTAAGCACACACACACACACACACATATATATATGCATAGCATGTGCATGCATGCAATTATTAAACAAAAACACACACACACACATGCATAACTGCCGTTTGTTGTCAACATCGTCTGCGGTTGCCGCTTTTGTCATTTACATTTGGGTATCAACTTTGAAGCATCGTCTCGCATCGTCGCGCTCATTTGCTCTCTCTGTCTCTCACTGCTTCTCTCTCTTTCTCCCACACTCCTCGCACAGTTTCGCTCGGAAAATCGCTCGCTCGTCGCGTAAATCAGCGCTTCGGAGCTTTGAGCGTAATTTTAATTCGAATCAATTTGTTTGTCGCAGCCGCAGCCGGCGCACAGTGGGTCGCCATCGTTGCCAACGCCGGGTCCTCTGCATCTGCATCTGCACCAGCACCAGCATCCAAGACAAAGTCATCTCTCGAATTCCAATTCGAATTTGAATCCTTGTCGCCTTTTTTTTTTTGTTATTGTTATTGTTATTGTTATTGTTGCCATTGTGTATGTGTGTGTGTGTTTGTTTGTTTGTGTGTGCATAGCTTAAGGTCCAATGAAACAGAAGCCACCCAAAATTTAGCGCATCCCACTGCGAATGGATCAACTGCTTAAGCAGCTGGCAGCAGCTGCGCAGGCGCACAGTGATGCCGCCCCATTGATGGGGCTGCCAGGCTTTCCAGCTGCCACACAACATCCACATGCGGCATCTGTGCTGCAGCTGTATGCAGCAGCCGCAGCAGCAGCCGCAGCAGCAGCCGCAGCCGGCTGGGCGCCGTTTCTCAGCCAAAATTCGCATTCGGCTTCGAACGCATCAATTTCCAGTTCCACATCCAGTTCCAGTTCCAGTTATCGATATGGCGCCTGTGGTAACGCCTCCGTTCACATGTTGCGTCACATGGCGCTGCTGCAACGCGCCAATGCAGCAACGACAGCAACGGCGACGGCAGCCAGCCTGCTGGAGGTCAAAGAGCAGCAGCAGCGAAAGGATCTGGAGCTGGATCACACCGAAGAACAGAAGACACGCCAAACAGAAGCCCATGAGGGTAAATAGATCAATCAATTGAAATTTTTTATTATAAAAAATATGAGATATATTTTATGTTATTATTTATAGAATTAGGATACGTTTAAATTCAATAATTTGCATACAATTTTATTTCAGCTTTTACTTGACTTGATTTGCGATTTACTTTTCAGTTAAATTCGTAAACTTTCAACTGGCTAAAATATAGCCCAATTTGGCTATAATCTTTGTCAGCTTTTCTATATGTTTCTCTGAATGTGCTTGTCAAGCTTGAATATAAATTGAGAAAATGTTTGCATAGATTTTGTATTTGAATAAGATTGGAAAGGTAAAAAAATTAGAAATTCAAAAAATGCCTCCATTGATTGTGACATAATAAATTAAAATGAACTCTTAAAACACTTAAAGTCAACAACTCGAAGAGAAGAGAAGAGAAGGGAAGAGCAATAACCAATGGCAGCTGCAGACACACATAAAGCACAATAAATATGTATGTATGTGTGGGCAGATTCGTTAATTTATAACAAACATTTTGGCAGCGACGTCGACGGCGACGGCGACGGCGACTGCGACGCAACAGAAACAGCAATAGCAATAGCGGCAGCAACAACAACAAAAACAACAGCAATAAGAATAACAGTAGCAGGCAAAAGCACAGGCCGAAAACGAAATCAAGTTTTGCTGCTGGCGCCCCGGCGCGCACTTTATTCAATTTACCAATAAAATTTCAATCGCATCGCTCTTTTTAATCAATTCGCTGCGACACGCACAGCAACAACAACAGCAACAACAATTACAAACATCCATAATTTGTTTTGTAGCTATGCTTTTTGATCAACAACAAATTTTTAGCAAATGCTGGCGCCGCAGCGACTGCAGTCGGCTGTGACATTGTTATTGTTGTTGTTGCAATTGCCATTATTATGGCTATTTTTCAATGTGTATGTGTGTGTGTGCGTGTGTGGGGGGGGGTAAAATACTTTCATTATTGTTGTTGCTGTGTGATAATGTGTGTAATTAAATTTGCCAATTTTGTGCGTTTTATTTTGGACCAGTGCAAAAATAATTTGCTGACTAGTGCAGCGTACATGGGCAGTGTGTGTCTGTGAGGGAGAGAGAGAGAGAGAGGGGGGGGGGGGGTTGCGATTGGAGAGACAGGATTAAATTCCATTTAAGCAATACGCAATTTGGCTTAACTCTAATGACAACAACAAAGGAAACTTAAAATATTCGATTGGTTTTGTGTCGAAAAAGAGAAATCATCATATAAAAACGATAAAAAATTAGACTTATATATTATATAATATTATAATATATTATTTATTTTATATTATATAATATAATATTGTATTATATTATATTATATATATAATATTATATTATATTATATTATATTATATATATAATATTATATTATATTATATTATATTAAGTCAAATTTTTTATCGTTTTTATAATGATTAATTACTAATGAGCTCCTCCATCAATATCAGTTCCTGCACGAATTCCAGAATCTTTGATGGGTTGAGGGCTTCTTTGTCTTGCAACTCATAGCATGCATACCTAGGATGCTGCATCTTTTACTGGCTAAGGCGACACATTCTGTTAGGATGTGAGTTGAGGACCCATCCTCACCTTCCCAAACCTACACTGATTGTTACTACAAATACCAAGTTTGGAGAGGTGGCTATTTGGTTTATAGTGTTCTGCCAGTAGACCGGCAAGTATCCTAGCCTATTCCTAACCATGAATATTAGTTGCTTAAATCGCTTATGATTGTAGACATTTGACCTGTCGGTGTCTCTTCCCAGCTCCTTAGTCTTTCTTTATTTTCGAGTTGCAGCCGTACTGTGTGCTTTCCTATGCCACAAAACGGTTCTAGCCCGGTTACTCGGCCTCTCTGCCACAATTCTCGACGGTTCATCCGCCGCTTCGTTTCCTGCTATTTTCCTGTGTAAGCCTATTGTGGACCCCGACTTGGTCAAGCTTGGAGCGTACTGCATGGACTAGTTCTTTTCGTTCCATTTATATTGCTCCTTTATAAATATTTATTTTTTACATTAAATTGAACTAAATTTCTAGATAATTAATAAAATTCAAATATGCAGGTTTTTTTTATGTACTTTTAGTATATTTTGATAGCTATATTAATTTTATTTGATTAATAACTGAAAAATCCTTGCTTAAACTTGGCAATTCACAATTTGTACTTAACTTAAGGAACCCTAAACTTTAAATCAGCTTTAATTCCAATGGCAAACTGGTTTCGGTCACAGCAAAAGAGAAAGAGAGTGATGGAGGGGGAGAATGATAGGGAGAGGGATAGGGAGAGGGAGAAAGAGAGAATGAGTTATAATTGGAGAAATGTGAATACTCATTAGAAATGCATAAGAACAGGTGAACAAGTGACCAAATATGTCAAGCAACTGTTGAGGAAACGAAGCGGAAAGAAATGCTACCATTTCCATTTGGGCTGGCATTCAAAATCCAATTGCTATTCGCATTCCCAGTTCCGTTCCGAGTCCTGTCATTAAAGGCTGCCAACTGCACTGCCCATTGCTCATGTGAGCGCTGGCATTGGGCAACGCCTCCGCAACCGAATAGGAATAGGAATAGGAGTAGGAGCAGGAGTCGGACTAGTTGAGGGAGTGTGAGATGGCTTGGACTACTTTTGAGCGGGGTCTCGAAATTGAAGAGCTGCGGTGGTAAACGCTCGAACGGGCCAAGAAATGTTGAACAACATTTTGTCTTGGACTTGTGCGGCTCATCCTAAAACGACGACGACGACGACGACGACGACGACGACGACGGCGAGGGGAAATTAGCTGCCATTAGTCATTTTTATTGTTTTCGGTCGCGGCCCCGAAGCAACGGGCAACAAGCGGCAGCAACAACAACAAAAACAACAACAACAACAACAACACTAACAATAGCTGAGGAAAAACATGGTACGTCCCAAATTGGGCAACAAACAATTTGTATTAACAATTTTTCCATTTGGCCCCGAGGTCCGAAGTGAAATGTCTTAATTATTTTGGGAGCTAACCGCCTCCTGCCCTACCAAACAGTCAAACAACCGACAATCCGACAACCCAACAAACATACAATTTTCGTTTACGACATTTTAATTAAGTTTTTCGTTTTGGGCTTTCCCTCAGCCGCTCTCTCTCTCTCTCTCTTACCATCTCTCTCTCTCTCTCTCTTTCTCCCTTTCTCTCTTTTGTGGAAATTGAACATATTAATAAGAACGCCATTGGCACGCCCCGAAAACGCTTCAGTTGTTTGAGAGTTCGAGTAGCTGGAGGTATCTCGAGTAGGAGCCTTATTCCCAATCTCAAGTTCTATTTACTGCTGCTGTTGTTGTGGCTTCTGCTGCTGCCGGTGCTGTTGCTGCCGGTGCTGCTGCCGGTGCTGGTGCTGCTGATCATCATCTGTGATCATCAGTGATGAATGAATTGAGCCGATCTCCTACTGCTCATTAGCCTCGCCGACCGCGAGCACGTCGAGTAATTGCCATCATTTCTATGGGGCCAACCGTAGATTAATTGTCTGAATGTACGTAGCGAAGTAGTGAAGTGAAATGAGGTGAAGTGGAGTGGAGAGGAGAGGAGAGGAGAGGAGAGCCTCGCAGCGAGTTAAAATGAGATTTAGTCAATTGGATGATGATGTTTCCAGAATCTAATAAGCATGCAAACTGTCTAAAACACTCAACGAAACTTCTATACTCTTACAAATCGACAAAACTAACGATTTCTATTTGCATTCTCTACAAATACATTTTTAAGTGCACATCCTTAAAAGATCGCAACTCATCGGAAAACCGTTCTTCCAAATATTTGACTTATTCACCTGCCAAATCCATAAACGATGGACATTTCTTTCACATTTTATTGGGATTATTAATTTTTTTCCACGCATATGCATAATGCATGCGTTTGTTAAGTAACCCTATTACCACTTAGAAATCAAAAACAAAAATAAATAGATAACAAAAAAGACTGGAAGCCACACGGAGCCATCAACATCAGCAGCTAATGCGCATCTGTCGATCTGGTCGACTCTTCGGTTACTTCTACGATTTCCACAGATTTTCCCCCATAATTAATAAGCTGCTCCGCATCAGACGTCATTCGTCTCGTTGGCTAATTGGTCGATTGTCAGATTCGGAGCAGTTCCCCAAGAGACGAGACGAGACGAGACGAGACACGACGATTCGCTCCAAATGAGCTTTTGACGAGCGTTTTGCCTCGGGAAATGATAATTATTTAAGTGACTCTCATTTAGCTGCGTGCCTCTGCCAAAAATAACTGAGATACTTAAAAAAAAAAACAACAACAACAACAACAACAGACAAGAAACATAAGAAAAAAAAAGATAACAACGGTTAACAGCTGCAACAGTAAAGCGATGGCTGCCAAGAATTTTGCTCTCGCTCCTCTCGTCCTCGTCCTTGCCACCGATCCGATCCGATCCGATCCGACTGCTGACTTCGCCTCGCCAAATGATTTGCATAATTTACGAGGGCGACAACCCTGGCAATGCCCATAAATTCACTCAGCTAGCTGCTAGCCAGCTCTTCAAATTGTACGACTGCCCTAAGCGAATGGAATATGCATTTTGGCAGTGAGCAGCAATGCCAGTAACCCAAACCCAAACCCACCTCGCCACCTCCCCAACCCCCCCAATCCAAACCCTTTTTGGTTTAAACAAAGCAACACCCGTCGAGGGCATTTGTAGGCGTGTGGAGCTATTCAGCTAATAAAAATCAAAAGGCGTTTTGTTCGCTAAACTTAAATTGAAAACACTTCAGCAAAGCAACAAAGCAACAAACAACAACAACAACAACAAAAGGATAAACACTTCAAGGGGCGGATTTGGCTTAGGTGAAATAAAGCCCAAAAAAGAAAAACCACCTAACGAATCCCCTCTCCCTGTGTGTGTGTGTGTGTGTGTGTGTGTGCTGTGTGTGTGTGTGTGTTGCCGTTTAGCACAAAGATGGCGGCTGTAGATAATGAAATTTGCCGAAATAAAAGACAAAAAAAAAAGAGGAAGCAGTAGAAGAAGAAGAGTAATAACAACAAGCACAAATTGCTTGGAGTTTTTGGGCCACAATTGTTTTGGGCAGGTCGCTTTTGCATTTTTTTTGGTGTACAGCTACTTAACGTTGCTTAACTTGTTCTCGTTGTTGTTGTTGGCCATTTACATTTTTGTGTGTCTTCTCAAAAAAAAAAAAAAAATAAAAAAAAAAAAAAAAACCAAATACGCCCCCAAACAAATGGCCAATAAGTTGGCAGCCAAATTGGCGAGGCCATTTCAGATTAGCCGTTTAGAAGTGCCATTAAGCAGAAGGATTGCAAATGAATTCACTGGCTTTTACCCTGTCAACTGCCCACCCCTCTCCCTCATCCCTTTTACATGAATTTTTTACTCTTTTTGCTGTCATTTCGCATTTAATTCTTTTTTAACTTTTCCTTAAGATTTAACAATGTGAATTGAAGTGGAAATTTACTATAAACTTATTTTAAGTGAAGTTTGATGAGCATGATGTGTAAGTGGTGGTACGATGAGGGGGGGGGGGGGGAAGTGTACTCATTTTACCTTCTACATCGGAATGCGGAATAGACCAAATTTACTGCTGCTGCCGATTTCTATATAACTCAACCCTCAACCGATTATTCCAATGAGAACTACAGAAATAAATAACTAACTATATCTTTATCTATGTCTATATCTAAATCTAAATCTAAATCTAAATCTATCTATCTATATATATATATATATCTATCTTTTGATATTGCAAAATACAAATCTAGAAACAGTTTGTGATTTCAGCATTTGCATAATAAGTAAAAACACATAAAATTCATCTTTTATCTGTGCTAATCAGGGCTAACTATAAGTTGATTATATTGGGAGTTAACTTAACGGGAGTCCTCCTTAACTGCTGCACAGTACAGTTAGTATGTGTTTGCCTCATTCCATTTGCACCGGATTCCTTAATCCTACATGGTATAAAAAGCAAAGCCGCAGACACGTTGAGTTAAGCGTTTTACCACAAAAACCGACGCGACTCGACTCGACTCGACTCCCCTAACCACCACCTCCCCCTTTGGTACACACGAACACACACACACACACACGTTCAGATTTTATGTTATCTCCATGGGATTTACCAAGTGATACGCCCCAGTCTACCCCAGTTCCAGCCCCAGTTCCAGTGCCATTTCCACCCACAAAACGCTGCACGGGCAAACGACATGAAAATTATGTAAAACTTAAGTAAAAGATGAGCTCGTCAAGAATTATGACACCCAAGGGACGAAGATGTGTGCAAAGCGCAACAGTGAATAAAGCAAAGCAACAACAACAGCACACAGGACACGCAGGAGTGTTGTGGTCCCTTTGCTGTATTTGTTGTTGTTGTTGTTTTTGTTGCTCAAACAACCCCAAAAAAAAAAAAAATAAATAAAATAAAATAAAATTCCAAGAGTCATATAAATAGATACGATGTGAATTGCGAAGAGTAAGTAGAAACTGTAAATACACTATCATAAGTAGTGAATGAAAAGTAGCGAGTGAGAAGTGACGAGTGACGAGTGACGACTGAAACAAGAACAAAAACCAATGATGAAAAACTGACGAGTAACTGAGAATTGCAACAACTAAACAAATATAAAGAGCAGGATGGCAATCAAATGCTTAACGTAACGAGTAATTCGTAACGAGAGTAGTAATGTAACGAGTGCAATTGCTGTTGAAAAAACTAAAGAAATAACGAGCGGCAAATAGAGCGAAAGCATTTGCAACGAGTAATTCGCAACGAGAGAAGCAATGAAACGAGTGTAAAACAGAACGATTAGCGATCAAATGTTAAAGCGCCAAGAAAATACATATTTAATATATGCAAGTAACTGTATAAAATATTTACGCAAACAGATCAAGACTCGTCATATACTTGACGAACTCGCTATTCGTCATTCGTCAACTAAAAGCACCCAAGATGACTATGCAGCAAAAAAGAAAAAAAAAAAAAAGGAAAAAAAAAAATGGAAATGGAAACAGCAACATAAAAAGCCAGAAATCAAATCTAAACTAAAACTACATCATGAGGCATTTAAGTGGCATTCCCCACACACACACACACACACACACACACACACAGACACACACACATACATTGAGCTAAACAGCCAAGCGAATCCCGCCACCCAACGAGTGGCAAGATGGAGATGGATGAGGAGAAGCAGAGGGAGTTGGAGTAGGAGTAGGAGCAGGAGGAGTATAACGCTTGTTTGGCGCTCGTAAATGCCTCATGTGCGTTTATATTGAAACAGATGGCTCCGCCAGTCGTTGCTGCGACCCACCCCCTCCTGCTTGGGACTCCCTCGGAGATGCTCTCAAGTGCCTAGTCAATGTTGGCATGCTCGATTTTGTTGTCTTTGATGTTGTCCTTTGTGAAATTGTTGCGGTTTGCAATTTGCTGCAAATGACACTTGTTGGGACAGGGACACTGACACTGTTCCCTCTCCCCCCCCCCCCACACACACACACAGTCCCCACTAACTGTTGGCAGCCATGTTGGCCTCTTGTTCATGGCTGCCGTTGTGTCGCTTCGCTGGGCTTTGCTTCCTGAGTGCGTGCGACTGCGATGCGCATCAACCACCAAAAAAACAGGACACGCAAGGAGCAAGGAACAAGCAGTAAGCACCAAGGAGCAGCAGCAGCAGCAGCAGCAGACACACACGACCCGTACCTCCCCTCACACACACACACACACACACACACACACTCCCTTTGGCCAATAATTGCCTATGCAGCACACACACCCCCCCACCCCCACCCCCCTTCTGGCCGCTTGCCTTGACACTTTGGGGCTAATACAATTTATACACTTGGCTTGGCGTCGTTTCGGTTTGGCTCAGTGCCACGCCTGGCAATATGGTTTTTTTGGGGCGGGTTGAGGCGTTTGAGGCGGGTGGGTTAAGGGAATGGGCGGTTGGCATTTTGTGGCAGGACATGCTGCGGGCAGGCGGGACACGATTGTCAGCCAGTTTTACGGTTGGATCAATGTTTATGCCGTTATACACACAAACACAAACACACACACACACACACACAATCACAGCGCAGCATTTATCCTTGTTACACGAAACAAACACACATACAAGCCCGCCTTCCCCGCAAACTCTCCCCCTTCCCCTACATGCACCCCTCTGGTGGAGAAGCGCCCCGCAAAAAGCTTTCTCGTTGGCTTTTGGCGACGTTCGTAAATTGGAAAATTTTTCCCCTGCTGTGTGTGCTTGTGTGTGTGTGTGTTTGAATGTTGCTTGGATACACAGTAATCGCTCGGTAAAAAGAACTTTTACATTAAGCAAAAAAAATTCGTATTTGAAATAGGAAAATATATATTATGAATTTACTCATTTCAATTGTTTTGCATTGCAATTCAAACATTTTCATATATTTTAATTTATAATAATATATTTTAATATTTTAATTTATTGGAATCAATTGAAATTGTTTTCTTGAATTAAACTGAACAGATGCTTGATAAACAAATAGTGAAAAGTTTAAAATGTGCATATTTTGAATAGAGTTTTTATCTGAAGTTATATTTTTGTTTTGAAAATAGCAGAAGTTTTTTTTACAAAGTTGCTGAGTCACTTTAGCGAATGACTACTCTGCGTTGTTAGTGTTGTTGTTGTTGTTGTTGTTGCAGCTACACACATATATTTCTTGTATATATCGACTGGCGTTCCGCTCGTTGGGCCACCCACAATCAGCTACCACCTATCCCCCCCCCACCCCACCATCACGCCACCCAACGTCGCACGTCCTTTGGCTCCGTCGTTGTATCTAATAAACCTTAAATGAAGGCAATATTGTGGGGTTGTTTTGGGTTAATATTGAAACGATAAAATTGAATTGAGCCGTATGCCACAACAACAACAACAACAACAACAACAACAACGCAGACGTCCCTGAAAGTTTTGTAAGCTTTTTTTTATATTTTTTTTCTTGTTGTTGCTCAACTTTTGTGAGTTGTAATGACACTTTTAGCTGACTTTGTAGCCATTTTGCTTGCCATCTCTATTGTTTCCTAGCTGCTGTCTCTTTCACTCACTCCTGCTCTCTCTCTCTCTCTCTCTCTGTCTGTCTGTCTGTCTGTCTGTTCGTGTTGTGTGTGAATTCATTTCCGTTTCCGTTGCCATTGAAATTATGTTGTTGGCTGTCTCTGTGTTTAGCTGCTTGCGGTTCTTAATCAATTTTTAAAAACATTTTGCTATCGGTGAGTGTGCGTGTGTGTGTGTGTGTGTGTGTGACATTCTCTGATACACATGTATTTGTGTGTACGTAAGTTATATAAGTTCTCAGCCAAATGGTTGCCTTTATGCAACGATCAATACATTTCACAGTAATCAATCGAAAACTGCTTCGATTATTAAATTTGGTTATTATTTGGTCAATTTGTATGATTATTAATTAAGTGAATTATTTCAAATTCCGTAAATGACTATATTATAACAAGTGATGACGAAATGCCAATTTCATAGAATTTCTAAATATGGTTTTTAATAACATAGAATTTTTAATAAGACGAATTTGTGATTCAATTGCCCAATTGGCAAGATTTGAAGCGTGTCCATTTCCTAATTTTTCGCTTATTTTATCGCATTTAACACTTTGGTTTCTTTCACGCTTTGGCACTTGCCTCGTTTGGTTGTTGCAACAGGCAAGTGGCAACTGCAAACTGCCTCGTGTAGACAAAAGATAATTCAAATGCCGACGGCGTTTTATTAGCAACAGCAGCACTAAAAGCTGCGGCGATTTGCTGTTGCTGCTGGTGTAGCCAACATTTTTTTTTTTTATTAATTGAAAAGTTAATTAAAGGTGATAAAAATTATACATGCCACCGATTTTCGCGCTGCAGGCGTTCGCCAGCGACAGCAACAACAAAAATAACAACAACAATAACATCGGCAGCAGCAGCAATGGACAAGTCAGTAGCAAAAAAAAAAAAAAAAAAGCACGTTTCAATTACATATATACGCACACAGGTATGCGCTTGTGTGTGTGTGTGTCTGTACTAATTACATATGTATGATTATGTACATATATATTTCTGATACAGTGGACAAATGGGTAGTTTGTTCAGTTTTATCAGTAGATCGATCGCACTGGCCATCATCAGCATCAGCATCAGCATCAACATGAAATGATTGGGCCATTAATAAATTAGAACCGAAAGTTTAAGTTAAATGTTGAGGCTGTTGTAATACATGTTATAGATTCAAATTTGCCTCTCATTTTTTCAATTTTACGCACAGCATTTACAAGTTGTCTTTGTCCCTCTCTTCCCTTCAATCGCTTTCAATGTCCAGGCAGCGGAGCTAAAGCTAAAGCAAAAGCTGAGCAGCGGCAGTTGGCAGCCGGCAGTCGGCGCAGTTGACGTTGACGTCGCCATAGTTTGTGAAGCCAACTGAGCGAAGTGACCCTTGAGTGTGTGTGCGAGCGAGATAGTGTGCGCAACCAGCAAAGCAAGTTAATTAAATCCTCATGTATTAATCACGGCACCTACCTTTACCGACGCCGCCACCCCACTCTGCCCGTCACCACTCTCTTTCGCTCTCTCTCTCATGCACTCTCCTCCATCTATCTGGCAAGCTCCATGATGACGCTCTATTAATCGCCATCGCCCGAAAATAAACTCGTTGCTCGTATGTCCTGGCGTCTCCCTCTCTCGCCCTATGTGTGTGTGTGTGTCTGTCTCTTCCTTTCTCTTCGACTTCGCTGTCTGGCTTTGTTTTCGTTTCGAGGTTGTGTTTCGGTTTGAGTTTGAGTTGGAGTCTCAGTTTCAGTTTTACTGTCTGCGCTTGCGTGATTCTGATGGCAAATTAATTCCTTGGTAATTTGTTTTGATGTGATGTGCGACTTGAAATTGATTGAGATTGTGTTGTTGTTGTTGTTGTTGTTGTTGCTGCCCTGGCTCGGGCCAATAACAGCAACAGCAACAACAACAACCGGCTGAGAATTCATTAAAGAAGCAGCAGAAATCAATTTTTATTCTGAGCTTTATTTTGCGCTTCGCTTTTTTGCTTTGATTTTGTTGTCGCTCTTGTTGTTGTCATTTTTGTTGTTTGCTGCTGTGTTGCTGCTCTCTTCAGTTATGTTGTTCTCGTTGTTGTTGTTGGGTTAACACATAAATCATAAGCCGTAACCCCAGACATGCACACACACACACACACACTCGTAAATTACTTTCAATTAATAAACTATTGTTTATATTAATAGATTTTTCGCTGTTGCTCTTTGCCCGCTGCGCATTAAATTAATTTGTTTGCACATTTAATTTCATACACAAATTTATTCATGGATTAAAAACAATATAAAATTCAGTTTTAAATTTGACCACGGTAAATCAAATTTGATGAGTTGTTAGTGGCAAGGATATTAAAAATTTAAGTGACCAATGGAAATGTTATGGGCCGATTATGATGAGCTTTATATTTACACACAGAATGTCGCTGATACATATTACATATATATATTATTACATTAAAAACAATGGCTTTGTTATATATATATATATACGATATATATATATATATATATATATATATATATAGCCATTGTTTTTAATGACAGCTATATTTAAATACAAATTAAATGTACATTTGTGTACTAAATACTTCAAACTTTAGTTTGATTTCTATTTATATTATAAATATTTATACAATGCGTACACAAATTATTTGTTTGTTCGTTGCCAGCAAATATATCGCTTAACAATCCAATCAAGTTTCAATCACCCACTTAAATTGCATGCATATTTGGCCTGGGCCTAAGCCTTAAAACAAAATTTGCCATGCACCTGCAGCAGTTGCTACAAGCTCAGACTGTGATTCAAATGGGGCTCCCAGCCAAAGCTGGTTGACGCCCACTCGATGTGGACGCCGTTCGCAATCAAATTAAGTAAATTACAAGCCCTCAAATGTGGAAGACTCGTGTTTTACCCGACTAATAACTGCCGAAAAGCAGGGCAGATCTCTCTCTCTCTCTCTCTCTCTCTCTCTTGCCTCCCATCCTTGCTCCACTACCCCTCCACCCGACAAACTGTGATCGTGTGATCAGTGAAAGGAAGCAACCAGAAAACAGACAACAACAAAACGGCATAAACTCAACTTAAGAACTCAATTTGAAGCTTTAACTACGACTATGTTCGTCGCTCTCGCTCTCTCTTACTCTTGCCCACTCTCTTTTGCTCTCTCGCTCTCTCTTGCTCTTGCCCTTGCTGTGTCGCAGTGTGAGAGCATCTGTCGTGCGCTGGCTGATCTTTGCCGCGCTTCCTTTCTAAATTGATTTTGAAAACAAAATGATCGTAAATTTTGATCGCCTTTGCAGCCTCTGCAAATTACTGAGCTTTTGCCAGAAACTGAAACCAGACCCGCCCTGATCATCAGTTTCTGTTGTTGTTGTTGCTGTTGTTGCTTGTGCCTTGGCTTTTATGGGCCTTGATTGAGTTGTCATATTTTATTACCGAAAATTTGAGACAACGCCACAGCGACTTTGACTCGCCAGCGCAGCGAAACGATTGCCGTGGCGAATTGCCAGCAAAGTCGCCGCACCTCGCCCTGCCGCGCATCGTCTGACACGAACGCTGACTGCGACGCTGGCCGCGCAGTCGCCATATACATACGCTTAACACCTGTGTTCGCTGTTGCTTGCACTCTCTGCATGCATATATCTATATATACATATTTATATATAAGTGTGTGTCTGTGTGTTTGTGTGTGTGTGTGTGTGTGTGTGATATTCAGGTGATAATATGCCCGCCATTTTCGTAATGGAAAGTAATTATTGTTTGCGGCAACGAATTACAGTAATCGTCATAAAATGTTTCCCCATGACTGCCTACAGCAAACCAGGCAGTCAGGCTGGTGAGGGAACGCCAACAACCAAGCAACTGCCCAACACCAAGACCCAACAATCAGCGGCAGTAAACAGCAACAGCAACAGCAACATCAACAACAAAAAACAGCCGCTCCGGCAACCGTTGTCCGATGTGCCCTGCTATAATCAAGGGAAATAACATTTTCAAGCAGCGTTAAAACTAACATTAATTATGTCCGAAACGAACAAAACGATCAGCGAGAGTCAGACTCAGACTCAGTGTCAGAGTCAGACTCAGACTCAGACTTGGAGTCGAAGCCAGACTCAGATTCAGAGTCAGAGCCAGAGAGCTAAACGAAGACGCTGACGCCCAGTCGCCACTGGATGTGAAGCAGGGCGAAAAGGAAAGCACGCCAAATTGGTCAAAGAAAGCCCCAGATTTGGCGGGGCAATATGAGCACGACTCCCAAACACACCTATTTCGTATTAATAAGTATAAGTTTCTTACCAAAAATTGGTACTTTCTTCATTCGTCGTTGGGATTATTCTCCTTTTACTCATGCAAAAAGTTAGTTAGAGTTGGTCGGGAACTCAATTTGCATATGGCAATATAAATTGAATAGTATCTGCTGCATTGTAGATATCAATAGCTCCAAGTGGCAAGTGGGTTTTTGTTGTGAGGAATTTCTTGTGGAATTTGCTGTGGCGCCACATAGCAGCGCATGGATCGCTAGAGACGAGCACAGGTGCTGAGATCGCTGGCCAATGTGGCAAAATGGCAGCAAAATAATGAAATTGAAATGTAAATGTGCAGCTGAAGATGGGCCAGCTTACGCACGTTGGTACGTTGCTCCAGAGTTACGCCCCAGACGCGCAGGCGCAGGCGCAGCGAATGCAGCCGCAGCAGCAGCAGCGGCATCAATGCTGCAGGCGGCCAGCAACAAAGTTGGAAATGGGACTGGGAGCTGCAGCAGCGACGCCAACGCCAAACTGCACCGAACCAAAATGAACTAACCAAAAAAAAGAAAAAAAAAAAAAAAAAAGGCAAGCAACAAGCAAGGAAAGTGCGAGCGAGAAAGCATGCGAACAACGTTAATAAGAAATTAATGTCTTGATCATTTTCGATCGTTATGTAAATCAATCAGGCAAATTATAGCTCAGGGGCTTGCCACAATAATTAGACCCTATTCGTAATGCAGCCGCAAAGGCTGCAACATCAGGCCATTTGTAGGCACGGCGAGAGTTGCGCGGTGGGGCGAGGGGCAAAAGACAAAAACTGCGTTAAAGGCTCCGATAGTCATGGCGTGCAGACGACTCAGACGCTGACGCGCCCCTCGATCGCAAAAAAATAACAAAAAAAAAAAAAAAACGAGGCAAAAAAAGTGATCTAGTCGAGAGTGCCCGACTAGAAGATACCCTGGAACAACAGATTTGTCTATTTATTTTGTACAAAGAATTGAATTAAATTTCATGTTATATAAAAATTAAAAATAGAAAATAAGATTCAAATGAAAATGCGTGAATTTGGGGAATACACTGAGAAAAAAAATCCAATCAGACCAACCAAAGTTCATTGTTCCTTTTCAATTTTAAAATATTTACCAATTAATTCAATACAAGAAATTGACTTTTTTACTTTATTTCAATAAGAGAAGAGTAGAGAAAAATTATTTTGCATATGCTCAAATATTTCAGTGTATATTTTTTTTGTTGGGTATTGCGAAGAAAAAAAGAGAGGAAACATTTTTGCTGGCATGCAACGCCTTGATGTCTTCTTCGTAGTTTGCGCTGGAGTCAAAGTCGAACTTGGAGACGTAGATGGACATGGAGATGAAGACGGAGTCGGAGATGGAGATGGAGTTGGAGTTCGAGTTGGAGACGGTGTCTGAGTAGGAGCTGCAGTCGACGTCTTCATTAAAACAACAAAACATTTATGCGCCGCTTTGGCATGTCGACGTTGTTGTTGTTGTTGTTGTAGTTGTTGTAGTTGTTGTCGTTGTTGTTGTCGTTGTTGTCGTTGTTGTTGTTGATGTCGATCGCAGTCAGCGATCGTTTGAGAGGTATTCGTCAGAGCAATGGCAAAGGAGTCGAGCGTCTCCGCTGTGGTTGTGGATGTGGCAGCAACGTAACAAGATGCGTAAAAATTATTGATTTTCCTTGACTTGATTGTTGTTGGCTATCAAAATTTAATCATAACATGCAACACGAGACCAAACCAGACCACAGAGAGGCAGCTAAAGAGAGAGAGAGGGAGAGAGAGGGAGATGGAGAGAGAAAGCGGAGAAGAGGATCAACTGAAGCTGCTGCTGCTGCTGCTGCTGCTGCTGCTGCTGCTGCTGCTGCTGCTGCTGCTGCTGCTGTTGCTGCTGTCGATTGCTGGCAACAACAACATGTTGCCAAGTTAACCACTTGAATTTTCAATTTTGCATCGCAGCAGCAAGTCAAGTAATTTGCTGCGTTGACGTGCCTGGCGTGGCAGATGAGCAATGACCCGGCGAGAGAGTGAGAGAACGTGCAACTTGCAACGTGCAACGTGCAACGTGCAACGTGCCTGCCTCGTCGTGTCGATCAATTCGTTTTAATGCAAACAACTCATATAAATTCATGTTTCAAGTTGGCAGCAGACGGAGCCGTTCGGCTCTTCATGGCAAGTGCAAGTCAAGCTAAAACCGACGCCAGATCGGCAGATTGAAGTGCCCTCAATGCCCAGATCCTACACACACACGCACACCCTGCTCCGCTCCCTCTCTCTCTCTCTCTGCGTGTGTGTGTGCATTCGGGTCAGTCACTCAGTTGTTGGACCTCTCCAATTACCGTCGTGCCAAGTGCAAAGAAATTCATTAATTTAAGTGCCACACATTTGTTGCCCACTGTGCGTGCGGCTTCCTCTCCCCGTCTCCCCGAGCCAACATCTCTGGCTAAGGCGATGTGTGTGTGTGTGTGTGTGTGTGTGTAAACGCAATGCAAATGCAATAGCAGCATCTGTTTAACCTGACCAATTACAAGTTAGTCAGAGATGACAAGAAATAAATTATGCCATAACCCATTTCGACCCAGCTCTGAGTTATGTGGCCAGGTGTAAATCTTGCCAGCGGAGATTGCTACTCCAGCCAACGTTTGCCAATATTGAGAAACAATCGAGAATAAACAAAAAATATGTACTTCAAAAGAATTGAATGTATATATAGAGTATATAAAACCATTGATATTACAAAAGCAAGCTTGAATTAAAGAATTGATCAAATTATTAAGAACTTTTAAAAAATATTGCTTATCGATAAATTTCATTGCATTGCTTACGATATTTTAGGATTTTAGGATTATAAATACTAATTATGGCTGGGATCAATCAATGCTTTGAGATCTGAGATGCAACTGCAACCCTTTCAATCCGAATGCAATTCCAAAAATACAATAATTCCCAAATGGATGTGAAAAGGATGTTTTTATCCGAAATTCCCACGGCTCATTCTCGCATTCTCATGTTGAGTCGCGGGATGAGCGTTTAGCGTGCGGTGTGCAAACAATTTAACACACTCCAAAAGTTGCAGACGCAGTTCCTCGACACTTCCAAACAATTCATCAAACTGAAGCAACTAGAACAGCGCCAGCTAAACGGCTTTGACAGGCAATGAAAAGGGGGCAAGGGAAAGGGGTTACAACCAAATACAAACAACAACAAAAAGATGGAAAAAACCAAATAGAAAGGAGCTGATGCATTAGGGGCGCGTGGCTGACTTAACGCCCTGTTTTCTGGATGTGTAGTTTTTTTTTTTTTTTTTTTTTTGATTTTTTTTTTATTTGCTGTTGCTGTTGCTGGCTGCTCACTCAGCTGCTGCTGCTGCGGGGTGTCGCATAATTAGCAGCCCTAATAGCCAATATTTTTGTATTACCTAATATTCAATGTATGTGTGTGTGTTTGATTTTTTTTCCTCCTCTATTTGACTTTAAATTTTTCCCATTTACTTTTTTTCCTTGTGTGTGTGTGTTTTTTTTTTGTTTTTTTAAGTTTTTGTTTTTTGCTTAGTCAAAGCAAAGCAAAAAAGCAAATCAAATCATGTGACAAGTTTCTAATGAACCTCAAAAGGTGCCACGACCCGGCAGAGCGCTCTGACAAACCCAGCGTCTGACATTTGTGTGGCCTATAAATGCTAATGAGCCCAACGTTTATACTCATTTTTTTGTTGTTGTTTTTTTTTTTTAGTTTTTAGTACATTTTGCCCACGTTCCTTTTTTTTTTTTATAGATTTTTATGGTGATTTTTTGGGTAATTTTTTGTGGGTCGTTTGTACGGTGCTCTTGTGGGACTACCATGGTTGCTCTTGCCACTATGTTTCTAATCTGTTACAGATTTGATTCGCCCTTGTTCTGCCTTTGGGTAACTCGGGTAGTTTCCAACGCTCAGCGTTATGGTCACGAGCCATTTTTTTTTTTTCTTGTTCCCTCGAGGCCCAAAGCGGTCCAAGTTCATGTCAACCTCACTCCCTAACTACATCTCTCTCTCTCTCTCTCTCTCTCTCTCTCCCTCTCTCTCACTCTCTCACTCTCTCCCTCTCTCTCACGCAGAGAGTTGCTCTTTGTCGCTGCATTTTGTTCCACTTGAGTTTGTTTGCTTAACGACCTTTGAAATTAGTCAAAACTAAGGGGCAATAGGCGTTAGATGGCCTCGCTCAGTGTACCCAATGCAGATTAGACACTGTCAAAGCGACTGGAATACAAAACAACAACGACAACAACAAAAATAACAATTTATACTGTTTATATGCAAATTTGCAACCGTCTCGCAACAACTGTGTAACATTTGCTGGCCTAATTAAAATTGGGCTACCATTTTTAATTAGGCCAAATTCAAAAAGCAACACAAAAAAAAACAAAAACAATTTTTAAATAGATTTGGTTTTTAGCAACGCCATACAAATGGGTCTTCAATTCAAATAATTACCAACTTCACATAATTATAAGAACCCCTGCAGGGCTATAACAACATATACAGAAAATCACTTAGAATTTTTAAGGAAGTTGAGGAAGTTTGGGGATAGGAAATTTGACACATGTGGGAATACATCACTATTGAATTTGATTTGTATTGATATAATTATTTATTGTTTTTATTTTTTTACGCTTCTTTATGCATAATTCTCTACACAGTTAAAGCAAATCTTTTAATTGTTTTTTTTTTAAGACTGTTTTCCATCATCTTCCACTCATTGATTATTTCATTAACTGATTTTGTAGCTGTCCTGTACATACGTATATATATATATATATATATACATATATTTTTAGTGCTCTTTCTCATTCTGGCTGTCTTATGAACTGCCTGCCCATTATCTGATTTAGTGGCAGTCCTTTTATTTAGTGGCACGCCCTGTTTGCCAGGGCGCCCACAGTTTCCTATCGATTTCAGTCAGTTAACATGTGAAGGCGTTTTCAGTTGAGCTGCGTCGCCTTATAGCAAATTAGGGGCACAGACCCCAAAACAACAGCAACATCAGCAGCAGCAGCAAAACTATGCCACACAGCAAACAACAACAACAACTTGCCACAGCAGAGCGACAACAAACAAACAAGTCGACAGCAACACAGATAGCGTGTGTGTAAGAGAGACAGAGAGAGACAGGGAGAGAGAGAGAGAGAGGGAGAGGTATACACATAAAGTCAGAGAGTCAACAGAAACCATAATTCAGATAATTTTATTTATAACACCCTTGAGGAATTATATTTTATTTACTCTTTCAAGTGTGATGATGAGGCCGCTGAGCCGAAGCAAGTCGGGTTTGAGTTTGGACAAGACCGAAACCGATGCCAACCAAGGACCTGTCCCTTTGTGATTTTGCTGTGAGTGTGTGTACTGCACGAAAGTGTCTGGTTCTTTTGTTGAGTCTATTGAGGGTTGGAACGGGCCTCGAGACACTCCTTCGATTTGGTAGCAGATGTGTTTATAAATTGTTGAAATCTGTGTGCATTTTAACATATGAATATCACGTACCACATAGTAGTATCAGCTCAAGGGGTACTTCCCGCAGTTGGGGCACCAAAGTTTATTTTATTTTGATATTCTTTTTCTTTTTTTTTTTTTTGGATCTGCCGCATCATTGTCATCATTACTATGAACGGCTCAAATCAAAAAATCTTCACGTGCCTCATGTGCATTTCACTGGGTTTTATGTTTTATTTCTGTTTCGTTCTCACTCTCTCTACCCCTCTCTCTCTACCCCTCTCTCGCTCTCTCTCTCACTCTTTCTCTGCCTGTCGTTATCTTTAGTGGTTGCTACTAAGAGTTTGTTAAATGCTCGCCCCAACCGCGACAATTCTAATTGGATAGCCAGCAAATTCTGCAATTAAATTTCACTTAAAACTGCAACTAAACACAGGCTCTAAGGCGACACACAGATTGTGGTGTGTGTGTGTGTGTGTGTGTGTGTGCATGGTGTGGCAGTGGTGGGGAGTTGGGGGCGTCACTGGAATTGGATATGGCGTTACATGTAATTTACTTCCGCAGAGGCGCTTTAAACATATCCGAGGCACCAGGCCCCGGCAACACCCACCACTTCCTAATTGTGAAAACCAATTTGCGCTGCTATAAATTAGAAAGACAAACGACGGCAAAAACGAGGAAAGCCAACAGAAATGGCAACGGCAACGGCAACGGCAACGGCACCGAAAGAGGCAGTGCCATAGGAGGACTGCTGCAAGCTGGGGGCGTGGCAAATTGGCGTTCCCGGCTGGTTCCTGTTCCTGTGTGCGGCTCTGTGTGCCGTGCTCCGTGCGCCGTGCGCCATGGTTAGCCGTTAGCATATCTTGGAAATTTACATAAATAGACTTTAATTGTTTGCAATTATAATGCGAGTCGAGCGTAAGCGAAACCCAAAAGGCATATTTGCCACAGCAATGCCTAAAACCCTACACCCAACATGCCTCTTCGAGTGTATGTGTGTGTGAGTGACTGTGTGTGTGTGTGTGTCTACACTCTACCCGCAACCGCACCCATTGCGTCCCTTGCACCATCCTCTGTTTGGACGCCCTCGCGTTTTTCAGTTAATTATGCTGGCTTGTTTAAGCGATCCATTTTGTGATTTGCGACTAATGCCAACGACTTATCGACTTTTGCAGTCTCCTCTGCCTCCGCCCACGACGATGAGACGGCCAGCGAGAATAGCGCCGCCAACGGAGTTGCAGCTGGAGCTGGAGCTGGTGCTGGTGCTGGAGCCGCTGCCAATCGTCGACGGAGTCGTACAAATTTCAACACCTGGCAACTGGAGGAGTTGGAACGTGCCTTTGCCAGTAGCCACTATCCGGATGTGTATATGCGCGAGGCGCTGGCCATGCGTCTCGATCTGAAAGAGGGCCGCATAGCGGTAAGTCGACAATCGATTACAATTATCGATTGACGAGTCGATCAATAGGCAACGCTTATTCTAATAGAGTTTCAGTAGGATTTTTACATGAGCCAAAACTTATGTACAATTATCGATAACGGATTATTCGTGCAAATTCATTTATATATGGGTATATTACATTTATCGATAACTGATAATGGAGTGGGTATTGATAACTAGTATTAATCGTTTAATTAGTGCAAATTCAAATACATGTGTCTATTTTACATTCAACGATAACTGGTAATTAACAGAGACTTGATAGCTGATATACCTATTCAAATGTACATTTTACATTTATCGATTACTGATATTTTACACAAAACGGATAACTAGTAAACATTTTTTGATTTTTGCGTATTCATATACAAATGAATATATTTAATTTATCGATAACTGATAATTGACAGAAAACTGATAACTAGTAAAAAAAAAACATGAATTTCCTGCATATTCATATACATAAGTGTATATTACATTTATCGATAACGGACAATCGTATGAGACTTGATAGCTGATATATTCAAATGTATATAATACATTTATCGATAACTTATAATTGAAAGAGAATTGATGATTATTCAAATTGTTTAATTCGTGCTTATTCATAAACAAGAGCATATATTAAATTTTTCGATAACTGATAAATAACAAAAAAATTGATAACTAGGAAAAATCGTTTAATTTTTTAAAATTCATATACAAATATCTATATTATATTTATCGATAACTGATAAATAACGAACAACTAATAGCTAGTAAAAATCGTTTATTATATATGTAATAAATATGTGTGTGTGTGTGTGTTTTTAAAATAAAACACCGTTAACTAATGCTCAAAGGAGTGCCAGAAATATATATAGAAATACTGATTTATTTGTTTAAGCTTGTCTGCATTTTACACACAGCAAGTAAATGGCTACGCAATTACGCAATTATCAACAAATATATATTTTATATATATATATATGTGTGTGTGTGTGTGTGTGTGTGTGTGGGTTGCATGCATCGGCTGCTGTAGCATTTGCGTGCGCAATTGTAAAACAATTTGACAGCAACTGAAACTCAATTACTCAATAAAACCAATTACCTGACTATTTTTATTCATTATAATTCATTTTATTTCATTTTGAATTGCGTTTCGTGTCGCTTGTTGTTGTAATGATTTCAATTGCAACCAAGTCTTAACCCTTTGCACGACGACGACGACAATGACAACGATGCCATATAGCCATATAGCCACATAGCCAACAGTCAGGCATGTCAAGCGTGTGATTATCGTCGTCGGTCTCTTTTGGCTGTGGGACATTCGTCTCGGCTTTTTTGCCAGAAATTGTTTCTTGACATGACATATCAATTTGTCAATGCGAACAAGACGAGTCGAGTCGAGACTGCGACAGACAGACAGACAGACGGACGGACAGACAGACAGACAAACGGATGGACGGACAGGTGAGCCAGATGGGCTGGTTGGGTGGAGAGCGTTCAATGTCGGATGGACGAGGTTAGGTGTGGGGTGGTTTCACTATTCCAGGTACAGGTTGAGGGTAAGGTTTGGGGCAGTCGTTAAAGCGCCGACATCGTGAGCATCGCATGCAGCTACTCAAAAACAATTTGCTGCACATCAAAAAAAAAAAAAAAGTGTACAATGCATGCAAATGACCATGGGCGTGACCAGATATGCTATCGACGAGGGGGTGGGGGGGGAGGTGCGGGGAGGGCGCGAAGGGGCTTCATTTTGCATTAAATTCAGCGTGCTTTCGATTTAAATTGATGGAAAAAACTATAATTCGTCTACCCTCTTTGAGAAATTTGTACAAAAAGGTTGTTACGCCCTTGCAACAGACTTTAAATTGAAGTGACACACACACACACTCTCGCACACACACACTCTCGCACACACACACACACGCACACTAAAGAAATGCGCTTGCGTTGCGCTTGAGTCGCTCGACAAACTGCCCCTCAATTAGGGACGCCATTTTGTTTACGACTCGTCGTCTAACCCCATAAAACACGAGTGCATATCGAAACTGAAACTGTAAATACTTTTGCACTCGCTCAGCGGTACGTCAATCATAGCCAAATGAATAATTAAAACCTATATAACGACAAAGATTAGTCACGATTATTACATGTTCAGCTCATAGAGACGACACTAATCGCCAAGTAATTCTTCGAGACACACTTGAGGGGCTACCCCAAATGTGATGTGGACTGTGCTCCTACAAATTGTTCCAATTAATATTAATCCATACATGCTTAAGATCCAAATTGCTTTTACTCTTCGATTAAATGTAACTTAATTGAATAAAGACCATTTGTACAACCTGAACCCATTGAAAAGGGGTAAACGTATGTAACAAGTAAAGGGAAGCATCTCAAAGCCTATAAATTCTAGATCAGCATCAAAAGTCGAATCGATATAGCCATGTCGTTGTGTCAGTAGAATATAATAACTAGAATATAAGTTCTCGTATATCCGGCGCAGAGCAAGTTTGCTTTTTCTTTGATCGATTCTCGATATATTTTGATTTCCGTTAGCAATTAATAATATAGAATATACAATATGGCAATTATTATATAGAATAAATTTTCCAAAAAAACAAAATTAGAATATATTCAACAACTGAGTTCAGGGAGCCCACTCGACTACAGCCTTCTTATTTGTTGGAAAATGTGTACAAACCTCGCACACAAAACCAATATTCACAAATCAGGTCGACGGCATTTAAGATATTATATTAAGTGTATGCACATAATCCAACTAGATCGTCGATTTCTAAAAATATACTTGTAGGTCTGGTTTCAGAATCGTCGCGCCAAGTGGCGCAAGCGGGAGCACACGAAGAAGGGGCCGGGCAGGCCGGCGCACAATGCTCAGCCGCAGACCTGCAGCGGTGCACCGATTCCACTGCTTGAGCTGCGTGCCAGGGAACGGTAAGTAGGCGTAAGGTCCGGCCAAGCGTCCATCTAACGAACAATGCCCAATCTTCTCGAGCAGCGCACAGCGCAGCAAACGGATTGGGAAGGCGATCGAAAGACAGGCGCTCAAGTTGCGGTTGAAAGGTGTGCAGGTGAATGTGGATCAGCTTCGAGCCGACTATATGGCTGCGCATGGGGATCTGGATTGGGATGAGAACGATTATGCGCCGCTCGACGACGATGAGCTGCCAATCGATGTGGTTGGGGGCGTGGTGTGCAGCGAAAGTTTGGACAACTCCCAATCGTACAGCTCCAATTTGGCCACGAACCCAAGAATCCCCATCGATGTCAGCTGCGATGGCAATGACGATGCGGATGTTGATGTAGATGCAGATGCTGTGATAAAAGGGGATCCACTAGAGAAACCAATTCTGGCCGTGCTGCCGAAGCAGAAGCCACAATACAATTCATCCTTCAGCATTGAATCGCTGCTCGGCACATAACACTCCCTCAAAAGCAATAACGAACACAGAAACTATTTATTTTTTATAATCCACTATATAATAAGCTACCCGTTAAGTGTGGAAAATATAGGGTATAATAAACTTGAATGTAAATTTGAAAATTTGAAAATATTACGTATATGTTTTTTCTTATTGGTTTCCTATGGGACAAATATATATTTGTGATCTTGAGTATATATTAACAAAAGTCGAACAATATTAATCTGATTGGAGAAAAATGAATAAAACTTAACGAATGGACGAAAACCGAGAAGTTAATGTGTAGATGATTTAGGCATGTGCAAAATGACTAAATATTTGAGCACATAATTAATGTATGTATATAATTTTTTCGTTGAAAAGTGCCAAATTGCATGTCTCTGACTTTTGACACCGACTTGGGACAGGAACTGAATCGGGATGGAAGGAATGGGAATGGGAAGGGGAATGTGAATGTGAATGGGAACAGGAGTGTGGCAACTAGTTGCAATGTTTGTCGGAGTGTGAATGCCAATGCGAATTTGAGAGTGCATTTTAATTCTCAGCAAAGTGGCCGGCGGCTGCGTGTGGTGCACACACTGGTGAGCGGACAACAGCAGCATCAGCAGGCGGAGAGGAGCAGGCGGAGGCAGTGCATCCATCAAGTTCACACGCAGCACGCAATGGGCCTGGATCTCAATCTGAACCCGTCGCTGGGAGCTAGACGACAACGGTCCGACCATGGGATGCATTGTGCAATTATCGCATACAGCTCTCGATAATTGTTAGTTTGCGGCATCGATAAATTTGTATCTAAATCTCGGAAATAATATATTTATTGGAAGAGCGCGGATCAGTATACCTGGATTTTAATGCTTATTGAAAAGCAAATTCAATATATTCTAATAAATTGTGGTGGTTGGTAGATATGCCTGCTATTAACATTAGTAATCGGAATGTTGTATTGATCTTTTACATATTTATCGACGTAAATATGAACGGCAATTGATCATACAATTAATTAGTTGTCGAAAATATGTTCGGAATATTTGTGGTCATTATAATGGTATCTACACTTTCGAACAACTATCGCCTCCACCGGGACAAGTGGCTGTCATGGATAATTAATGGAGATTGAATTCAGGTGTTAAGGGTCGGGGTTCCCCAACACGTGCGTTGTGGCGATAATGAATTGGTTTTTTTTTGTATTTTTGTTTTTTTGTTTTTTTGTTTTTGGCTGTGTCTCAATCACATTTCGGCCATTGTGCGGGCCAGCAAACTGTATCTTAAAAATACTTTCTGCAGAACGCATCAACCATTGCCGTTGCGTCCACAGAACCTCGACCTGCATTGCCGAGAGGCAATTTTCGAAATGCAGCGCGTTCGGAATCGGGACAAGCAGAACAGGCACCGTTGCGACCAGTGGAGAAGGTGAGCAGCGGGGTAGCGAGGCGAAGAAGCAGTCCACAGTGCGCTGTGAGCAGTGAGCAGTGAGCAGGGTTCGTGGCCACAAATGTAATATACACATCAGGCAAATAAATTAGAAGGCAACTCCTTCGAAGCAAAAGCAACGTCAGGAGCGGTGCGCCCCCTCTGACACTCGTTCTCTCTCTCTCTCTCTCTCTCTCTCTCTCTCTCTCTATCTCTCTCTGCCTTTCTCTCGCTCTCGATCTTACGCTGCCTCTCACTCACACAGCCACACATAACCAGCCGATCGTTCTTTCGTTCGTTCAAAATGGAGCCAGAGAGTAATGCCGACAATCCGTCATGCAGGTGTGAATGATTCATTAATTTCTCGCCTTCATACGAATTTTCAGTTAACATGCAAGCGGAACCAAAACGAGCCGCCGCAAAAGAGTTACGCAGGCAACAAGAACAAGAACAACAACAACAACAACAACAACAACTGCGACTGCAACAGCTCTGACTCTGACTCTGACTCTGTCTACAACCGTAACTGCAACAGCAACTGCGACGACGCAAGCCTGCCAGTTTTTGTGCCAGAGTTGCCGAGTCTCTGCGTCTCTCCCAGCCTCAGTCGCAGCTCCACCTTCGGCATCAGCTTCAGCTTCAGCTTAACGTCTTCATTACGCACGGCCAACGTTTCCGCTCCATTCCGTTTGCTGCCAGTTGCCAGTTGCCAGTTGCCAGTTGCCAATTTCGTTTTGCATTTTCAATTTTGTGGCATATCCTTAGTCCAGCGGCAGCAACAACAGCGGGTGGGCATAACTCCCCTTCCCCTCCCCCTTCCCCATCCCTTCATGTTTGACCCCATCTGTTTTTTTCCCCCTTCTCTCTCTGATTTCTTCTCTTGCGTTAATTACCCGTTGAGCCCAAGGATCAAATGCCAATTTGCACCTTTTCATCTTTGTTTCTCCATTTTTTTATTGTTCGAAATTCAAACAATTTAATACTCAAAGCAGGCAATTAATGCAATTAATAATTTATAAATTAAGTTGAATGAGTAAAATGAGTATAAATTTAATTTTAATGTCACTTGAATAAATGAATAAATTCACTTATAAATTAACAAAGGTTTTACACATTTCCACATATGAATCTTATTTCATTCTCATATATATTTCATCATATTATTTTTGATGTACATATGAAAATATTTAAAAAAAAAAAAAAAAGATACTCAATTTTATTAGTTTTGTTAATGTGATTTAAAATGATTATGATTATGAATATGAATATATTCATGAGACTCGAGTATGGATATTTATTTAAGAACACATACACTTAAAATAAATACACTCATAACACTCAAATAGTTAATTTTTCACTCACAAATAGTATTCGTGCACTACTCACAACTATTTATGAATGTATTCACTTTAAATATTTTAATAATAGCTTCTTTTTTTTTTTTGGTATTTATAAAACACTCATAGCGACTCATTCAAATGTCAATCCGTCTGTTATTCATACTCAAATTGAAGACAGCTCATTGTTCACACGGATTTGGAATACCGAAACAAACCCAAAGCGATTCCCCAATCCAAATTCCGATTGGACTACAAAATGGGCCACAACTTTGGCTCGTAAAATGCGCTGAATGATTTTTGGCTGCTGCTGCTTGAGTGTTTTAAACTGTTGTTGTTGTTGTTGTTGTTGTTGTTGTTGCTGTTGTTGTTGCTGCTGCTGTTGTAGCAGCTTAAGACAACAACAATTCATATTTTTTATTACACCTACTTTGAGTTGAGGTTTTGGTAGATCCGCTTGTGAGCCCAGCCCGGACAGCGTCTCTTGGCACCGAAAAGGAAGGCGTTAACCAACTTTAATACATTTATTTGGGCCACAAAAACAAAATAAACAACGAAACATGCCCAAAAGATAAACTGATCAACTAACAGTTACCCCATATAATGTTTTTTATCCAAACTTGAAACTTGATGTGAAAATATTTACCACACATTTGCCTTCCAAAGGACTATTTAAATTCTTTGTTTAAACAGGTTTTAAGAATGTGGACACCTCGAAGAACCCAGGAATGAGACAGTTTCAGTTAACAAATTGTTTTAAGTTTGTTATGCTGCTAGCAGTTTACAAATTGTACAGGGTATACATGAATTCAGTCAGTCAAAAGTCAGGTCAAAAACGCAGGATGAGGCGCAGGCGCAGGCGCATAAGGCAAATGGCAAGGGGCAAGAGGCAAGAAGCAACGCGCAAGTCGAGGTTGCCATATCTGTCCAAAGTAATAATTATGTTTCACGTTGTTATCCTAATTTACGTGCTGGGGCTGCCCAAACCAAGACCAAAACCAAAACCAAAACCCAAAGCCGAGCACCGAGCCGCAAAGTTGGTTCAGGTTGACTTGACGACAACGGAGCATGGATCGAGCCTCGCTCTCTGCCTGGCTGACTAACCGACTGGCTGACTGGCTGGCTGCTTGACTAGTTGCCTCCAGGCGCTGTGCAGCTCCTCGTTTCGCAGCGGCTCATTTCACTGGAAAAAGTATTAAGCGCAAAGCGAGATACTGAAAATTGATTTCTCACCTTCGTGCACGTTATGAGCAGCCTGCCTGTCCAAGCTGTCTGATCCTTTACCCCCAACAACACTCGAAAGTCCACACACACACACACTACCCCCCCCCCCCTACCATCCCAGTTACTGTGTAGCCGTGCTTTATAATTAATTAATATATATATCGCCAGTCGGTCACTCCCTCCTCCCAGCAACTCATGGAGTCATCGAGTCGTGATCCCTAGCTAAATACATACTTTGATATATATATATATATATACATATATATATATATATATCTGTATCTGTATTTCAATAAAGCTGATGGCCATTGTTTGGCATAACCCCAGCCTAGAATATGCCTAGACTGCATGTCTCTGTGCCCCATTTTCCCAACATGCCTTGCCCCATGCTGCAGCTGCATAACTTTGCCAGCAAAATCGTAAATAAAAATTTTATCTGTGAATTTATTGCATCATCGGGAGACTTTTCAATTCGCCAGACAGATGGACAGTTGGTCAGTTGGACAGTTGGACGTTTCGAAGATGAGGCTGCTTAAGCACCTGTTGCTCAATGGAAAATTTATATGTCATTTCTCATTTGGGCCATTTGTCGTGGCTTTTAATTTCCTTTCAAAAACGCAGCTTAACTTCACATTGTCAATGCTTTTCTTCGAGCCATAATCTAACATCGATTGGGGCCTCACGACTCGGTCAATAGCTTTGCACCGATTTGTAAATGAATATAGATAAAGTAACAATAATTGGAAAACTTGGCCTGTTCAAACATTTAAAAAAATAGTTTTAGTATTTAAAATGTGCGTAGAAATCTGTTGGAACTTTCACTTAAAAATGGCTCACAATGCAATGTGATAATGAAATTGAATGTATATATATATATATATATATAATACAAATATAAATTTTAGCTTAGCTCATTATTTAATTCTTCAATTTGTCTATATGTTATTAAGTATATTTATATGATTTAATTTATATAAAAATATTTCTTATTTTTCATTTTATATATTTTATTAAATTTTATTTGAAATTTAATTTAAGTCAAATTTTATGTTTTATTTCGTTTTTGAGTTGGCTGACATTAAATAAATAAATTATCACATTTTTTATAAATATTTATTTATGACATCTTTAAGTCTGAATAGCATTATTATATCTATATCTATATCTCTCTCTCTCTCTCTCTCTCTCTCTCTCCTTCTCCATCTCTCTCTTTCTTTCAGATAGTGTATTTATTATGCTGTTTTTTTCTCATAAACATATTTGTTCCTTCAGCTTGTTTCTTTTGTTAACTTTTGTGAATAGAGTTGACGCTTCCCGTTTATTTAGCCAGCTTCCATTTCTCACCTCAAACCACTTCTCCCACTCCACTCCACTCCACTCTCCTTCCCCCCCTTCCCGGCACACAACTCATATGACATTTTTCTTTGAAATGGGTAAAGCATATACAAATTTGTATGATATGATTTTTATAGACTTCAAATCGATTTTTTTTACGATCATCGCTGGGTTTTTATGCGTTTGCTGCTGCTTTATGTGACTTTATGGCTGACGGCAGGGGGGAGCAGGCAGGGTGGGGGCTCCAATTATGTAATTAGGTGTTGGGGCAAACAATATGCGAATAGAATCAAATATTTATTTTGCTGTTACTGCTGCTTTTGCTGCTGCTGCTGCTTCTGCTGCTGCTGCCGGAGGAGCACCGTTAGACGGAGGCAATTTTTGGTCTTATCGCTGCGCTGGCATCGCGACTGGCAGCAACTGGCAGAGCTTACCCAAGGAGCGCCATATGCTGGCCAAAAAATAAACAAAACCGTACAAAAACAAAAAAACAAACAAATAAGAAATAAAGGCGAAGCCAATATCCGGCCCAAACCGATCAGGAGCGGGTGACGCCTCTGTCGTGTTGCAGTCGCCGTCGCAGTCGCCGCTGTTGCCTGCCACCTGTTGCACGCTTTTCTATTCGCGGGCAACATTTGTTTTCTGGAACTTAATGGCTTTACTCTTGCATATCTAGGATATTTTAGCTTTGTTAACTTTGAGTTTCCATGTCAGCCACAAAGTAACAAAAAAAAAATTATAATTCTTATAACCGAATCAAAATCGTAGTTTTTTTTTATTATTATTTTATACACAGAGTCGAGAGTTATAATTTGCTTCGTATGATGCCAATGCCAAAATATATTGGCTATATATAATCTGATTTCTTTATATAGGTTTCACACACATCTGAAAGGGTATTGAAGCTTCGCCAACACAAATCTTATTATAAGTTTTTATTTCTCATTTTTTCGCTCATTTTTTTTCAACTTACCAAAGTTGAAATAATTTTTGCGGCAATGTTGAGGTTGCAACCTTGCAACATGGCCAAAAACGTCATGAGCTTTGTTGATTAATAAAGCGAGCAACGGCAACGGCAACAGCTGTGGCCACAGCAGCAACAGCCTGGCCAATTTCTGGCTGCAGGATGCAACGTGCAACCTGAGGCAACAACCCAATTGAAACAGCAGCAAAATATGCGTTCTTTACATTTTTCTTTATATTTATATATATACCTATATGTATGTATGTATGTGTGTAATATATAATCAAAGAGCTAAGTCAATATTTAGTATTTAATATATTTGCTATATACATGTTGCAACCCTTAGCTGCCTCACGTCTTGTTGAGCGCGTTGGCAAATGGCGACGCTTTGGTCGTGTGCTGCAACTGATGAAATGCACAGGCGGTTCTACAGCCCCGGCTACAGAAGATTCGATCCGCACACATGGACTGGGCCAGGCTTCTCTCGGCAACGACGAGGACGCGACAATAGTCGTGGCACATAAAGCAATCCGGTCGTGTGTGGCAGAGTCCTGGCAAATTTGGCTGCAGCAACGTTTGATGATAGCACTTTTGTCGGCACTGCCAGATGCGCAATTGCTGAGCCAACGACAACGGCTCCTTGATAACAGTTACTCTTTGGGTGTGCGTGATGGTAACCGGGACGGCGCCCAGCGCACTGCCAGCGGCAATAATCAACAGCAGCGTTAGGAGCAGCGCTGGTGCGTTGAGCTGATGCGAAGACATGGCTGGACTGAGTGGACTAAATGCATCTGGTCAAAGTTCTACTCGTTTTATATGCCGTTGCGTTCATTCAACAAGCGCCTGGAAAATCCCATCAAGTACCTGGACAAAAAATACCCACATATTGCCTAAGCTATGGGACTCATTTTTGCACTACCTGTGGCTAATCAGGTAATTGCAAACACATGTGCGCAATAAGGCATAATTTGATCCTGCAAAAATAAAAGAAATAAAATATAAATGTATATATATATAGGTATCTGTACTTTATGAATGGCGTATAGCCCGGGTTATCCCTGGGGATTTCAGCTCATTGAAGCGGCTGCGGTAACGGATTGCGTTTGCAAAAAGAAAGATATATATATATATATATATATATATATATATATGTATATATACAGGTACAGGTATCTGTACTTCATGAATGGCGCGAAAATTGCATCATTTTTCACAAAAATTTAACATTTTGAGTTCGCCCATTAGCAAACAAACATTTAAAACACGAATTTCTCTATTTTCTCGATGCTATTTCAAAATGTCCTATTTTTATATTTTCGATAATATTTTAAAATTATTTTATAATGTTGAAAGTAATTTAAATATTTGATAATTTTTTACTGAGATAAAACCGTTTGTATTCCAGTTTCTTCAACCCAAAACTTAAAACGTATATTTTTGGTTTATTTTAATTCAATTACTTTTCGATGCAGTAATAAAATATATAAAATTTACTTTGAAAATTAGATAATCTTTGGCTAAGAAATAACCGTTTTGATCGATTTTTTTTTTCCAAACAAAAACTTAAAACGCAATTTTATTTAAAATTTAATTATTTTCGACTATTCGATGCAGAAGGCATATATAAATAGGAACTTCATAATTTATTTAAAATTTAATAGTAATTTAATTAAAAAATAAATATCATTATGATGTTAATAGAAATTCGGAGGTTTCAATAATTATTGGCGAATATGTAGCAATTTTAATTTAAATTTCTCCAAATTAAAACATAAAACGTATAATTTGTCAGTTTTTTTTTTTTAATTTTGTATATATGTAACTTGAAAGGTAGTAAATAAATAGACCGAGATATTTGATTGCAACTGACACCACATAGAAAGAGATGAAGGAATAGAGAACGAAGGGTTGAGAGAGATATATATTTTTATGTAAATATATATATTATTGGTTAGATGTGTAATAATACTTATATAATACAAGTAACGCAAGCAATAAATACACAAAAGAATAAACTAGATTTAATTAAAAAAAAAAAAAAAGTGTTGCATATATATTATATTTTCTATATTATAATATATGACCCAAACGTAAAAACTGGGAACAGTCTTTAAAATTGTAGAACATGAAGTTCTTACTTTATATATATATTCATATATATATGAATATGACAAAGAAAGACAATAAAGTGGAAGATTCCTAAAATTCCTATATATATATATAGATATATACATAAATAGACATACAGCAAGCAAAGAAAACCAGGTGGATTTGAAAGCTGTATCGTAATTTATTTTACCCTTGATTAAGCTAATAAAAAAATGTATATATGTATATAGAGACTAGAAAGATCTTAGAATTTACGACGTTTGAGCAGCTCCGGCCGCCAGTTGATGGGATGCGATTCCTCGCTGGCCTCATCATCCTCCTTGTACACCTTAATGGTTTTGTCGGCCTCGGCTGTAATGAGACGTGTTCCCGATTGATCGAAGCACATGGCAAAAATGCCCGCCTCGCTGTCCATGGAGCCGGGCTGGACAGCCGCCTGGAAGCGCTGGAAATTGTAACCGGTTCGCCAATCCCAGAAGAACATGGTGCCATTGTCGCCACCAGAGACAAGCACACCATCCGTATTGGCCGCCATGCAGTTGACAATGGCCGTATGGCCCGGGATGTTTTGCACAAAGTTGCCCTCGGGACAGCGCCACTGTTTGATGTTGTCCGGCGATGCGGACGCAAACATGTACAGCGATGGATGCAGAACAATGCTGCGCACCGACTTCTTGTGATTGGTTAGCGTGCAAACGCTCTTGCCGGCAGCCAGATCCCATAGCCGAACGGTGGAGTCATGCGAACCGGTTATAATCTGTGGATTTGTTGCCTGCGCTACGACACTGGCCACGGTATTCGTGTGGCCCGTCAATGTGTGAACGTTCGCCTTGGTACGCATGTCCCAGATGCGTGCCGTCGAATCGCGTCCAGAGGTGGCCAGCACATCGATGGTCGGATGTAGTGCCAGCGAGTAGACGGCGGACAGATGGCCATGATAATGGCGAATGACTTTGTTGTATTCGAGATCCCAGCACTTCACTTGACGGTCCTCGCCACAGCTGAACAGATAGGGATGCTTGGCACTGACGGCAACACCGCGCACAGTGCTCACGTGGCCAGTTAGCGATAGCTTCAATTTGCCGCTGGCCAAATCCCAAATCTTGATTACACGATCACCGGCTCCAGTCGCAAACCATTCGTTGCCTGGTTCAACGGCAATGCAGCGCACCCAGCCCAAATGGCCAGAGATCACGCGCGATAGCTTCCATGGCGCATGCCACTTGGGCTTGGGTATCGTTGGTGCCTTCTTTGGTATCAGCTGCACATTGCTGGCACCGACGCCGCCGCCAACGCTACTGTTGCCGTTGGTAGGCATCGAGGCCCGTACCAGCGAAGTGCTGTTATTGAGACCGGCCTTCTCACGATTGTACGTCATCAAGTTGCCACCAGCTTCCATGGCGGAAATGCTGGCTAAGGCGGCGGGGTTGCCATCTGTGATGGCTAGCATCTTGTCCCCGGCCAACTGTTTGGCGTCCATTGATTTGATGGCGCGATCAAGCACCAAGCCATACGTGTCTCGCATTTTAATCGAGCGCCTCATTTTCTCGCTGCCAATACAAATGTTATTTAATAATATATATATATTTATATCTGTGCAAATTGAAACTTACAGTCGGTCATCGATGTCCGGCAAATTGCCCTGGTTCGACACGAACAGGTCGTGTGTGCGCTTCAGCGAGCGAAAAATAAGCGTGTGCACGCTATGCTTCTGTACATCTTCCATGATTAGTCAGTCAATATATTCGCTTAATTCATCAACAAACAAATATGGCAAAAGTAAACGCGGCTACGGCTTTATCATACAATTTGCCATTCACAGTTAGCAAAAAATGTCATTCACTAAAAAGGTATCAATACCGATACCGATAGGCGGCGTACAAAACAAATGTCTCGATAACTTTAGGCATTTTTCATTACTTTCCAAGCCAACCGAACATGAAATCTTTTGCTGTTTGCTTCACTTGTGGCACACTTGGAAATTGGGCGATAGTAATTATTCAAATTTTGTCCGATACGTCACAAAAATGTGACGACAGGCAAACGATGCCGTAAAAAATGAATAAAAGTATCAAGCTACTCGATTTGTCAAGTGTCCAATATAAATATTTAATTTGAATGCACATTTGATGCTGCCCCCTTATTATTATTGATTTTTTTAGCTTATGAATCTAAGATTCACACAGCTCTATCAATTATAATACATTTCTAAAACAAATAGACCTTTTTTGGTTTTTTTTTTGTTTTTGTGTTGTTTATTTTTAAATAGCGGGAACCGGCGAGCCTGAAGCGGCATTGCTCGATGAGAGTGATGAGGACGATGGCGACACGGATGCCGACGAAGAGCTGGCCGAACCATGCGTGTTTTCCAAAGCCGCCGAAGGTCTCATGATGAAGAACTGTTTGATCTGCAATTAGCGAGAACCAAATGCTATGTAATACTAGGCACGTATCAATTCATGATTTATGTTCTTACAATTCGTTTTATGTAGTTGCACGCAGTCTCGTTATCCGAACTGGAAACCACGTTGTCCACCCTGTATGGCGGCGAGACGGTAACTTCATTTAATATTTGTATGTTCTGTCCTTGCCACGACACCTCATGGGACTGCAATAATAACAAAAATGCAATAGAAAAAACATTTCACATGTTTTTCAACAATTTAAGTAGATTAGATAATCAGAAGATGATTATTGCTAGCTAACCCCAAGTTGTTTGGCTATCGCTCTATAAAGCTCCTGTGCTTCTGGACTGACGTCGGCATTCTTTGACTTGAGATAATCCTGTCTTCTCTCCAATGTTTTACGAAGGCGCATTTTAACCTGCAACGTAGGAAACAGCAAAAGCGATATTAGTACATAAATAGGGACACGTTCCAAGTCACTGCCTTAGTTAGTAGTATATTGAAATACCTGTTCCAGGTTGAGCTTCTGGGGGTCATCAATGAAATTGCCATTGCATTCCTTGATTACCTGCACGTTACTGCAAAGCGATAAGTTCATCACATAAACATCACTAAGATCGTCTGTCGACTTCGAATGACATTCTGTTTGAACAAAAAAAAAAAAGAAAAGAAAGAGAAACGCAAGGCGGGAAAAGAATTTCGATACCGATGTAAGTTGACCAGGCAAAGGAAAAAACTCGATAAATATATATGTTTATGTATATATATATATAATATATATAATATATATATATAATTATATAAAGCAAATGACAATAAAACAACTTTCACTTTGACAGATCAAGTCACTCATTGTTTTTGCTTTTGGTGTTGTTATTGTAGCGAACTGAGTTCAAGTCGAATTGTGTTTTGTTTCGATAAAAAAGGATACTCAATATAAGCATTTTTGTGTTATGATCAAATGCGAGCACCTCGCCCTCCACCTCCTCCTTGAAGCAGTTCGTGCAGATCACTGTGGAACCGATACTGAAGCAGTCGTTCACTGCATTTACAACGTCAACGGCGGCAGCGGTGGCCATTTTTAATTGTCGCTCTCGCTGCAACTCTTCGTTAACAACTTCCGATCTGATATTATTGATAACAAAAACGCACACACTCAAACGATATATCTGCAATTGATGTGTTGAGTGATTTTGTTGATGCTGCCGTCTTCGTCGTCGTCCGCTGCTAATGTGATTCAAGCCGATTGGCAATTGTTTGCACAACAGGCTAGCGAATTTTGTAATTAATGGTCATGGAAAGTGCTAGTGCCAATGCCTCTTGTTTTTAACCACATACGTTTAGCGCTCTTTTCTTCTGGTTGTGCTGTTATTTCGCTTGTGTGTTGCACAGGTTCCTTGCTGCGGCTTATGCGCTTTCACATTCACGTTTCAGTGTCGGTTCTTGGAATTGCCTTTTCCTTTGCTTCTGCCTATTTTTTTACCGTCGATTTGTTAGTTCGTGTACGTATTCCTCGCGAACTGCATACAATATTGTTGCGTGAATTGCCTAATAATAATCGCTCAGCCAGTCCCGTGAGCAGATTATGCGTTTTACGTACGTATTTTGGGGTTTTGTAATTTACAAGTGACAAAAAAAAAATGCTGCGTACGAAAAATTTATTGGTCAACACACGAAACAGCAGCGAAAAAGGAGGCCGAAAAGAAATCGCAGTGTTGTATTTGCATGCCAGCAGGGGTGCACAGCGAATGCGATTAACTCTCCCATACATACTAGCAGGGCTGCATAGCAAAAGTGCTTATCGATAAACGGCTGCGCCCTTTGCGTCGTGTTTTGTTTGACAATTGACAAAGCGTCAGGCGCAATCAAAACTGAGAAGTTGTTAAAAACAAGATAGCAATTTTATTTATTCCAAAATAAATAATGATTGACAACAGCAAAACACAGCAGCAACTGCAGCTGCCACTCAGCCGGGTGCGCACCATCATGAAAAGCTCGGTGGACACGGGCCTAATTACGAACGAGGTTCTCTTCCTTATGACCAGATGCACGGAGTTGTTCATACAACACTTGGCCGGGGAAGCGTACACAGCGTTTTTTTCCAATCAAGGTGGCGAAACACTCAAATACGATCATTTGTCGCAGCTGGTTAACAAGAACGAATATCTGGAGTTTCTGCTCCAAATTGTGCCCGAAAAGATAAGAGTTAGCGAATTTCTGGAAATGTTGCGCCTCAATCGTTCCAGCGCCAGCGACGAGGACTACGATACTGGAACCGATTCCGAGATGGATGACGAATAGCAACACACCGCGTTCCAAAATTTACATTGAGAAACTATTTGAATAATTAGTAGAAAAAAAACCGCAACTATACTTTAAACTGGATGTTGCTGATAGATTACTTATTGCTGCTTAAATCTGCAGACAGCAGATAATTTTCGTAATTGTATATCAAAAACTCAATCACTTGATTATTTATCAACGATATAGTATATGTATTTTATACATCAATATCAACATACATAAATCATATGTATTTTATACATCAATATCAACATACATAAATTCATATATATATATATATTATTAATAATAAAAACAAAAAAATGGATAATGTGTTCTAATATGTGAATTATACGTTCTTAGATCTTGAGACTGACGCCGGGATAGCCTCGGGCATTGAGGCCGGTCACCTTGTATGTGGTGCCAGCTGGAGCGGGCTGCTCAAATTTGGAAGCTGTTGTCACGTAGAGTATATCTAGATTGGGTCCACCAAAGGCAGCCGAAGTGATCTGCTTGGTGGGCAGCTTAATCTCCAACAGTACTTGGCCAGTGCTAAAATGAGAAATTGGATTAGGATTTGATCATTTTTAAATTTATGTTTGTTGTGCTGTAGAAATACCTTGGGTTAACCTTGTAGATGGTTGCGCCATTGAATGTGGCCACATATAGATTGCCCTCGGTGTCAATAGTCATGCCATCGGGAAGTAGATGATCCTTGGGACTGGTCTTGCGCAAATTAAAGATAACCTTCGGATTGCTGGCGACGCCCGTCTCAAAATTATAGTCATACGATTTTACCTCATAATCGGTGGTATCGATATAGTAGAATTTTTTGGCCTTCTCATCCCAGGCGAGACCATTGGAAATGCCCACATCGCTCTTCACCAGCGATACATTACCGCCAGCCTCCCACTTGTACAGCTCGCCATGGCGATGCACAAACTCATCGCCAATGTAACGCATGGTGCCGGCAAAGAGGCGACCCTGTGGATCGGTCTTGGCATCATTGAAACGATTCTCCTTATATTCTGCCTGCACCTCGAACAAAGTGCGCACCACCTTTGCCACCGGCGACACACCGTCCCAGTTGACAATCACCACACGTCTGCCACAGCCGACGGCAAACTCGTCCTTGCTGCCAGCGATTGGCAGCACAAATCCGGCCAGAGTTTCACCCTCAATCTTAGTCTTGTAAAATTTATTCTGGTTGTAATCGTAGCGCATCAGGGAACCAGCCTCCAAATCGACCATATACAGGCTCTGCCGGGCAACATCCCAGTGCGGTCCCTCGCCCAGACCAGCATACGAATCGGCTAATGGCTCCACTTTGTACGACATCTGCAATTGACGAGAACATAAATTAAACTGAGTACAAATAATTAACAACTAACAAAATACCGTCGGATTGCTTAGCGCAAGCCATATTATCAATGTGACTAACGGTGATGCTAATTTCGGCAGCATCTCTTCCGAACTCTTATTTTTGTCTCTGATATTTTTGTCTTGTGGGAAGTTCAACACACCCGCTTGAGATATAACTGTGCACTGAGGCTGCCGACAACAGTGCGAATTGTTTTTTATTATTAGTCGGAAGCTTTTTTTCTTCGTGTTTTTTTACAAATCTCAGCTGCAGTTGCTGCTGCTGCTGCTGCTGTTGTGACGTCATGCCCTTCACTTGCTCAGACCCAGATTTTCTACTTCGCTAGCCAGCTGGGGTAAATAGCGTATTTTTCTATTTTTTTTGGGTTTGGCTTTGTGCATTTAATTGCTGTGTAATGTTTTACAGTTGTTGCTGTTGTTGCTGTTGTTATTGAACTTGTATAATTGAAAGCGCTAATCATTTACGGTAAACACAACATCGCTTTTACATGTACATGCATATATACATGCATACATATACACATATATGTATGTACAACAATACAACGGTTTTAAATTCAATTAATAACTGATCAAAGATGGCGACTCAAGGATCGTACAGGTAAGCACAGTGGCGCAACACTCGACAAGCAGTGAGAGACTATTAATGACAATTTTACTATCCACTTGTAGTTAAACAATAAGTTAAAGCTATAAGTAAGCTGTCATAATAATAGGAGCTCTGAAGTACACATAAGTGAGCAAAAAAAAACAGTAGAGAACATTAATTAAGGAAATATTATTTTATATTGAATAGAACAGCGATCCTTATCAAGGCTATTTAAAGCCCAACTAATCTAATTGAGTGAAATAAGTTATCTTTGCAAAATAGTTGCCAACTGATCGTTTCTGTTTTAGTTAGTTTGTTTGAGATAAGTTAAAACAAATTTTAAAAGCAGTCACAATGAAAAAGAAAAAAAATGGTCAACAAATTTAAAAAATAGCACAAAACAAAATAAAAACAATAAAATTAGAGTCGCTTAATTCTATACGTGTTACAAGTCCGTAACAGATTCGATTAAATTGTGGGTATGAGTAATAATACATACCTTTTACGGATATTTCGATGAGTTTTTGATTTGAAGAGTAGCCGAAGACTGAATAATTTGGCACTACGCGTTAGAGCTATGTGCGCGATCTGTGCTTTATGCGGCCGGTAAGGATTGCTTTTATAGTCGATCTCTGTGCAAGAGCACACATATATATATATATACACACATATGTATATACATACAACAGATTGGGCTTTAAGTGATAAGCGACGAATGTGAAGCAAAAGCCAGATAAGACATATATATATATATATATATACAGATTGCTCGGTTCCCGGACTCGACAATATTATTGTAATCAATATTTGCGAAGCTACAGTCAGTCGAAAGACAAGTCAGAATCGATTACAACTGAATGGGCTCGTTTTTATCTCTCATACATCTTAAAAAAATATATATAGCCATACTGATCGATGGATCAATATGGAAGCTGTTAAATATACACTTCGTAGTCACTGCAAAAGTAGATGCAACTTTTGACAAACATTTTCTCCAGTCACTGTCTCAAAATCTCCAAATGAAAATTCTTGTCGATTTTAGATAGTTTTGGTTCTTAACATCAGTAGAAAATATGCTGACTTTAAATATCAGCTACTAGCATTATATTATATTATATATTTTGCAAATTAAAATATAAAATGTATAACCTTTAAACCATGTTTGTTTGGGGTCTGATAAGCCCAAAGTGGGCTTGTCAAAATATAAAACATTATTCACTTAAGTCACACATATATATGTATATATATATATATATATATATATATATTTATATATCCGGTCTGTCAGTGAATGTGAGATAAATTGCACTCGTTTATCTATCTTAAGCAAATTGCTTGCAGCCCACTGTGCCAGTGTCTGCTGAATAAAAGGATGCTGAGCCAGACGCTTGATTGGTCAGACAGAGAGGCATAATTTATGCGAACGCCCTTTGCACTCTTCGCAAAACTGATTGTGAATGGAGAAGGGGAGACAGTCAAAGAGACCGGACTCTATGGCTTATCAAGTTTTTGCTGTTGGCTAGCTTACTTTCGATTTTAATGGCTCTTTAATTAATTTTCAACAAGATTTATGGGCATAGAATGATTGTTTTTTGACTCTGACTTAATTTGACAGTCATCTTAACTATAAAAACAACAATAATTTCCAAATGGTGAAACTGTATTAACTCAAGCTACTGGAAATGTCTCGAATGTATACCTTCAATGTGTATAGATAATATAGAACTATATGTAGATTGCCTAATGCCAGCTAATAGTTTAGGTCAGGTTAGGTTTTACGCAATTTTAGTTGGTCCTATATTTTCTAACTGTATTTTCCTACCCTGAGAAAGTGTTTCTTATAGTTTAAGAAAGGTTTGAATTATAATAAATAATTCACATTACATATATTTCAGTAGCATATGTAACTACATTTCTTTGCGCAGAGATTGTTATTTTTAATAATTCCAGTCTCTCAATATAGACGACATATTAAAAAGAATTATTTTTTAAATAGACAAATACATAAAAATAAATTAAATATGGTTTTTTAAAAGTATGACAATAAAAGTTTTTAGTTGCCAGTGATCACTGTAATCATTTGAATTTTTATGACATAGCGCTATAAGTGCCGCTAAAATATATGTACATGCATAAATACACTTATTTATAAATATATATATATATATATATATATACATAACATTGATATTTAGCAGTGAAAGTAAACGAGATTATTGCATTAGTTCGGGAGAGGGGGTTGGGAAGTGGAAATTGCGTGTTAATTGTTAATAATGTTGCTTACATCGTTTACATTTACAATTTTAGCTATGAGTATAATATATGTAAACGACAAACATATGTATATATATTGCGACAATAACATTGATTTATGATTTTTACCTGGTTTAGTAAATAATCTGTTAACCTAAATTAAAACCAAGTCGAAAATAATAAAGAAAAGTAAGAATGTGCAGCAGATTTAAGCACAACAATAACAAGCACGCACACAAACAAATCATGTTGATAGCAGATTTGACAGTAGTAATAGCAAACAGCTGACTACAGCCGATAGATGACAGGAGCAACCCTGTACTTGGTAGCAGTACAATCGATACTTACTTTCAAAATGTATACCGCTGTTAGTTAACAGACATCGTTTAGATCGAGAATATCGTTGCTATCATCGATTGTTCATTAAGTTATTTGTCATTTGTTGTTGTTTCGCCGGAAGGTTCGGACGTGTATTTTGTTTGCCGTGCGTTAAAAGCAGTTCGTCTAGTCTTGCGTTCATTTTTCTTTTTTAAATTTTTTTGCTGTGTTATTTTGTTTTTCCCACTAACCAAACGCAAGCAACGGACACTCCACGAGACGGAGTCGTCTACCGACTAACCGATACCGATACCCTGAAAATGCCCAGTGAAATGTGACGACCCGACGCACTTAAGTGTCAGCAATCGAGCAGTCAAGGCGACAAAAAAGAGAAGAAAAAAAAAAAACATTTGGAAGAAAAAATAAAAAAGTGAGAGGAATCGGCAGCGCCGCTGCTCCCCCGTTTAAAATAAAAGTGAAAACGTGGAAAAATACATAAAAGCCATCGAGAACAGCAGCAGTAAAATATTCATTCGTTTAGTTTAAAATTTGTGCCGAAAAATGTGCGACGCTGCCACAACAACAACTGCAGCAGCAGCAGCACAAGGAACAGGAGTTGCTGGCGACACAGCGATGGAAGAACAAAATCAGCGAGAGCGACAAAGCTGCTGTCGCCTGTGCATTGCGCCCGCCAGCGAATGCATTTCAATTATTAACAGTTATGCGGCCGATAAGGAACCATTGGCCACTAAAATACACAACTGCGTAAATATCAAGGTGAGTTCTTTACACTGACCACGCTATAAAGAGTTGCCAGATGCACACATGCACACACACAGTCATATACACAGATGCATATACACATACGTAATACATTCCTATCCTCTAGTCATTTTCAATATCGAGATTCATTTCTACCTGCTGAGGTTACCTCCTCCTCCATAGTAAAACAGTTATACACACTGACTGACTCCCATGCCCAGCCGGAGTAGGCCGGCTGCCACACCCGTGCTGGCGGCGCTGGAGTGGATGATAGTTCGGGTCGGGTCATCCATACCAGCGCCAGTACCAGCAGCAGTAATAATAGTTGTGCGCTAATCGTGTAATCAATAACACAATTTCCAATCAACTTAATAACTCAAACAAAAAAAAAAATTAAGAAAGAAAATAAATCAAGAAAGTGAGGTTAAATCCGAAACCAAAAGTAAAAAATGCCTCATCAGACGCGAGCTGCTCTGTTGCTGGCTGGCCCCATTTGATTGTGCAAGCGATGGCGACGATGACGACGTCGTCATCGACAACGACTGCTGCTCGTCGCCCTTTGCTCCATTCTCCCTCCAACATTCCACCTTTGATCATTCGCAGCCAGACCAGGCCATGTCAGTCAGTGGCAGTTGCCCATGAGCAACATCATCATCATTGGGGAAGCAACGGAATCGAGCACTCGTTTTATCCATGCCCCTATATGAATATTGTGTATGCTCCGGCTCTGCTCTGGCTCTGGCTCTTTCATAGCTTTCAAGTGCCAAGTCACGATGTCCAACGACGGCGACGACGACAGCCATCGCCATCGCCATTTATTGGTATTGGTATCGGTATCGGTGTATCTTTGTCGTTGCCATTGTGGTTGTCGCTGGCTGGTTGGCGTTGCCTGTGGCTCGCTGCTTGCTTGGCTGGTTTGTCGTTCGCTGCCGCTGCCGCTTCTGCTGCTGCTCGATTGCCGACGTTGACTTGACGTCGTCGTCGTCGTCGTCGTGGTTGTCGTCATCGGCATTTCGTGTGTGCTACGTTGGCAGCTGCTGCTGCTTGCTGCTCTGGGAATCGTTCGTTGCTTGCCATTGCCCGTTCCTATTCCTATTCCCGTGCTGCGGATTGAGGTTAGAATTGGCCCGGCAACGACGTTTTTTTCTTATTCTTTTTTTTTTTTTTTAATAATAACAAATCATTCTGATGGCCCTTTTTGTTTATTATTTACAAATTGGGTGCTTCTTCTTTTAATTTCATTTTACTGTAATTTTTTATGTTTTGCCGCCGCCCGCTCTTCCCAATTCGTTTAGAGATGAGCTTGTAAATTTAGCGAAAGTGGGCAAATTAAATTGACACCGATTAAATGCGTTCATTTTTGTGGTAAACTAACCAAAATGTAAATAGATAATTACAGCATGTACTCTATATATATTTAAATATATATATATATGTATATGTATATGTAGTTATATATTATCTTTTAATATGCATATAAAAAAAAATTGGTATTCGCAGTGGGAAAAATGAAAACTGCGTGAGTCCATCACTAAGCACTAACGTTTGTGCACGACACGAAAAATCAGCACAAAACGTAGATAGCAATGAGCGGCAGCGTCGCCCGTTCAACGGGCAACACACAACACAATTTTCGAGGCCGTCAACGTCTCTATGAGAATTGAGAGCGAAAAAGCGAGGGCAGAGCAAGAGGAAGAGATGTGTGCGTGTGCGTGTGCATGTGCATGTGTATTATGCTTTTATATGTGTATATATGTATGCCTGTGTGTGTGGAGCTTGGGTCGCGCTTGGTTCGTTTCATATCGGTTGTGTCTGCTTCTGCTGTGCCTGCCCAGCGCCAGAGCAATTACGTACAATTTTTGTGCTCGCCTCGCTTCCATGGAATTCGCTGCAAATGGTGCCCGGCGGTGCACGATGACCCCGCGAGTCTCTTTGTTGGTGGCTGCCAAGTTGCTGCCAACAACCCAGAACTCAATCCCTTGCCCATAGCCCATGTCCAATTCTCGATTTATATCAACATAATCAGCGAAAGAATCCAAGCCCGAATCGAACCGAGCAGCAGCAGTCCAGTTCAGGCCAGTCTATTTCCGTTCCCGTTCCCGTTCATCGCCCCCCCCCCCCCCATGTCTATCCTCTGGATTCCTTGATGATGCTTCTCGTGTCTCTTTCTCTCCATCCCCCCCTCTCTCTCTCTTTGGTGCTTGCGCGCGCGCTCTCGCCGTGTCCTTCACTGGCTTCCAATTTTTGATTCGACTCCTCGCCTGGGCCATTGATATCCGGTGCAGCCCAGGCAGGCACCTCTGGGGCAAAGTGGTCGTAGCAAAGCAGCAGCAGCAGCCGCCGCCGCCGCCGCACAAAAGGGAATAAGTAAAACACAAAACGTAGAAAGAAAAAACACACACACACACATGCATACGGAGAGAAGCAAAAGAATGAAAAGAAGAAGAAGGAATGTGAAACAAGAGCCAAATGTGAAACTGCCTTTGGATTTGTTGGCTTCGCTAGCTTCGTTGCTTTGTTGCTTGCCTGCCTGCCCTGCTGCTCTGCTGTTGCCTGCTGCTCTCGGTTCGGTTATTGATTCTTTTGCAGGGCACAGCTGAGCCACAGCCAGGCAGGCGGCAGTCAAGCCCAGAGTCGCCCTCGTCGTCATCCACTTTTCGTTCGACACAAAATGGTTGCCTGCCGCTGCTGCTACGAATGACGACGACTCTTTGGCCTGCGCCCCCGGCAACGACATCATCATCTACGTCGTCGTCGTTGTCGTCGTCGGCACGTTGTTGCTGCGTGTACTTTGGTTGGTGCCTGGTGTGCTTGCTAGGCTGCTCTTTGGTTTCGCTTTGGCTCGATTTCATGGTGAATACACGAGCAACTAGCAACTAGCAGCCAGCAGCCAACAACCAGCAGAAGCAGCAGCAGCAGCAGCAGCAGCTCAACCAATACACACACACATGCACAAAAGCGACCGACCATTTGGTTGGCGTCATCGTTGTGCGGTTCGCTTGTTATCTGGAGGCGGACCACATGTGCACACTCACACATACATGCACGCACTCACTCAGAGTAGAACAGCAGCAGTAGGATAGGAGCAAGGTGATGGAAGGGGAACAGGGCAGGGCAGGGCAGGGCAGGGCAGATACAAAACACATGCACACACATGCCGAGTGTTGCTTTTTTTCGGTCTGTTTTTGTTTTTGTTTTTGTATTCAAGCAGATTAACCTGGTGAAGTTGCAGTTGTTGCGTTCGCCTGCTTTCCGCATCGAATTTCGGTTACACATCATCATCAACAGCGACGAAGAAAAAAAAAAACTTTCTCTGATCAGGAAAAAGCGCTCTAGAGAGAGAGAGAGAGAGAGAGAGAGAGATAGCTCTGATAAAACATCAGTGGGAGAGAACGCATAATTTACACACACACATATACACACACACACATATACACACACACACATATACACACACACACATATACACATGCACATGCCCTTTCGCATTGCAAATTGAAGTTTACCGTTTCGAATCGATAACTAAACGATTTATCGATGCCAATGCACTTGACTCTTGTTGTTGTTCTCGTTGTTGTTATCGTTTTGCTTGCCGTGTGTAATCCAATACGGCAACAACAACAACAACAACAACCGGTGAAGATCGCCATTACTTGGTTATCCTAAGGGCTACCTTTGTTGGACAGGACACACGCACACACGCACATATATAATCATACACACGCAGACGCACACACAACGAATAAGGACACAAAAGTAAATACGGCAATGAAGATAAAGATATGAGGAACAAGAACCCGAAACTCGTTCAGGCTCCGAGATCTCATGCGGCGTTGCTGGACTGGACAAGCTAAGCTGCGCCTGCTTGCCTGCCAGTAAGTGGATGGAGAGTGGAAAGAGAGAGAGAGACACTCGAAATTCTGGCCAGCATCTCTCCGATCTCTGCCTTGTGCCCTGATGATGATTGTTGCACCTGGTGGCCAGCAGCAGCAGCTGCTGTTTGCAACTGTGGCAGCTGCCACAGCATGTTGTTGTTGTAGTATTGATGGATGAGAGATTTCCTTTTAACTTTCTAAAGCGACAGCCTGTTTTTTTTTTTTTCGTATCTTTCTTATCGAAGATTAATTTCAATAGGTGTTTAAATAGTTCTTCTAAAATTACTCAATTCAACTTTTGAACTTACAACCTTGAGAAAACTATATACAACATAAATATAAAATAGCTCTATATATATAAATATATATTTAAGAGAGCTTTAATAATTGCATTTGTTTCGGTTCGAAGGCGATAAATTCCTTGCAAATGTGGCATTTGCCTTAATACTGTTAATGCGTGTGTGTGTTTGTGTGTGTGTGTGTGTGTGTGTGTGTGTGTTGGCATTTGCCAAATTAGTTCGAAAATGCCTTTTAGCAGAGTTTGTGGTTAACTTAAGCAGAAGCATCGTCATTTTCGTCGCATTCCAAGTCCAATTGCTGCACATTTAACCTGAGCAAATCAGCAACAACAACAACAATGTCCATTAAAGTCAACAACCCCCCATCCCCCTAAACCAACCACAACTTGTGTGTGCGTGTCGGTGTCTGTGCCTTTGTGTGTGTGTGTGGCTGTATATTGTATCTATATCCAATTGTGATTATGCCGCCATCTTCGGTGCAACCACTTGAGAAAGAGATTTACCCAAGTGCAATGATGGGAGGATATGTTGCTGTGCGGGTGGATGAATTGAAGATATATAAAGGGAGAGAGAGAGAGAGAGAGGGAGGGAGAGAGTAAGATGGTGTAGGGGGAGTAATCCAAGGTGAATGAACAACGTATTATCAAAAACCCTTCATAGCTGAGTGGAAGGGAAAATCTATAGGATGGGAATTGCAGGACTCGCTGGCAAATTTGTGGTGTGTTTGTGTGTGTGTTGAACATAAAGAACATTTCTATATAAGGCGTATGTGAGTATATACATATGTGTGTATATATATATATATATATATATGTATATGTATATGTATATGTATATATGACCTGCTTGGTTGCTTAGGGGGATTAGCTAATTATTAATTCATACAAAAACAAAAACGTATTAAAGAAGCAAAAATATGTATATACTCATGCATAAAAAAATATTATGTGCATGTGTGTGTGTGTGTGTGGGTGTGTTTGTTTATATAATTATATAAACATTATTTACACTAATACATATTTGACACCTTTGAATTGGTACCAGTTGTCAAATGCATTTCATTCCGGCTCAACGAACGCCAATTTTTGTTTATTTCCGCTTCTGTTTTGTTTTTGTGGCGCTTTAAGTGATATTCGATGTATCGCACCCGAGACATCGATAATGGCCGCAGGTTATCGATATCTTTGTCAAACGATTTTTAACTTAGTGTGTGTACACACTTATATGCACTATGCACCTGCTGCATCAAAATTAAACAAGTGGTCTTTTTTTTTTAAATTTAGTTTAAGCTTATACTGGTTACAATTGCAAATAGATATTTATGTATATATCAGCAGATCAACTTATTCCTATTTAATTATTGGAATAGATCTTGTAACGGTTGCACAAGTGTTGCATTTTTAAATTTGCTTATCGATTATCGTTGTAACTAAGCAACTCAAATAAATATAAGACGACTGCAATATATAGGTTGCTTATGTTGATTTGGATGCTTTGTCTCTCCACACAATCTTTCCGCTTAAAAGCCAAAATGGTCCCTTGCCACAGAGACAATCAAAAGTGCATTATGCACAAACACAAAGAAGCGAAATGCTGCCTGTTACCGTTGCAATGACAACGACAGCGACAAAGACGACAGTTAGATGTGTTTATATATATATATATGCCTAATATGCACATAGGCATATAATACATCATGAGGTATATAGGCATGTGTCTATATACAGTTTGATTGCGCATATATATATACATATACATACCCATACATGCGCACACTAAATGCTGTCAGGCAAAAGGACATGCAACATGCATTTGAATTTCACTATTCCATGTTGTTGACTAATTGTGTGTGAATGTGTGTGAGTGTGTGTGTGTCGACTGCAAGAACCATTGAGTTTTGCATATAATTAAAGCAGGTCGTTGACATTAATATAGTCTAGTTGAGAGAGCATTGAGGCTGACATGAAGCAACCCGAGTCAAACTCCTGAAATGTTTGTTGTTGTTGTTGTTGTTGCTGTTGTTGTTTCGTCGGCTATCGATATTAACAACTCTGGTCAAGAAATGGTGTGAGATTAAATGGCTTAAAATGCGGTGATAACTTCATCTGCGCCAAAGCGCATCTCCATTCCACATTTGTTGTTGTTGTCGTCCAAATACACGACTCCTTCAACAACATATGTAAACACATATTTCTATATATATATATCAAGTATATAAAGCTGAAGCAAAGCAAAGTGTTATTGCAAAGAGCAAGTAGGAGTAAAATGCGCAATTCTTTAAATTACATTTAAATACAGACATTATTCAAGATACATATAAAATAGTATTTGTTATGATTAGCATAAAAATCTCTAATTTTTCTTTATATTTTTTTCTTTTTAGATCACATCGGCGGATCGTCTTTCGCTGCATATTTGCCATGCCTGCATCAGTTATTTGAACTCGTGGCAGAGCTTCAAGAATCGCTGCTTCAGCTCACAGACGAAGCATCGCCAATGGCTTGAGAATGACAAAACCAGGCAGCAGACGCTACTCGGATACTTGGATTTGAACAGAGCCGAGAATGGCAACACACTCGAACAACACCAAAAGCAGCAGCACGATTTAAAAATGGATTCTGCGACGGCTGCAGCTGAGAAGGCTTCCGCTGTCAACATTTTGGATGGCATACCTCAGCTGAAGAAACGCAAATCGTTAACAGTCTATGTGAGTCCAAAGCAACAGCAGCAAGCACATCAACAACAGTCGCAGCAACATGCGCAGCAACAGCATGCAACAGTGGCAAGATCAACGCCGAAAACATCGGCGGCGGCGGCAGTGGCGGAGTCGCCAACAACATTGCAAACCCTTTTATTGCAGGTGCCCACAACAGCAGCAGCAGGTGCAGCAGCAGCAGCGACATTAGCAACGGCGTCAACACTGCAACAGCAACAGCAGCGCAAGCAGCAACACCATCAGCAGCAGCAACAGCAACGTGGCAAGCAGCATCAACCTCTACAGTATCATCAACAGCAACAACAGCAACAACAGCATCGACAGAGTCGCATCCGCCAGCCGCGACGACAGCAACAAGCGGCATCGGCCAAATTCAGGAGCCAACTGTTTGTGCCATTGGATATAGCGGTGCCGGCATTGCCAATGCTGTTGCCGCCACCACCGCCAGCTGTTGCTGATGCAGCGTCGTTGCTATTGCCGCTGTCGCTGCCACTAGATTTCAGTCAGAATCCGAATCCGAATCCAAACCCAAATCCCAATCAGTGTCCAAATCCCAGTCAAAATCCAAATCTGAGATTTACAAGTAGCGTTTTAGTGCCGCCGCCGCCGCCGCTGCCCCCAGCAGTTGCAACAATGAGCAGCAGCGAGGCAGCCATTGCCGCTGGCTGTGGTGCAACTGCAACTGCAACCGCAACCGCAGTCACGACTCCATTGCTCATGCCGGTGACGCTGCACAGCGCCGCTCAGCAGCTGCGCTTTTTCAGGCGCTGTTCCTATAATGTAATTGTATCGTGCATTCGCAAGCGTCCACATAGTCTAGCCTAGACGAGACGAGACGAGACGAGACGAGACGAGACGAGACGAGACTAGACTTGACTAGACTAGACGAGACTAGACTAGACTAGACTAGACTTGACTAGACTAGCCTAGCCTCGACCCTCACAAATATATCGCACAATATACACAATATAATCAACCAGCCAACAACAATCAAGAACCCACAATCCTCTTTCCTAACCGCATCGGCCCCGATGCATATAGAATATATAATTCTCACCATGTTAAAGCGTTTGCGGTTCCTTTAAACTTATCGAACGTTTCTCGATTACAGCCGTTGCCTGCCATGCACATCAAGGATGAGCCCCTGGACGATACGGATGATGACTTTCAAATGAAGTCCGTAGACGAATCCGATGATATGATGGATCCCACAATGTTCCTAGAGCGCTCCGAGCACGAAGGCGATGTGCCACTAAATGTAAGTAAAACCAAACAAAAAAGAGTCGGCAGAGTCTTCCACTTGGACTAGTCATAGTTCTCTTAGTTCCAAGTCACCTAACCGATAAGTATTTCAGATTTAATACATTTTATATATATATATATATGTACATATATATATGAATCTAATCTAATATCTAATCTACATTTTCCATCTCTTTGTCGTTGTTTTAAAATAGACCTCCGACTATGATTATACGGCTCAGCATGGCGTGACCGCTGTTGTGGCAGCGGCATCGTTGCCCGCCAGCGCTGTTGCAAATGTGGCCGCCGCTGGCGACTCCAAGGTGGCCTGCTGCCGGGCGTGCAGTCTGAAGTTCTCGACGCGTGCAAATGCTCGTCGCCACGAGCGCAATCTGCATCCGAATCTGTTCCAATTGTCGACAGACTCACCAAATAATACGCCGATCACAAAACCGACACCGGCATTGGCCGTCGCATTAGAGTTGCAGCGTGCAGCTGCTGCGGCGGCGGCAACCGCTGAGGCAACGCGTGCCGCTGCCGGTGGCAATATATCGACGCAAAAGTATCGCCAGGTGGTGATGAACACGTTCATGAAATGCGAGAACGGCGGCTTCGACTACGACAACCCGGAACAGTATCAGCAGCTGTTGTCCCACGACAAAGTCGACTTTCTACAGGAGAACAGCGAATTTCTCGAACAGTATCAGACGATGACGTGCCGCTGTTGCAGCAAGTTCTTCAACACGTACAAGAACTTCATGGCGCACGTGCGCAAGAAGTATCCGTTGCTGCCACGCAACCTGTGCTTCAATTGCCTCAAGATGAACGACTCGAAGGCGCTGTTCATATCGCACCTGAAGAAGCGCAACTGCATCAATCTGTATCGTGTGCTCAACGCACTGCGCACCAAACAGCCAAACTTTGTCCATGCCAATGCTTCATCCAGTAGCACTCCAGCTATTGCGGCAGCGGCGACACCACTGCAGCAGTTGGCGACAGCAAGCGAAACACCAGCACCAACATCAACGGATCGTCCGGAAAAGTTGCGTGCCAAGGAGCTGCTGGTTAACAAGCTGTACGAGTGCAAGCTGTGCCCAAAGGGTTTTCGCACCAAGCACGAGTTCCGCACCCATGTCTATGATAAGCATGCGGATGTGCAGCGCAAGGATAACAATTCGATACAGTGCAGCTTCTGTGGCTTGGACTTTGCCGATCCGGTGGATCGTCGTAGGCATTACAATAACATGGATTGCATTGTCCGTCTGCGCTGCATGACCTGTGATGCCAAACTGGACACGCATCAGCGCTTTCTCGACCATGTCTATCAGGATCATTTGGGTGGCGTGAGCAGTGATAATGCCCCCTCGACGGTGTCCACCTCTGTCTTGGATCCCTCGTCTGGCAAACGCAAATATAAGGCCGCCTTTGCAATCGGACAATCATCCAACGATGAGTCGCGCAACAGCAACAGCAACAACAATAATAATAATAACAGCAACAACAACAACAACAACAATAATACATTTTTAACCTCGACACCCACACTAGCAACGGGATCAGGAGCAGGCACAGCTGATGGAGGCGGCACAGCTGGTGCAGGTGCAGGTGCAGCAACCAGTGGCGGGTCAACAACATCGGGCAATCGTGATGCACCCAAATCGCAGTATTTTTCACGAATGCCACAGGTCTGCCCGATCTGTGGCCAGCAGTACAACAACTATAACAATGTGCTGCGCCACATGGAGTCCAAGCATCCCAACAAATTGCCAGAGACATACAAATGTGTGCGTTGCGGCCGGGGCTATCCACGCATCTCCTATCTGCGGGAGCACATGATCAAGGTGCATGGCGTGGGCAAGAATCGCCATTCGGGCGGCTTTGAGTATATTGTGAATGCCGATGCGGTTAAGCTGGCGGATGGCAGCACACCCAACGTGTATGCGGGTCGATATGATTATGTGATGAAGGATTTGATGTCTATAACAAATGGTGGGACTCTCGGTAATTTTTTGTTTGACCTCGCCAGTCACCAGACCCATCCATTTCTCGTCATGATCTTACTACCAACCGACCCCTCCAACCCCCCCCCATCTACATTCCACTAATATAGATATGCCTCGCAAATATATACATAAAGTCGATAACTGAACAATATGCCTAAATGAAAATGTTTAATTTAACTTAAATAGATTGTTCAGCTATTGACTATATATATATATATATATATATATATATATATCTTATGCCCAATCTTGTTCTAATCAATTCTCTTCCATCCTACTCCCATTCCTACTCGACTACTCCACTTGCAGATGATGATGACGAAGAAGTCGGCGTTGTACAGAGTTGTAAGAAGGTACGATTGGACGACAGCAGCAACAACAACAGCAACAGCAACAACAACAACAACATGAGCAACATTGCCAACCACCAGAAGGAGTGCCTCATCTGCAATGCGGTGTTCAGCAACAATATTGGTCTATCCAATCATATGCGTTCCCATTACACGGCATCGATAACGACAAGTGCTGCTCTGGCGGTGGCCAATCGCATGACGCCCAAATCGCTGACAATAACAGCAACGCCGCCGCTTGAGGTGACAGCCACGGCGACGGCAACATCATCGCTGGCAACGAGCACAGCAAACAACACATCGACTGCTGCTCCAACAAAGACAACATCAACAATTGTTGCAGCGGTGCCAACGGCAACCACAGCAGCAACCGGAACAGCAACCACATCATCAGGCGGCAACTTGCCGCCAGCAATGGTGCATCAGACGGCACAGGAGCAGGCGGTATTCCGCCGTAGTCTGGACCAGGCGGCCGATCGACGTTTCCGTCGCATGCGTTGTCGCATCTGTCAGCGCAGATTCAGTTCAAAGAAATCGTATCGCTATCACATGCTGACCGACCACCAGGTGCAGAATGTGCAGTTCATCAAGTGCAAGCTGTGCAATGCGGAGTTCGCCTACGAGAAGGGGCTCAAGGTGCATCTGTTCAAGGTGCACGGCCGGGCCATCAAGGACGAGATGATTATCAAGCAATTCGAGTGCGATGTCTGCTCCACCGTCTACAGTTCCGAGCTGGATTTGCAGCGGCACAAGTACGCCGTGCACAACTCACAAGCGACTGAGTCATCATCGAAATCATTGACTGTTACTGCTACCTCCACAACTGACCTGATGGCAGACGCATCAACCTTCATGACGGGCACGCCGGTTGGGGCCCATCTGCTGCCACTCTATTGGTACCAGTGCAAATATTGTCCATCCAACTTCAACACCAACAAAAAACTGGCCATCCACATCAACTCGCACGACGAGTTCGACTCGAATGACTACTCCTGCAAGGATTGCGGCAATGTCTACAGCGGCCGCAAGAGCCTTTGGGTAAGTCGGAATAAAAAAATATATATATATATATATATATATATATAAAGATATTAAAAAAAAAACATTTTCTTTATAAAATTGAAAATAACATTTAAATCATTTTCTAGAACCCCTTGATGGTTTTCTACAAATGTATTTAACAGGCAGAGAAAAGCATCTCCATTTCCGACCCCATAAAGTATATATATTCTTGATCCGAATCAACAGCCAAGTCGATATAGCCATGCTTGTCTGTCTGTCTGTCTGTCCGCGTCTCAGAGACTCTAAGAGCTGGAATAATATTTGGAATATAGGTGCTCGTATATCGGGCATTATTACTATCGATAACTTCATTCGTTTCTCGATTATCGATACATTTCGATTTTCGATATTAATAAAAGCAAACATTTCTTAAGGCATAATATTTTGAACTGTGTTCAGAGCATATCGCAGTCGAGATTACTCGACTACAGCATTCTTACTTGTTTCTTCTGAAGACTGTCTTGAAGGAATAGTCCAAATTCTCACTATTTAAATTCTTCAAAACTTGTTCTATCGATGTCAAATCGAAACAAATCTGAATCATTTTTTTTTATAATAAATTGTTATTTTTATGTCATTTCTACGTAAGGAAAAAAAAAGCAATGCATTTAATATAATTTCAGATAGTGGATATATTTATATACATATATCAGCATTCATCAGCATCAAAGTTCTTAGTTTATTTTAGGCAGATCAAGTTTATTTCGTAGTTCGATATTTTTATCGATCATTTTTATATTTTGGAGAATGTAAATTGTGTAAAATATTTTTGCTTTATTTCTTGTTATTTGTGATTATAATTATTATGATTATTAATGAATTTGGCATTGGCATTTTGTAGGTGCATCGCTACAAGAAGCATCCGCAGGTGCCGGATCCCGCCGAGTGCACGCTGTGCCGCAAGATGTTCTTCGATCGCCAGATGCTGGAGAATCATAAGCCCACCTGCAATCGCAAGCCAATCACTGCCACCGGCGCCCATCAGCAGGATCAGCAACAACAACAGATCCAACAACAGCAGCATCACAATCCGCAGAAACATCAGCAGCGGATCATCTTCAAGCACAAAACGGGCGATGATGATGACGAGGATGAGGGCGACGATCAGATGCAGCTAATGGATGATGGCGGTAACGGCAGCATTGATAGCATTGCTGACAATGACATTGCATCGACAGCAGCAGCAGCAGCAGCAGCAGCAGCCGCCGCTGCAGCTGCAGCAGCAGCCACATTGAAGATACGCATTCCGGGAGTGGCTTGCACCATTTGCGGTGCACGGTTCACCGATCAGGATATATTTACCAAACACATACAGAAGCATGAACAGGAACTGTATGTGGACAATCCGTTGGCGGCCATGTTCGATGATGGGCCAGCGGATGCCGGACAATTTCAGGTTGAGCATCAGAACGAGAATGGCGATTACGCGTGCGATTTGTGCACCAAGACGTTCCCCCAGGTGATAGCACTCAAGGTGCATCGCAAGTGGCATTTCAGAGGTGATAGCAAGCAGGTGAGCTTTTTGGGCTTGTGCAGCGAGGTGGAATCTCTTTTCTGATGAATGATGCTTGCCACTCCCGTGGCCTATTCCGTTTGTTCTATTGTTGCCTCCGCACCAGTCGCAAAAAAAAAAAAAAAAAAAAATACAAAGACAACAACAACAAAATAATAACAACAACAACAACAACAAGAAATGAATTTCAACAAATTGTAGAATTTGTTGCATATGTTTTATGGTTTACTAATTTTTCTTCATTTTCTTTTTTGTTTCTTCTCCCTGCTCCCTTGCCACTTTCCCCCACTTGGCCCGCAACAACAACATTTAGATTCCAATGCTCGACGGCGAAGCGACAACGCTGAACAACAGCAGCAGCAGCAACATCTACAACAACAACAACAATTCGCTGAGCTCATCATCGATGCTGCATCTACGCGAACTGCATGCGGTTGGCCTGATGCCCAATCAGCAGGAACACCAGAAACAACAACAGCTGCCGCAGCAGCAGCAAGGGACGAGCAAATTAATGAAACGGAAACGTGAACTGAATTGCGAATATTGCGCCTCCACATTCATTAGCAACAACAACCTGAGACGCCACATGTACGAGCTGCACAAGCACGAGGTGAGCAATCTGCCGGAGCCGCCAGTGATTGAGGTGGATGAGCCGCTGACGTGTCGCCGTTGCGGCGATCTGCATTTTGATACCAAAGAGCAATGGATCGAACATAAGCTGGCCGATGCCAGAGTGGTGCGTCCATTCTGTCCATTCCAATGGGGCTGTGATCTCTGCGGCGAGTACTTGTCGCGCAAGGAGAAGCTCATCAATCACATTAACAGTCATCTTAAGGAGGATGTGATTGTGCCCGTCGCCAGCAAGCTACCAGCAACGGCAGTCAACAACACCGTAAAAAAATCAGCAGCAGCAGCAGCAGCAGCAGCAACAACAACAGCTGCCGCAGCAAATGTTGCAAATGATCCATCAGCAAGTGCAGCAGCAGCAACAGCAACAGCAGCAACAAAAGAACTTAAGGCTAAGCAACACCACCTGCGGGAACAGGCAGAAGATGAGGACGATGTGAAGCTAAGGAAGCAGCAGGAAGAAGATGATAGTGATATGAATGATGAAAGCGAGAGTGGCAATGATGATGAGGAGGGCAGCAGCAGCAGCAGTGCTGATGACGATGATGAAGATAATGATGACGACGATGAAGATGATGATGACGACGACGATGACGACGACGACGACGACGAAGAAGAAGACAACGGCAATCGCGAAAATATTGTCGCACAGCAGCAATTGCTGCAGCAACAAAATACAAACACCAACAACATCAACTCCCCCGAAATCAGCAGCAGCACAATTCATAATGCCAATGATCTTTTCGAGGAGGTAATCGAAGATGATGGCATTGTCGAGCAGCTGATCGACGATGATGATGATGAAGAAGATGATGATGATGATGATGAGGATGAGGATGAGGATGATGAGGACGACGATGATGACGATGAGGAGGGGGAGGATGATGATAATGAGCAACACCAGCCAAGACGCCTCAATTTCGATTACTCAAGCAATTACAGCGCCAAGCTAAATGGCAACGATGGCAAACAGTCTGTGGCAAAATCAAAGGGGCAGACACGTTTGCCGCAACAGCCAATGCTGGTCATGCGCACCACAAGTCGTAGTAGTCGCCACGGACGAGATGGCGAGGAGAACGATGTGGATGATGTGGACGATGTGGATGATATCTTTACAGTTGGCGGTGAGGCGATGACTATTGATGATATTATTGAAGAGGATGATGGTGTGGATGAAGACGATGTGGTTGGTGTCAGTGGTGGTGTTGTTGAGGATAATGATGATGATGATGACAAGGACGACGACGACGACGACGATGACGACGATGACGACGACGATGACGACGATGACGACGACGATGGCGATGATGCTAATGTTGACGATGATGAAGATGATGATGTTGATGATGTTGACGGTGGTGGTAATGACGTTGAAGAGGAGGACAAAGATGATTATTATGCCAGCAACAAGAAGAATGCCGATGTCGACAACTCCAACATTGGCAACGGTGTTGGACGTGTGGCTCAAGATGCTGATGGTGATGATGATAGTTATGATACATCATCATCTGAGAGCGAGTCGACCACATCACAATCATCTGGTGAGCGGCGTAATAAAAAAAAAGTAGTTGCATCAGCGGCACATGGTGCTGCCGCTGATCAATCTAATTCGAGCTATACGTGTGATCTATGTCAACTTTGTTTCGATTCCCAGGAACTTCTTCAGATTCATATCAAAAGTCATTTCCTCAATGGGCCGTCGGTGGGGAGCAGCAACCCCAGCGGCAAGAGCAACAACAACAGCAATAACAAAATCAATACCAAAATGTCCAGCTTGGATGCAAGAAGACAGCAACGACAGCGGTTAAAGCTGCAGCTGCCGATGCTGCAACGGGCTTCAACTGAGCTCGACAAAAGTACAAAAACAAAAACATAAACATAAACAAAAACAAAAACAAAAACAAAAACAAAAACAAAAACAAAAACAAATACAAAACACATCAAATTCGCAACGCATTCCATCATCAAGCAAACACACGGCAACAACAACAACAACAACCACAACTATCTTCATGCAATCATAATCATACACACACACACACACGCGCATATGTATAAAGAAAGTTCTGTGTGTTTGTTCTTTTTCTTTTTTTTTTTTCCTGCTACTAAATTGTAGTTTGTGGCAACTACTACAAAAACACACAACACACACACACACACACACACACAGTTTATGTGACCTGTATGTGCATATCTGATAATATGCATGCATACATCGATCATACATCATACATATACAAGTATGCATACATATACAAGTATGCATACATATACAAATATGTGTACATTTCCTTCTCTTTTATTTAAATGTTAAATTTGTTGGTATCACTGGAAGACAACAATAACAGCAGCAGACAGACAGGCGCCGAAGAGTGTCTCCAGTTTTGAGTTTTAGTTGGTTAAGCTATACACATACATACATACATAAAGATATACATACATACATGCATACATAAATACATACCTATATAAATGCCTACGTACGTACATACATAAGCATGTGGAATGAATACAAACCACATTATTTAAGAGGAGGTTTACGTGACATTACAATTGTCTGGCGATATCGAAGGACTCGATTCGATTCGATGCGACTCGATTCGATTCGATTCGATTCGACTCGAAGACTCAGCACCAAAGCAACAACAAACCTTAGAGAGAGGGGAAGGAAACAAATGATAATTGAATGATTAGGGGGAGGGGGAAGAGAAAGAAAAATAGGAAGGACTAACACACAATTGATTTAGTTTTTAATTAAACATTAATTATGTTTTATTCAAACCATTTTTTTTTTTTTTTAATGTGTTTTGTACTTGCCGCTGGGTTTAAAAAACCGATACTCAAGTTTTTCCTTGAAATTTTGGTGAATATATATATATATATATATATATATACATACATAAATATATATATATATATATATACATACATACATAAATATATATATATATATATACATACATAAATATATATATATATATATATACATACATAAATATATATATATATATATATACATACATAAATATATATATATATATATATATCATAAATCTTTAAGTGCGTTTTCTTTCGAAAATCTGTTGTAGACAGTAAATCGCTTTTTTTCTCCTCTCTTTTTTTTTTAAATACTTTTTATGTTTTGCTTTTGGCTAAGTCTTTCGACTCTCGAGTTTTAGTTACCAAACATGGTTTTTCACAAATTGAAATATTTTGATACACATATTACATTTATTACACACTTTATACACACCAAAAATGTATTGGCCTTAATAAAATTTTTGAAATCAAACTCATTTGAAATTGAGTTTTGAAATGAAATATCTCACTTTTATTTGACAGGGAATGGAACATAAATTATTATGAGTTTTCTAAATTCATGAATTTTTTTGTTTAAGTACACCAATGCGTTTTATTAACATGAAGATTTGTTATTCGTACGAAATAAATGAGATTTGCACTGAGAGAAAGGACAAAAAAAGAAAAAGAATTCTAAGAACGCGTTTCTATCAAATGTTAATTTTCGCCATACACACGCAGCATTAGCACTTTGCCCCATTTATACATTAAGTGAATAATCTGTATATTAATTATTTATATTTAATGATGCATTTTATAAATAATTCGTTTTATGCAACATTTATTATTGAAACCAATCATATTCGTATGTACACTCAAACACACACACACTCGAACACACACGTCATTTATAAACAATAAAGAAAGGAAAAAAAAAACACAAAAATAGTGCATACTGCAAATGTTAATTACGCTTACGAATTAATTATTGCGGTTGCAAGCATACCTTTTACTTGTAAAATTATTTTAAGGTTTATGTATGTAATTGGAAACTAGTTTAAAACAAATAAAAAATAAGCATTAATGCAACAAATGCGTATGCATATGAATTGAATACCATCAACTCCTTGCGTTTTATTTGTTCAACATTTTGAAACGTTTTGAAGAGCGCCCAAGTTGCGATAACTTTACATATCGATTGCCCAGCACTGCGATAAGCATGAAAATTGTGCTCAGCTACCACCCCCTCCGCCAACAACACACTTTGATGGAATAAGTTAAACAATTTTTTTTACATATGTGTAAGTCAATTCATAGTTGCACGGTTTATTAGTAAAATATCAATGCAATTTATTTTTGTTTTTTTTTTGTTGTTTAGCCATTTGCGGTTGCTATACTAAAATGATTGATTTTTTTGGCAGGCAGCGAAGCGGCTCAGGCACACAAGTCTAATTAATTAAAATATTATTGAACTTTGATATTTGGTCTGTGTTTTTGTTTGGGAGGTGCATTATAAAACGATTCGAAAGTTATAACAACAAACATTATAGATATAATTGGGTGCAAAAACATGGGAATGAAAATAAGATAAAGCAAGCAAGTACAAAATGGTAACAAAGGGTAAAAAGCCAACGGACTTTCGTACAATATTATCAATGCTAATAGAAACTAATTGTGTAATTCTATATAAGGCGTTACATAAATACAATTATATATAATAATTTATGCCTAACAAAGATATTACAACTAATTAATGGTGCAAGGGTTATTTTCACAAAAACAAATAAAAAAAGAGAAAAAACACTATCAATTTAAATCCATGTCTCCTTTCTCTAGGAGTACTGGGTGTGTGGATTAACGCTTATCATCTCCATGTTGCTGCTGTATGTTCCAGAAAGAGAAGGATATAAATAAATCGAGAGAGAGAGAGAGAGAGAGGGAGAGATAAAGTGAAATTCATTAGTTATATTTAAGAATTAACAGGTATTTTTATAAGCATAGCTGCCGCTGATATGATTATACTTATCGCGCACCAAGTGATTGCGAAATTGGACAACGGTTAACGATAATGAGAAGATGCTCAATGGGTAAACGGGAGTGGGAACAGGTGCAGGACCAGGAGCAGGGAGAGCGGCAACTTACCTACGACTGCAGCGCAGATGAATGAAGAGCAGCGCCAGTCCAAGCGTAACACAAATACCACCCACAACTATATAGGCAATGCCCAGGAAGGGATTCTTTCCGCCCAGCACTGATGTGGTCGATAGAATCATGCGTTTGGTGCCATCAAACGAGACGACGGGATACCCTAAAACAATAACAACATCAATATATACATATTGCAACCATGCATTGCATACACAAAAAAAAAACTCACTGTACTCTATATTCAATGTGTATTCACCGGCTTTGAGGCCACGTGAAAAGCTATTATTTGTCTGGTCCAAGCGACGGTATAGCTTGCGGAAATTTGGCAGAGCGGCGGTGCGCATCCAAACAATTAGATCCTCATTCTGAAAGCCATTGTTTTCCTCATTGGTTGGATCCAATTCACTTAGGTTTTTCTGCCAGAAAATTGGCTTCTCAAATCTAGCTAGCGCATCTTTTAAGTTGCCTTCCGGATTACGGAACTTGACACGCTTATCCGAGGGCCATGCAATGCCCGTATTTAATAATTTTATTTCCGAGCTACCTTGACTCAGTGTCAGTGTGTCTGCAAATAAAAATACACAATTAATTAATAACAAACAATGCAATTTATGTAGGTCTACTGGTTACCATTGAACAGGGAATTGGCAATGGCGCCGCATGGCGCAATGGGTTTGTCATTCTCCGCGTAGGCGAAGGGGGTGCAGTCCGAGCTGGGCGTTAGCGACAGGTGACCCAACAGCTGCTCATCGTCGCGTGATTTCACATAGCGTCGATGGTTCTGGTAGTAATTTGTCAGTCCATAGTACATGTAAACTATGCCCTGCGCAAAAGAAAAAATAAATGTGTTATTCTTGTGAATGAAATATTATAAACTATCGGATCCTTGGCTACTTGCATTGAAGTCTTCAGTTAGATTAAAGTTAATCCTGCACAAGCACTGTCCGCCCGTTGTGGCTTCCAAAAACTCGGCACAAGTCTTATTGTTGCCCACCTGCATGCATCTGGTGTAATCGATGATGAGCTCATTGGATGAATTGGAAAAGTGCAGCAGCACAACACCAACGGGAATGAAGAGCACTCCGATCACAAAGAACGTGGGTAGAACTGTTCTTGCTGTCAGCACCGGTTGCCAGGCGGGAAGGCGTTGTTGCTTGAATGCTGAATCTGTTGAACACAAATAAATGCAAATAAATAACCAATATTGTATTGTATATTTTAAAAAGTGATTCATGGACTAATCTGCGACTGCGTGACAAAGGCTCACTGCCCTAAAATTATCGATCACTTTGTACACATTGCTTGTTGACAATTCCGTCATCATTTCGAGAAAGAACAAACTTTTATTACTTTCGAAAAGCCATAAACATTGAGTAATGTGTGTGTGTGTGTGTGTGTGTGTGTGTGTGTGTGTGTGTGTGTGTATGTGTGTGTGTGTGAAATATGCAAAATAACAGAGGTAAACATGTTGTTAAATGCCATACAAAACCTATGTTCGTGGCATATTTCAACTATAAGTTTACCACAAGATTATCGAAAATCTTTTAGCTTTTTAACCGTTGTTAAGACTGTATTGGCATTAGTCACTCTTTTGTGTCTTATCAATAAAACACAATACACACGAACACTCACATATGTCTGCTGGGCCAAATTGAATCGACAACTTGTTACTTGAGTGTGGGTATTTGTCTTGTATTTACATATAATGTAAAATTCACTGAATTTTCACCTGAAGGTCGTTTTGACTTTGGGGTAGCGTTTTCCTCGTTTCCCACATTTTGCGACGACATGGCCTTTTCAGCTCAGGACAGTGCAGATGATAACCGATTCGTCAAACCTTAAGGATAACGGGTTAACGACTAAACCACTCGTCGCAATTTTGCTATACCAAATACGTAAATAACACAAGAAATTTCGCGTTCCAGAGCTGCTTATGTATATCGATAAGAATAAAAATAAATATTATTTTGTCATGTTATCGAATAAAAATGTTATACTAATCCGAATAAAACGTAATAAATGAAAACTTCATGAATACAAAGGAAATACCCATTAATAGCAGCGTCAAATTGCACATTTACATAAAGTTTATTGCCAAATCAAAATATCCCATATAAATTGCTTGTCGATATATGGATAATTTGATAGATTGCTATGGAAAACATGTTTCGGATGAATATTTCGTTTTATTTATTTGTATTTGATTTTAGACAAAAAATTTAAAATTTCACAAAATTATGGTTAACCAGTCAACATAAATGTGGCTGCACAGATAGAGAAAATCATCGCATGCATTAGCCAATATCGCGGCCATATCTAGTGGCAGGGTTTCGTCAAAACAACAAAGCATAGACAAAAAAAAAAACGAAGTAACGCAAAAAAAAAAGCGAAAAGAAACCGACGACGAACGAAATTCAAACGCATTTATTAATTTGCGGTGTACTGAAAACGTTTAATTTTTCGTCAGCCGCAGAATAAGCTGCATTTTTTTGCTCAGGGCTCCCATCCACTCTGTTCACAACTTTAAATTCAATTCAAATTTTTTGTACCCTCGGCAAGGGATCTACAAAAAAGAAAAACACTTTAATTGACAAAGAGTTGGGAGAGAAACGCCGCCGCCGACGCCGCCACCGCCTCCGTAACTACCACCGCGATGCAAATTACCGTTACGACCACCGATGATAAAATTTTCTGTATAGATGTCGCCGAAGATTTGGAGCTAGAAGTGCTTAAGGCAATGTGTGCCAACGAAATTGGCGCCGAGGTAAACCAAATACTGGTGCTCTTCAATGGCCGCGAGTTGACCAACGACAAGCAGACGCTGAAGGAGTTCGGTGTGCGCGATAGCGACTGCATTGTACTGGAGCGTCGACGGGTAACCTCCAATCGTACAGGTGAGCGATACGCAGACCTCCCACTCCATTCAACATTCGCTTTGGTTTGCAAGATGTGCTCGCCTCAACTGCAAAGTGGGTCACTGCACCCGCTCTAGACCGCTACTCCTGGCCACCAGTGTGCATGTGCATGTGTGTGTGTGTATGTGTATGGAAACTGTATATTAAAAATAAAAATGTGTTCTTTCTTTACACATTACTCAGTCGCTGCATATACTATAAATGTATTGTCATTGTCGAATTTTTTTTGTTCACATTCCAAATGATATGCAGAAAACAGCCAAAGTAAATGGAAACCTAACACGCATACATACACAGGCAGACTCATATGCATACATACACACACACACACACACAGGCATGTGGACATGCAAATGTCGATCTGATTTTGATAATTCAGCTCTTATCGATATACGGTTAGCATATACGTAATCGAATTCATGCCAAGAATAAGAAAATCTACATATGTATATATGTATATATATATATATATATATATATCCATATCCATATATATATATATCCATATATATATATATATATTTATATATATATTCACATTGTACATTGCTCACTGTATCAGACTCAGCCATACTCATGCGGCATAGGGTGACACACAATACGGCTGCAACTTAGAAACGAATAAATAGAGAGACGACAACGGAACTGCACTGAGACACCAGCACTCCAACAACCCAACAGGAGTTGTTTGTGTGTCTATATTCAAAAATGATTTTAGCAAGGGAAACAACAGGCTTAGGACCCATGAGCTGGCCCAATAAACCTAAGAGGTGGTAGTGCAGTTACCCCAATTTATAATAATAATAATAAAACCCATGTGGAGGATGTTATAATATTGCCGATCAGCTAATACTGGCCATTTATTTCCCACTTCATCCATGTTGAACTTGATCTGTCCTTCTGTGCTGGGGTCAGAACGGCATTGGTAGCCAGCACAATGTTATCAGATTAACTAACCCTATCTAGTTACAACTAGTCTATATATATAATCTTTGACTGGCTTTTCAATTGTTCTTGAAAATATCAAGAGACGCTAGCTTAAAGTTTGACTAAAGTTCACTCGCCCATCAACTGACTTCTAAATGTGTACGATAATTTGAAATAGATTATTCAATTCGTTATATTTACGATTTGCTTTTTAATTGTTCGAATTTATGAACTGCTCTTGTGAACCAGTGTGCATTGTTCGAATAGATATATATATATATATATAAACATATATGTCTTACATGTATGTATGTATGTATTTGGTTCTTTGTTTTTTGAGCGTGGGCGCACTCAAATTGCAATCGCTTTTAATTTCCAGTCGCTTTCTGCTTTATAATAATTATTTCTTTCTGTTCTGATTTACTTGGTACAACGCACCTGAAGTGGATATATATATATATATATATATATGTATATGTATAAGCATGAATGTTGTTTTTTTGTAGATATATTAAATGAATTTGGCGTGTTTTCGCTATATATAAATAAATGTTTAATTGCAAATAGAATTTATATGAAAATTACTATGTAGAATTGTTATTTAACTGCTTTACTTATTGGCATTTCAGGTGGAACCAATCCATCGATTCGTAATCTGGACTTTAGCAGCATCGCTGTGCCCGGTGCGAGCACATCGGGCGGCAGTCCGTCAACACAACAAAGCGCTGGCAGTGGCAGTGGCACGCCTGGTTCGGTTAATATGCAGCAGCAGTTGCAGCAGTATCTGGAAACGATTCAGCAACCACTCACCGACATACCCTTGACAGATGAGTTCAATGTGAACTTGGACGAGGATCCGGCACTAGTGCGCCAAATGTTCGTGTCCAATCCGCAGACGTTGGCCCTGCTCCGACAAAACAATACCCGGCTAGCCGAAGCCTTCGACTCGGGCGACATGGAGGCATTTGCAAGGGCTCTGCGCGAGGATGTCTTGGATCGGAAACGACGCAACGAGCAGCATCAGCGCATGCTCAATGCTGATCCATTCGATGAGGCCACACAGCGACTAATTGCCGAGCAGATCAGGGAGAAGAATGTTCAGGATAATATGGCAGCGGCCATTGAATACAATCCAGAAATCTTTGGCACTGTCACAATGCTGTACGTATTTTATTATCTTGCCACATTTTGCAGTAACCAAGGAGGGAACGTTGCGGTGGGCGTAACCAATTGCGCAATACTTTGATGTTAAAGTTGAAATTTACGAAAAGGTTCCTAGTAATCTTCCTTCCAAGTTTAGTAACTGAAGCTCTTAAATTCCGATAGTTATAGGCTTTTGGCTTTTGGAACACAATCTGTGTATTCCACTTTCCAAATTTGAAAACTATAGTTCTTAAATTACAGCACATAGAATCTTTTGGCATGGTTCGGATTTTTGAAGTGTTCCTAATAATATAAATTTTCAATTTGGTGATTCTAGCTTACAAATTATCTGAGATTTATGATTTTTTTCGACTTACACTATGAACTGTAACGGCTTGGAGAGGCGTAGCCGGCCAATTATATAAGGGGCGTCCTGACACTAGCTAACAAATTGTGAAATATATGCGCAGATTCAAATTTATTGTAACAAAGTTCCAGGAGACGATCCGTAATGGAGGTAAATTTCCAGTTTTTATGACTATCTTTAAAATTATGAACAAATGTGGTCTTATCGATGTGCAATTGTCGATATTTAATAATTTCTTAGCACCTACTTTAAATATAGTAGGGTACTCACTCGGAATTAGAGTATGCCAAGCAATTGATCACAATTTGGATGCCTACTAATACAGCTACATCAACTGCAAGGTGAATGGGACACCGGTGAAGGCGTTCGTCGACTCTGGTGCACAGACTACAATCATGAGCAAGGAGTGCGCGGAACGATGCAATGTGAATCACCTGCTCGATACGCGCTGGAACGGCATTGCCAAGGGTGTTGGCACACAGCCAATTCTTGGTCGCGTCCACATGGTCCAGCTGCAGATTGATAATGATTATTTGACGTCCAGTTTCACGGTGTTGGGCCAACAGCCCATGGACATGCTATTGGGCCTGGACATGCTCAAGCGGCATCAAGTGAGTTAAAAAAAAAAAAATCAGCTAAAACACAACTGGGCAGTAAAATAGCTGTGTTAAATCTAGTCCAAAGTAAACATAAAATAAAGAAAATCAGTGGAACAATCCCAGAAAACCTCATTAGAATCAACAACTGCTCGAAGGCGATTGGTTAATGCAAAGTTAGAAATAAAAAAAGCAGACATGAATTGCCACTGCCACCAAGGTTTTGCTGTCCAGGTGTAATCCGATCTGGACATACTCTACAAGCTATACAATTAATCATTTGTTATACATAAAAATCATTTTGATTGCAGTGCCTCATTGACTTGCAACGAAATCTGTTGATCATTGGCACCACAGGCACCACAACGCCGTTTTTGCCGGAAAGCGAGCTGCCGCCATGCGCACGCCCCACCCGCGATCCGGAGGAAAACGAACGCCAGGCAATTGCCCAGGCAATTGAGCAGAGCAAACGGGAGGCCGGTGGAGCCAGCACGAGCAGCAGCAGCAGCACCAATTCAAACGCTATACATCCGCTGGATCGTTTCACCGAACAAGATGTGACTGACCTGATGGAATTGGGCTATCAGCGAAGAGATGTGCTCACTGTACTGAGACTGGCCAATGGCGATAAGGCGATCGCCAGCTCGATCCTCTTAAGGCATAAGGCAGCCGCGGGTAGCGGTGGTCTGAGCTGAACGCTCCATGCTGCTGCTACTGCTGCTGCGGCTGCTTTGCCAATGCTCTGGGATCAATCAAAGCAACCATCATTTTGGAATCATAGTGCAAGAGTAGCCATCACCAACACCACCACCACCACAACCAAATCGGTTACAGTATCAAGACAATTTCCGAAAAAAAAATTTACGAAATTTGTTTAGACCAATTTATTCAAGCTCTAAACTCATAGCAATCCCTTAATATGTTTCTGGTTTCTTGTTTTTGTTTAACACTAAATTAATTAATTTCAAACTCAATGTTAAAATGTATAAAAAAAAACGCCACAGTATTGGAAAATAGTCGCAGCAACGGAGAAATTAATTTGGGAAAATTTATACACACGCAGCAAATATATACACTAACAAATTATACACAATTTATACACACATCTAGGTATATATATATATATATATATATACATATATACATATATCTATATATATATATGTAAATTTATTAGTATTAAGACATATAACTATGTTCGAAGTGAAATAGTTAAATAAAACGAGTATTGTTTTTGGATTGGAATTGAATGAAAAGCTATTCAAATAATTCTGGATTTATCAATTGGGTTTGGCTATTTAGTCCCATTTCATATCATAAATAAAGCAGAAATATGGAATTCTTATCGGGCCATCCATAAATTTTACCAGATCCCATCGTGAAAATCCCAACCCAAAGTAAATTTTCATTTTGTTCGTGGTTGTTGAACATTTTCTTTATATATTTTTAAAAATATGAATTGTTGAAATATGTTTGACTTGACTTCCTTTAAGAATGTTCCTCTGTTCTATTGTTTGTTTTTATTATCAATTTGGTGTACACATACACACACGCACACACACTACACGCACACATACATGATCCTCCCCCGTGTGCGTATACAATACATATATATTTATATAAATGTATAATGTACAAATGGTTGTTAGATTTGGTTGTTGTTGTTATTGCTTTCGGCTGAATTGATGTTGGTTCTACTCTTCGTCATCTTCTTCAATGTCGTCATCTGCGTTGGGACGCGTTATGGCGTTTTTGTGATTGAACTCCTTCTCGGGATCAAACTGCATGCCCTCCTGATCGGCGGCATCCTCCTCGTCATCATCGCCAGCCACCTGAGCGTTCTCCGCCTCGGCGCGCTCCAGGCGACGTGCCAAATCGGCCTCATCGATGGCCGTAACCAGTTTGGGTGCCATTATCACTTTGAATTCACCCTCGAACTCCATGATCTTGGCGCGTATACTCTCAATGGCAACCTCCAGTGCCTTGAGGCCATCTGTTTTCTTTGTTGTGGATGTGGTCATCACATACCTGAATGCACAGATATTCATATAAAAATATTTTGTAATTGAATTTAAATTGAACTTACAGTGGAGGCGCTATTAGATTGATGCGTATGGGCAGTTCCTCGGTGCTCAGCTCGAGTCCTTTGCTGAGCGATGCTTTGACTGCATCGATGCCCTCGTAGCCATAGCACGAGCACTCGATATCGGCGCGTATTTTCACTGCGGGCGAGACCAGTTTGCGTTTGATGTTGCTCAGCAGCACCTCCTTTGTCTCCGCATCCAGATTGCATTCATCGAACACTGACGGATCTGTCACTGATTGCTTAAAGATGTCGTACGCAACCGTTTTGCTATTGTATTTCTTTTCAAAATACCAGGCGGTCTTCTGGTAGAGCTCCTCCAGCTTCTCGCTGTTGTCGTAGCCCAGAATGTCGGCAACATGACGCAACAATGAGTTGATTGCCTTCGCTTTAGCAAAGCGCTCCGTGCACTTCTCCACATCCTCGGGTGAAACGCGACGCTTGGACAGATCAATGTAGCCCTTCTCCTTATCCACACGAATGACAACAACCGGTTCCGTTTTGCCCACACGTATCAATTTGTTAATGGAGCGTATGCGACGACGCGACAACTCAGACAGCAAAATCATGCCCTCAATGTTGTTGTACTCCAGCAAATGAACGTAAGCGCCCATTTCGGCTATTGAGAGCACGTTCACCATAACGACATCTTCAATTTCCGGATATTTTTCATTGTAGAATCTCGAGGTTAGTGCCATTTTGCTTGTGCACTTTTAATCTGGAAATTATGTTTGTGGCAAAACCCAGTCTGAGTAGAAATTGCAGCAAAAAAAACGTGTACAATTTTGCCGAAACAAGGCGTAAGAAGAAGATAGCTAGATAAACAGAGTTGGTCAACGGTGTATCGGGCGAGTGCTTCGGACGGCGAAATCGCATCGATATATCGGTGGGAAGTGTGCAGACAGCTTTGTAACAAGTCTAACGCAGCAAAAATAAAATGATTTCGGGTAAGTGGCTTAATGAAATTAATAAACTTGTATCATATTACATTATAAGCTATATATTTAAATACGTATTTATTGCAAACAACCGATAGTTCATTGATGTTGTCATTCTGCCTTTTTAGTGTTGAGCAATGCCAAGTGCACCTTCGGCGAATTGGCAAGTGTTGCCCATAGCTTCATTTGGGTTTTACTGTTAGCTTAGAGAATTATCTTTGATTTCGACATCTGGCGGATTATTTAGGCAATTTAAATACATTTGTAATTAGGCAGTCCTTTAGTATTTAGTATATCACAATTTTAATAGTTGGGTGTACTCACTTGAGCCGCCAATAATTGGTGTGTACACACTGGAGCTCGTGCACACGGCGACAAACTTAGTCTGTGGATTGCAGCGAATTCGCTCATTTGAAAAAAATAAAACATGGCTGGAAGAGGTGGTTATGAACACGCTAGGTAAATATTATTAAATAATTTAATAACTGTGCGGGTCAGCTCGACGAAAATGTTTGAAAACTATAGAAGCGCTATCGCTGCATGTGCCTCACAGCAACTCGAAATGTGCTCCAATGTAAAATAATGCACGCGGTTTAAGCAAAAGTCAACCAACACGCACACACTCACACACAAACACACACTCACACAGGGAACACAAACACACAAAACCCTAAAAATGTATATGTATGCGTACGTGCGTGTGACTGAGTGCTTGCAAGTGTTTGTGTTTTTTTTTTCTCCTATATTTTTTTTTCTTTGCGATTCGCTATATTTTCGGCCAATTTGCTGCGCTGTCGCCGACAATGTTGCTGGCGACGCTGACGTCGGCGGTATGTGATTTGCCTTTGGTGCATCATTAACTATGGCGCACCTAATGGGCGGCTCGACGCGGAGTTCTGCAACAACTCCTTTTTTTTTTTTTGCAATTTTATTTATTTCTATTCTTTTTTTGCCGCAAATATTTAAAAAGCGCGCGCTTTTTGTTGCAACTGTTGTCTGCTTAACGCGCTGCTCCGCTTTTGTTATTGTTGATGTGTGCTCGTTGTTTGAGCGGCAACGGTTGTTGTTTTGTTTTTTTAAGTTATGTTTGTCATTGAGTGTGTTTCGCTTGGCTCCGGTTCGGAGACACGTGCGTTTTAATCAAAGCCGGGCCGGCGCATGCCACATTGTTATTGTTTGTATTGTGTCCACTAATTTATTTATTTTTTTTTTTATTTTCTTTTACTCACTTTAGAGGTGGATTTGGAGGAGAACGGCATGTAAAGCAATTGCCAACGGAACCGCCATTTATTGCGTATGTGGGCAATTTGCCGCAGGGTCTCGTCCAGGGAGATGTTATGAAAATATTTAATGATTTCGAGGTGAAGAATGTGCGCCTGGTCAAGGATCGGGACACAGATATGTTCAAGGGATTCTGTTACGTGGAATTCGAGACGCTCGACAATTTGGAGCGTGCACTCGAGTGCGATGGTCGCATTAAACTCGATGATCTTTCGGCCCCACTGAGGATAGATATTGCCGATCGGAGGAAAAATGAACGGTAAATATTAATTGAATTCTCTCTTTGTATGTCTCTCTCTAATTGTTGATGTGTGCCTTTCCTTTTTTAGCCCTGGCGGCGGCGGCATTGGCGGAAATGGTGGCGGCATGACACGAGATGGCAATCGCGATGCCTTCCAAAAGCGCGGACCACCCCGTCAGGGCGGCACAAGTCAATCGTATAGCCGAGGCGGTCCCGGCGGAGGTCGCGAGGCCGGCGGCGGCTCTGGTAATCGCGGCGATAGTAGAGGTTCGTACAATGATAATTATGGTGGTCACAGTGATAGAAGTCGTGGCGTCGCCATCTACGGCATGAATAGAGGATACAATGGTAAAGCATTTTTATCTGCCGCGCAAGTGCAACAACCTCTTACTACAAAACTTCAGCAACACGTAGTAGATGCATCTTTGTAGTTCGTGCCCCAAAAATTTGTACCAAAAAACCACAATCAAAATTAAAATAACAAATAAACTGTAGTTGATTGCAAATTCGCATGGACAAAAAGTAAAAATAAAAAAAAAGTAAACAAAATAAAAAGAACAAAATAATTCGTGTGGTCTTGAAGCGGCCAGCATCTGCCATAGATTTGAATAATATTAAGAAGTCTTTTGAACTTCATTTCTCACACTTGTTTTTGCCCAATTTTAATTTCAATACACTTCAGTTGCCTTTGAAATTTTCCCATAATCTCGTTTATTGTTTAATCTATTTTGAAACACTTTCGAGCAAATCACTTTTGTCCCAACGAATTTTGGTTAGCCTTACAAATTTGAAATAAATTCAAACATTTTCCAACTATAATCTTTCTTGTATTATAATTATTATGATTGTTAATATTAGTTTTAAGTTTTTTTTGTGGTTTCCTTGTCAAATTTGGGCTTGTTTTCCTTTCTGTTTATCTTATTCTCATTAATTATTGTAAGATATTTCTTTATTTATGCACCACCTCTAGATATATAAGTAATGACATTTAGCTAGTTAGGAGCTTAATTGATTTTATTTGCATTTTGTAGCACGCTTGGCCCGCATGACGCCCCTGTCAAAAGCTTAAACTATGCCCTACAAAAGTCCTTTGCCACTAATGCCTACTAATAAATAAATATAATAAATATATTATATATATATATATATATATATATACATATATACTTTTATATATATAAAATAAACTAATATAATACATACGCACATATGTATGTGCATATAGTTTTTGCATATGTATTTAGATGTACGAGATATATATATGTTTCACAATATAGAGGTATTTGCAGATCGCCCGGCAAATCGCGGCCGATACGGCAATTTTGGCAATGACGAGCGATTCGAACGCAATCAGGATCGGGATCGGGGTCAGCGCGAGGGAAGCTATGGCAATCAGTCGCGCGACGCCGATCGTTACAACAACTTCAGTAGGCATCGGGACCGCGAGCGTACCCACTACAATCCCAACCAGCAGCACTCGCAGCAGCCGGAACGGCCCATCGGCGGTGGCATTGGCGGCAACGGCGGTGGCGTTGCAATGGGTGCAATTGGTAACAGACAATTCAATAAACAATTCATCCATCCAAATGCCATTGACTAAAACTTAAGCTAATCATTTCATATCTATGTTTCTTGCAGATGATACGGAGCGGCCAAGACTACAGCTTAAGCCACGCACCATTGCGGCGCCCATCAATGCGGTGGCTGAAACCAAACAATCGGCCTCCATTTTTGGCAATGCCAAGCCGCGAGAGGAGAAGATCAAGGACATACAACAGGATATTGATCACAATGGCGATAATTAGGCCGTTTTTTGGTGTCTTTAATATGCCCAAATGATATTTAAAACTAAAACCTTAACAAAAACAAAACAAAAACAAAACAGAAACAAAGCAAAATTAATAACAACATAAAAAAAACAATCGTGAAAAGAGCGAAGAGAGCGAACTAAAAGAAAGGAAGGACTAAAAGAGAGAGAAAGAAATAGAAAGAGAGAGAAAGAGATAGAGGGAGAGAGAGAGCGCCACGCATATACATGAGAAGATGAGAAGAACAACAAAAACAAGATGAATAAGCAAAACATAATAACACCAATGCAATATGTATATATATATATATATAGATATATATATATATATATATGTGTGTATATATTTATGTGTATATATATACTTTATATAAAATGCTATGTTCTTTGCATATATAATAAAATATATATATACATAACACATGGCTGGGGCACCCGCAACAACAAAGCCTATTAAACATGCCTAAATAAAGAGAACAATAAACACCAGGCAACAACAACAACAAGCAACAGCGACAAGCAACAACAACAGCAATCAACAAAAATTAGGAAATGTTTTTTATACTCACCATAAATGATGCGAAAAGGAGCATAAATAATAACAACAGCAGGAACAACAATAAAAACAAAAAAAAAAAAAACACCAACAACAACAAGAACAACAAAAGCAAAAACAAGTCTTTAAATGTTAGTCTGTAAGACCGTATATATATATATATATATATATGTATATATGTGCGCGCTGCTATTTGTTAGTTAAGTAATGCATATACAAACCAACAAAAACGTTCTACCATTTAAGTAAACAAACAAAAAACAAAGCAAAAACTGAGAAAAGCAACAAAAAAAAACCAACAAAAAAGTGACGAAACACAAACTAAACTTTGACATGCGTTCAGCGTTAGCAGGCAGGCAGTTTATACAGTTTATATAGCAAAAATTTAAGAAAAAACTGACAAATCCTAAACAAAAAATAAAAAAAAAATCAACATAAAAAATGCATGGAATATATAAAACACCAACTACGTACGTATTATAAAAAAAAAAAAAAATAATAGGAACTATAACAAATTAAACAACAATTTTGTTAATTTAAATATGGAGAATGTAATCCAAGTGGAAGTCTTCGTCTAGAATCAAACCTGACCATAGTTTTTCAATTCTTTCTCTCTTTTAAATGAAAAATTAATTTTTTTCTTTGAAATTCAACTTTTTGGTTGATCTATTTTCGTACAACTTTTGTTAGCAGCATCAATTAGCAGTTGTCACATAGCTCGAGAGACAAAGGAGAGGGACACGGCGGCGGCATTGACATACTACTAAATGTTTTTTTTTTTCTTGTCCATGTTGACAATTTAACTATGTAGGGCAAGCATATAAATTAAGCGAGATAAATAAATTAGTTATATACTTTTATTTTTATAACCGCTACACATTAAAAATTTGTTTAAAAATTGTACACTGAATTTGGGCAAATGTATGTAACAGGCAGAAGGCAACATTTCCAGTCCATTTATGTAACAGATTCAATATTGATTTGTCAGTCCGACCGCAACGTCTCAGTTATAATTGATGATGTTTTAAGTACTTGTTTCAGTACGTGGTATCGCCTAGTCGAGCTCCATTGTCAAAGATGTCCTTGTTTTGCTATGATCACTTGAATGGCGAATGCCGACTGGCAACTGGCGACATTGGGGAATGGTCGATCTTCAGTACGTCTATCAATTAAATGTTATCTTTTGTTTCTCTTCATTTGGTTTGTTTTTTTTTTTTTTTTTAATGTTTTTGTTTTCATGATTTACGAATAATGGCTAAAACGTTGAATAAAATCAATTTTGCAAGCGTTTCGTTTTGCCAATATTAAATATTGCCTTTCTTTTCAATGCTGCCAATATTTTCGAGTTGTTTTCCAAATTATTTACCGTCGAACATCTCTTTTGTTGGAAGACCACTCACCCCCCCCCCCCCCCCCACCACACACACACACACACAGACAGACAAATTATATGTATAGAGTGAGGTAATAATCTGTCGTGTTGTATTCTCCGACATTTTGAACATTTGCGTATGCTCTGTTTTTTATTTCAGATAAATACATACACAGTAAATAAATCTATGTTTTTGGTTGCCGGTTGGGAGAACGATTTTGTCGCACAATTTATATTTTGCCTATATTTCACACTAAGTGCATAACACCAAAATAAAAACAACGTTACAAAAAATACTCTGAAAGTCGTGCGATAACTGACTGCTACGTGTTTTGGAGTATCGCCGCCGTTTTCTGCAGCCTATAATAATAATATTTAACCTTTAACAATTTTTTTTTTATTTTTATTAATTTTGTATCATAGAACATAACGAACTAAAATTTAGTATAGACAAGAAATTTAAACAGGAAATGGGCAAGTACCCTAACAAAAATATTCTAAAATGCGACAACGTAACCGAGCACGCAAAACGCAAGCTAAATAAATATGAACATAAAAGAAGTAAACTTTTTTATAATTTTAGCTATAATGATAAACAAAGTCAAAGATTTACCTACTATAAAGCGTAGACAAGCAAGTAGCAGCGGGCAACTAAGCAAGGAGATGAAATGTGGAACACAAAAAAAAAAACATTAAGTAAATAAATAATTATTAAAAGTAATATATATATATATATATATATATATATATATATATTTAACATTTAAAGTCCCATCCAGAAAGCAAGCAACGTAAAGTTTAAATTTATTGAAATTAACAAAAAAAAAAAAAATATATATATATATATATACCTATCCGATGAACTACTATGTATGTAATTAAGAACTTTGATATGCATTTTTAATGACGCCCAGTATAACAAATTTATGGAACATTTAAGAAAAGTGGAAAAAAAAAACTGAAAACATAAAATTAAACAAAAACCACAAGAAGAATTTATACAAAGCAAAAGTAGCTGTTAACTTACGTACGTCATTCATAAATATAAATATGAATATATATAAAATTATATATGTATACACACATACATATGTATGTGCATGCATATGTATATATACATAAATATTAAATACTTAATGACAAATTGAGAGCAGTGGCTTAAGCTATTCGCATATTAATACAAATACAAAGTATAGCAATTAATAATCTTAAAAATGGCAACAATTTCTACAAATTATTTAATTAGCGAAACGAATTAAAGCTCGAAACTAAAATAGCAACAAAACAAATGAAAATAAAAAACAAATATATAAAAATAGTTTCATAATCCAAATCTAAACGAAATCCAAACACGCTTCCTTCAACTAAAGCTGAGGAACAGTTAACAACAAAGACAACAATTCAAATATTACATAATTAAAATTTCTTATCAAAATATACATATATACATTAAAAATATATATTTATATATATATATATATATATATTTATTTATATATATATATATAAATATAATTTTTTGTTGTTTGAACATTTTGTACGATATATATACATACATCTATACATCTATATATATATATATATATATATATATATATACATATATAAACAAATTCACGATCTGTTTCCTTATATTTTACTTGAATTAATTAAATGGGCTGGTCTCCGGTCTCGAATCAAACGATTGCCATCTAGATGATAAATGCCGCGACTAGCCACATCTTATGATAACTCGCCAGTTTGGAAATCGTATTTGCTTTCGATTCCGAAGATGCAGAACATGGATATCATGCAGATTGTGAACATTAAGGTATATTCTCGCTGGTGTTTTGGATTCGAGTCTGTGCGATAAATAAATGGGGGTATAAACTAGCCGATAAGAACTTACAAAAAATATAATGCCAATTCGCAAAGCAAATCTAATAATCTTACCATTTTTTTTTTTTTGAGAAGCAAAAGTCAAAAATAAATATTTCCAATAGGAATTTTAATATATATATATATATTCTATAGACCAATTTCAATGGAACCACAAATATTCTTGATTTAAAAAGTGCAGAATAAAGATGAAAATTTTAAATAAAGACTTACATGTGCATGTGTTCTATGACAATGAAAGGATATGTCAATCAACCATTGTCCTGGTAGCGCATCAGAGGCATTATTTTCGAGGGGGAAAAGCTCGTAAAATTTGAGAGTGGTAAGTGCAACAATAACATGTTGCATACGTGTTGTTGTAATGATTTATGTATTTATGCGTTGGCATTTCGCTGCTTTATAACGAGGCCAATTGGACTGTTGGCTAAGCCCGCACACACATACACTCACACACACACACACACACACACACATATATATATATATATATATATATATATAGATGGACAAAGTAGGACCGTTGGCAACTTTGAAAGGTGTTTGGCGCTTCGCTGTCTCCGGCGCTGCATGATGTCACCGATGCCAGCCAATTACACACACACACACAGCTGCGTAAGGGATAAGTGCATGTATTGTCAACAAATGTATATTTATATATATATATATATATATATATATATGTATATATATATACATAAATACAACAAATATAAATGTTTAACGCATCTTTGCAATACATTTTGTTTTGACTTTGAGATGCATTTTATGGCATTGGTCAGATTTTTTTTGTGTGCTATGTTTACCGTTATCAGCGTGCGCATATGACGCCATTAGAAGGCCGATATAAAGCAATCATAACAAGTAAGTATGCTATAGTCGAGCGATCTCGACTACCCCGAACATAGTTGTTAAAACTATTCTAATTTTATTGGCAACCGAACTGATCCCTAATTGGCTGGCTAGAAACACGTGCATATACATACATACATACAGACATTCATAGGCAAAAAAAAATTGACGCTCGCGTCGATTAACATGCCATCTCTTTCTCACACAGGCATTCGCATATTTATGCATACAGAAAATGTTTGCGGCTGCTGGTAGAAATGAGATCAATATGAAAATATGTATTTTTGAAAATGGGTGTTTCGTACTCGATCTTGGTGAAATTTGGGCCGTTGATCAATATTATGTATGCATATTATTTGTTAATTAGAAGATTCTTCCTTCAAAATTGTGGATTTATTTGCTATGGGAACTCGAAATTTAAATGTATATATATCGATAATCGAGAAACGGAGGCAGTTATCGGCAAGAAAAAGGTAAATTTAATCTTCGCCGGTTATACGAAAACCTATGTTTCAAACTTCAAGAGGTTTCTAGCGCTTATAGTCTCTGAGATCCACCTGTTCATGCAAACAGATGGACACACGAACATATATCGACTATATCGAATCGGCTATTGATGCTGATCAAGAATATATATACTTTATGAGGTAAGAGATGCTTCCTTCTCCCTCTTATATACATTTGCACAAATCCATTATAACCTTTTAACCCATTTTCAGTGGATTCAGGTGTATGAAGTGTTTTGTGTGTGTGTGTGTGTGTGTGTGGGTAAGTATTCGATAGTGTACGTTAGCCTGCATACTTAATGCCGTTGAAAATAATTAGCTGTCAAACTGATTAATATGTAAAAATCATATGCACTTTGTAATTTGCATAATTCAATTACATTTCAATTGATGGTGCGAATTCGTTGGAAAATTAGCATCTTCTTGATGTATATTTAAATACATATTCAAATATGTATTTTATTTATTTAATGTGGACTAAAAACAGACCATAAAAGGGATTCAATGAATACAAATATTGTTAAAGGAAATAAGCAAAAATATAATAAAAGTATTTACAAAATATTTATTGCAAGCATTGGGAAAAACAAGAAAAAAACAAACCATATACATATATATATATATATATATATATATATACATATATATATATACTTGATAGACATCAACAGTAGAAAAAAGTCCGTTTGAATTATCTTAAATGTTATTGAAAGTAAAAGTAATATTTAATTAAGTATATGTATTTTTAAACTAAAATATCTAAAAAATTTGGTCTCCTACAAAAACCATATCAATTATTAATTAGAGTTGATTATTGCAATTTTAATGTGCCTCAATAATGTACAATAATATGAATAAGTTGGAGCAAATTTTTTGGTAAAAATTACCAACGTTTCTTTGCCATATTTTGTACGCATCGTAAAGTATCTGAAAGAAACATTTTTGAGCTGAATTGAATATATTTATACGATTCGCATTTTCAGTATTTTATCAGCATATCGAATTAATTTTCAAAAAATTTTCGTAAGCGGTTTTATGACAATGCAGCAAACTTATTTGTGTAACTGGTGCTAATACACAAAAATAAATCAAAATTTCTATTAAAATGTACAAAAATATAAAAAAAAAAACCAAAATGTATAAACTATATAAACTATAAACTGAACAGTAATAAATTGTTGCCATTATTTCTTTATTTCGAGTTGATTTGGTTGTTTTTGAAGAAATGCAAATGCAAATCGCGTTTTATTTGCTGTTTTTTAACTTTAGCTTAGCAAAAGTAAATTGCAGCTAAGAAAATTGCATATGATATTTTTGCTGTTGTTGTTTGATATATATATATATATATATATATATATATTGTGTGGATGGATTGTAAGTAGCAATCAGGCTATGGAAAATAGAAAATGCTATAGAAAATGCAGCGAGCGTCGTTCATCGCCCGCAGCGCATTGCAGTTAACCCCGAAAAACAATGAAGCAAATGGCATAACCAGTCACACACAAGGCACACACACACACACACACAAGGCACACACACACACACACGGACATACTTTGCATGTTGTGCCCCATTTAGAGGCTGTTTGGCTGAGTGCCTGCCAAAAAATCAGTCAACTGCATGCAGCAGTTGAGCAAATCGCGTGCCTTACATTTACTCTGCTACCCCCCCATCCCCCAACATACGCCACACAGCCCCTACCACGCCCAATCCCCAATCCCCAATCCCCATCAATCCCAATGCGCTTGCCTTGGCTCTGGTGCAGCTGCACTGGCACATGTTGCTTGCTGGGGCAGAAACTTGGGTTTGGGTTGCATGTCTGCCCCACAAATTGACTGTGGCTGAGAGTTGAGCGCCAAGCGTTTGGCTTCGTGGCATTTGGATGATTTCTGCCTATTTGTGAGCCACCATTATAACACCCAATCCCCCCAACCCCCACCCACTACCTGAACCCCCCTGCAGCGGTGCCAGCTCTTTTTGGCTACCATTTTGTGTACTTTAATCGCGTGTTTGCTGCACATTTTAACGCTCGTTGTCGGCATCGTCGTCGTCGTCGTCGTCGTCGTCGTCGTCGTCGTCGTCGTCGTCGTCGTCGTCGTCGTCACCGTCATCTTTGTTGTTGCTTGTTGGTTGCCACAGCAACGCAGTGAAACACGACACGAAATGCAAAGCACAAACATTGCTCTGCGGCTGTAATTGGCTGAGTCTGAGCGGAGCCAAGAGTGTTGTTGGGGTCCGCTGGGGTGGACAGGTAGGGACATTGGAGCTGCTGTGTCTGTGGCTTAAGTGTGGGTTAAGTGTTGGGGTTAGGGTTAAGATGCGTTGGCTCAGATCGCGCATTGTGTGCAGTCCTGCGGCTGCAATAAATTCATCCAATTTGAACACATGTTAGGCAAAAGCGCTGCAAATTAATAAAGTTATCAGAGAACCAAATGGATTTTAGGTTTTTTTTTCGCCAGAATTTCAGAATTACATCTATAATTTTTTAATTATTTATTTATTAAATGTGAACGAAAAACCGTCCACACATTTTTAAAGTAGGTCTTAAGAAGTACAAATTTCAAATACAAATTATGTTATATAATATTAAGTGAGAGTAAGGAAAAAAAGGAGAGAAAAATATGGGTAATATTTAGAGGTCTAATGGTAAAAAAAAAAGTAAAGAAATGTATTAAAACCATATTTACTACTTTTTTTCTGCACATGAATAAATATATTTATCGAATATTTTCCTCAAAAAGGACAATTAAATTACTATATAAATTACTATATATTAATTACAATGGACTGAACCATAAAACCATAATATTATTATTATACAAGTTTCTCAAGACAATAAGTCCCCTCTGCCAGTGAGGAAAATATTTTATATTTTTGTGATTTACTAAGTTAAATTAAAATAATTATTTTTAAAGAGCTCAACTTTGCCATATTAAAAAAAATATACTTTCTGAATAATAAGTTGAGTTACATTGCCACTACAACAAATATATATATATAGAAAAAAACAGGAATATGGGCAATAGAATTATTTGAATAAAATGCGTAAATACAATGACGATATTTGTGTTGGCGACGACGATGTCATAATTAGCCATGTTGTATGTATTTGCTATTATGCTTATACCTCTTAATGCCGTTGTCGTCATTGTTCTTCTTGTTGTTGCTGTTGTTGTTGTTGTCGTCAATGGTTTGCTCAACTGTCAGCACGTAAGCAACAGCAACAGCAACAGCAACAGCAACGACAACAGCAACATCAACAGCAACGACAACAACATTAGAGAAAGCAGTAAAAACACGCGCAACTCATAAACTAAATTTATGTACATTTTGAACCCCTTACAACAACAACAACAACAAAGGCAACGAAAAAGTTGAATAATTTAAGGTTATGTTAATACGAGTCGTGGCGGGGACAGCAATCCGAGGAACGGTTGCAGAGTGTACACACACTTCAGGTGTACATTACACACTCCATCCTGCCATTGGCTGCCAGTTAGAGGTCAGACCACCCACCCACCCAGCTCTTACCTGCCACCTGCCACCTGCCACCTGCCACGCGACCCTCCTGACACGCCCGCCTGCCCGCTGTCAAATTGAAAGTGCACTTGCACCCGCCCAAAGCTATTGCCAAAGCCAAAGCCGAATAATTTATCAAAAGATTGGGTTAGTTACAGCAAAGTACACTCAGAAAAAACCAAGTTCAGAAATGTTAGTTGAATTTTTGGCAGTTCCGCATAGCTCACCTGATTATTAGAAGAATTTTTGTATTTTTGTATTTTTGTGATTATCGATTTAGTAATTATCAAAAGCAAGAAAATCATTTTTGTTTTTTTTTTTTTTTTGGGGGGTGATTTTATTTTTGCAGTGTTTGTGTTGTGCACAAAGGCAAATAGAAAAGTTTGTTTTGAAAATGCAGCTAAAGTTAGCCGATGACCATGCAAATTGAATTATTACATGCTTTTAGTTCTAAAATCCAATAATAATAATAATTTGATTTTAGCCAAAAAATGCATATTTCCAGCATATTTTGTTTAATGTCAAACATATATTTTATTTTCGTCCATTCTGGCATATTTGAGTAAAAAAACAAATATATAATTATGATAAATAATTACAATAATATTAATAATAATAATTAAACAAATAATTATCGCAGCGCTTAGCAGTTGTTTTGGCCTTAAGCAATTGCTTAAGGACATTTTAACTAAATTACCACAACTTAACTACATAAAAGGATCGAATGTCCTTTTATTTTTTGCGCTCTCTAAAATTCAATCGGAAATTGCAGATGCTCTTAGCAATTCAATTGAAAAAAGTGCTTTGAAATGAATACTTCGATATAAATATATAAATATAAATATAAATATATAAATATAAATATATAAATATAAATATATATACAAATATATATATAAATGCAATGTGTACTTTATTTGAAAGCCAAGCAACAACAAAAATCAACCTTTTTGAGGAAGTCATTGGACAGTTTCCCGGCGGCTCTCTTCTGCAACGTTTTGAAAGGTGGAACTAAAAATAAAACATAATATCAAATTCTACCTTTTGCACACCCACACAACCCCCCCCCCCCCCCCCACCACACCACCACCTACCCTTGGCTATGCGGAATGTATTTGTATGCGTGTGTTATGCTGTGTGTGCTTGGGTGTGTGTGTGTGTTTGGTTGGACAAAGGTGCGGAAATTTAGCCATACTTGACAATCTGATGGACAGATGCCGTTGCATCGCCCCCTCGCAATCCTCCACGAAGCAGCTCGCATCCGATGCTGCTGCTGCTGCTGTTGCTGTTGCTGGTGCTGCTTCTGTTGTTGCCACTGTTGCCACTGTCAGAATGTCAGAATGTCGTCATTGTTCATTCATGAAATGAGCGCCTTTTTACAGCAACAACAGCGACAACAACGACAACAACAACAGCAACAGCAACAGCAACAGCAACAACAACAACAGCAACAGCAACAACAACAGCAACAGCAAAAACAGCAACAACAGCGACAACAACAACAGCAACAACAGCAACAACAACAACAACAACAACAGCAACAACAACCGCAATGGCCGCAAAATAAAAAGGGGAACAAAAAAAATAAATAAAGAAGTGTACAGAGCAAAAGACGCGTGTTGCAAAGGAGTGTTGGGTAAGTGTATATATGTATGTATATATAAAAAATAAATATATATATATATATATACATACATGACATATGTATATATATATGTGTGTGTGTGTGTGTGTGTGTGTGCGAGGACACTACGAGGACGTACGTGCGACTTTGTCGCCACACTGAAGTTTTCTTATTTTTCTTTTGGTTGCTGCTGCTGCTGCCGCTGCTGCTGCTCTTGATGTTGCGGCAGTGTTGCATGCCACACACACACACACACACACACACACACATGCACACACTCAAATCACATACACACAAACTTACAAACTGTCGATTTGTACGAGTTTTTGCCTCGCTCGCTGACATCATCTGCAGTTCCCTTTGTCAGTTTACACACACACACACACACACTCAAACACACACACACATACTGGCACACAGCATGAGAACTCGCATTGCTCATACGCCATGTTGCCCAACACGCACTTTCAGCTCATATTGTGGGCGGGGCTGTGGCTTGTTATTGCAGCCATCGTTGATATTACCATTCTTGCTGTTCATATTACTATTGTTGCCATTGTTGTTGTTGTTGTTGTTGTTGTTGTTGTAATTGTTGCCTTAGCTGCGCCATTTATTAAAGCCCAATCTTTTGCCGTAGTTACAACTTGCACATTTCGCTTAATTCGGTTTGACACAGTGCCTAATATCAATTCCGAAAAACACAAAAAGCTAAGGCAGATTATGAATTGGGGGTATATATAGATATAGAAATTTCTATCTAAGCCATATCAATTTACTGACTTTAAGGATGGGATAGCAATTGAGGAGAATGCGAAAGAGACAGCGAGAAAAAGGCAAAAATCTCTCTATTAATTTCTTAGCTTTTGCCTATTCACTTTAATTTTATCCGTCTCTCTCACTCTCTTTCTCTCTCTCTCTCTCTCTCTCTCTCTCTCTTACTCACTCAGTAATTGAAGACTAAACTGACTGAAAATTGATTAGCCACAATTTAATATTTGATTATTGAATCAGTTGACATAATTAATTTATTTTATTGGCTTTGAAACAAAGCTAAATTTTTGGTAATTTTGTGGCAAATTTGTGAGTTGTGAAACCTTTTGGAAAGTTACAGGTTTGCCTGATAAAGCTTTAGAGTTTATGGCGGATTATAGTTTATGGGGCATGTGGCATTAGAACATATTTAACAGTTATATGTAAGCGCTGCTGCTGCTGCTGTTCCACTGAGCGCACCTGGCTTAATTGTAATGTTTCGTTGTGGTCAATTAGTCAAAAAACGAAGTTAGTTTCATTTAAAAAATGAGCTGCTTCTATGTGTGTGTTGGTGTGTGGGTGTGTGTGTGTGTGGGTGTGTGGATGAGACACAGAGCTAGCTCTGCCGGCAGCAAATAGGCTGTGTGGCACGCTTACTTGGCCCAAAAGGCAAGAGCGACAAATGCAAAAGGGAAATCAAAAGCAAAATCAAAAGCAAATAAAAAAAAAACAAAAAACAGAAACACACCAAATTTAAGCAAAAAAAAAACAATAAAAAAAAAAACATTAGCGAGAAGTTGCTCTGAGCCCTGCCTGACGTATGCGGCACATTTGCCACATTTTTCCATGGTATTTAATGCCATTTGGGTTTTTATTCCGACGCTCGATTCGCTCGCTACTCGCTCGTTGCTTCCTGGCTGTGGATGTGGTTGTCGTTGTTGTTGTAGTTGGAGCCGAATCGGGCTGGAGCCGAGCTGAGCCGAGTCGTGTCGTGCCGAGCCGAGCCGAGCGGAGCGGAGCAGAGCCGTTTGTTATCCTGAGCCTGTCCCAATGACCGAGTGTGGCATGGCGTTGCGCCCGCTCCACTCCCCGCTCTCTGCTCTCCGCCACTAGAAACTGGCACACGCCGAAGGCACGAGCCGAGTGCCGGGCAACAACGACGACGACGACGACGACGGTGCTTGCCGCCGACTGGCCAACTGAACGAAAGTCGCACTCGATGAACGCACACGCGCTGCGGCAGCTGACAGTTTCAGTGAACCACGGAGACGAACGGATTACGGGTAACAAAGCAGCAGAACTCAGAACTAAAAAAAAAAAATAAAAAAAAAAAAAAAAACAAGAATATATCTAGAAAAGAATATTTGAAATTAAAGTATCACAAAATAAAGGCAACGAAATCAGTCTTAGCCGCACTCGAAGCCGCAAGCAGCCAGCAACAGCAAATAGAGCGAAAATTGACAGCGATTAGGAAAAGTGTCCGAAATTCGAGTTGAGCAGCAATTAAAAATATGTTGGCTTAAATACGTATTGAATACAAGTGAATATTTTTATATATATATATATATATAAATATATATGAACATATAAAAATATATAAACACAAATATATATATATATATAGAGATATATGCGTATATCTGTATAAATACAAATATATATTTTTACATACATATATAAGGACATGTGCTTAAGTCTATATATTTATACATATATATATATATATATGTATATATGTATATGTATATGTATGGCTGTTCTTATGGTCTTTTTTTTTCTTAGTGCGCAGGCAACAAAACGCTTTACATAAGTTCTCAATGATCCTTTGTTTTTTTGTATATTTTTTTGAAAGTGCTCCAAACAGAAGAAAAAAAACTGACATCGAAACGCGACAATTGATGCTATATATTTAACTATATATATATACAATATACGTATAAATATATATATATATATATATCATACCATATATATATATATGTGCTTATATTAGATTTATATATATATATATATATTTGTCAATATATTTATATATATATACTATATATATTAGACATTTTTTGTTGTTGTTATTTGACGCGCGTGTGTGAGTGAGAAGAAACCAGAGTCAGCAGACATAGCAGCAGCGGCAGCGGCAGCGACAAAACGTGTTTGTGTGTTTGTTAAAACGTGGCTTTTATTTGATGTGGCCATCTATAAGATTGCGTATTCGCCACAACTGTGTGTGTGTGTGTGTGTGTGTTACGCAGGCCAAATGCGAATGCATAACTTGCAATTTGTTTGAAATGCCAGCGCTTAAGTAGGCAACGAAATTTTGTACAAAAACACACACACACACACACACAAACACCCAACTCGCACACACACATACTGACTCTAACGCAAGCATGCCTGCCTGTGCCTGTGTGTGTGTTATTTGGAGTGCTTTTTGAAGTGTGCCCTTTGAGTGTGTTTGTGTGTGTGTGTGTTTGGACTTTCGATTTTTCGTTGCTTGTCTTCAACTTATTGTTGTGGTTGCTGTTTGCCGTTGCCGTTCTTCTTGTGTGGCCCATTTTGGTTGCCTGCTTAGGTTATTGCTGTAAGTTTGTATATGTACATATATATATATATATACATACATTATATATATATATATAGAGAGGCTTATTTGTATGGCATGTCTGGCATGTCCCTTTTCAAGCGCGCATATCCCATGTGTATGTAAGGCAATGCCAACAACTTAAACAACAACCACAAAAACAACAACAGTGTCAAGCAAGACGACATCTGCGCTGCCACAGAACTCATCTCAACACGGCAGACCAGAGCAGAGCAGAGCAGAGCAGAGCAGAGCAGAGCAAAGCAGAGCAAAGCACAGCAGAGCAAAACAGAGCAGAGCAGAGCAGAACACAACACAACACAATTCAACTTAACTCAACTCGAAAAATAGCAGCGAAAGCCGAACAGTCGCGTTTCCATTTGCCCAGTGGCACACACTGCTGTATAGTAAGGGGTGCTGCGGGGGGTTATGGGGAATGCGACGCTAAGTCAGTCAGTCGGTCAGTCAGTCAGTCAGTTAGTGAGGCTGGCAGCGCTGGCGCCTCGCTAACTGGCTAAGGCATGTAAACCTCTATCAAAAACACACACATATACACACACACAGACACGGCATGCCCTACGCCTCTGGCAGCGCAGCACGCGCGTTTGCCATATCGCGTTTCGTGTTGTGCGCAAAAAAGAGCCGAACGACTACGAAAACGACGAGGCAAACAGTCACTGAAAAAAGGAACAAGGCACAGGGACAGGGACAGGGACAGGGACAAGGCAGTCAGCTGAAGACGAGGACGATGGCGAGGGCGAGGGCGAGGGCGAGGACGAGTTTGAGTTCGAGCGTCGAGGCAGGGGTAAAAATTGCCGTGCTTCTTCTTTCATTCTGTTCTCACAACCAACGAAAATTGTGCAACGCTTTTAAAGTTGTTTGCCTGTCTAGTGCGACAAGAACAACAACAACAAGAACAGCAAGAACAACAGCGAAAACAGCAACAACAACAATAACAGCAAGAACAACAGCCAAAACAGCAACATCAGCAACATCAGCAACATGCGCTTTTATTTTACACTATTTAATAATGAGCTCAAAGCTCCAAGAGTTGGTTGCTTCATTAACCTATGTCTCCAGTTCATTTTAACCCCGTTTCGCTCTCTCTCTCTCTGTGTGTGTGTGTGTGTGTGTGCGTGTGTGTTAGCTACATATTTGCATGCGCTGTTGTTTTATTTTTATAGGGGCGACACACTGACGACATTTTGTTTTGCCACTAGCCTCGTCCCGCTGACCATTTGCCAGCAAAGTCAATAAAGTTAATGGCAGTTTCTAATGAGTAAATAGTCAACTGAGCAATAAAGCATGCCATATATATATATATAAATTGATATATATATATAAAGATATATATATATAAAGATATATATATATAAAGATATATATTTATATATGTGTATTTCTTTGTTTGCTTTATATAATAGCAATTTATGCCTGAGCATCCGGAAAATAAATTGCCGCATATTTTGTTGCGGTCAATTTGCATGCAGAGCATTTTCGACCCTTGTCCGCTAAACGCAAATTATCAGCAAAAGTGCAAAAGAGCTCGGCTTACCAGGTGCTGCGTGTTTCTGGTGTCGGTTGTCGGTTGTCTGGTGTTGGGTGTTGGGTGTTGGGTTTTGGGTGTTGGGTTTTGGGTGTCCGGTGTCTATTGAGTATCAAGTGCTCAATTGCCAAATGCTCAAATGCTCTGAGCAAATTAAAGATTAATATCCAAATAGACTCAAATGGTGCGCATTCTCTCTCATTCGGTTTCTTCCGTGCTGACACAAGAACTCTGACTCTGGTGAAATTTACCATTAAGTCGAGTGTGCAAATATCTGTGTGTTCGTGTGTGTGTGATTTCATTGATTTGCTTGCGAATTTTGGGCGCTTAAAAATGTGTAACGCATATAACAACAACAACAACTAAAACAACTACAACAAAAACAAGAAATTTCCCGGTGGCCACTGCTTGGTGCATGCACCATGTGTGCTTGCAGCCATTTGCTCTGACCATTGTCACAATTTGATTGCTGGCTATTCAATTGATTTTATTTTCTTCAGCTGCTGCCGATTTTTGGATTGTTGGTTGTGCCAAATTTACATAACGTAAATGCCGCATAAATAAATTATACACACAACCAGAAATATTGTCACTTTGTTTGTTCGGCAAAAACAATAGAGAAAAACATGCTTTTTCTGTGCAATAATCACATTTTCCTTTGACTGCCAAACATCTTTCCATTCCGTAACAATTTCAAAAAATTTGTATCGTTGGCATGTCGATTGGAATGTACACATTCTTAACTCGTTTCTAGAATTTGCATAATTTCGAGAGAATAACTGGCTGCACAAAGAGCTTTTCCAACGAATTTATCAATTATTCATACATCAACTGAATTTTTAGTAGAATTCATTGTTACACAAAATATTTGAATAAGGTGACTGCAACTTTGCAGTAGAAAATTATCTAAATATTTCATTTGGAATGCTTGCCAAGGATGACAATGGAAATATATTTTTGGAATATTTGCTCATATTGTTTTAAGGAATTTATTTAATTAACATGTTCTACGGAATTGTGGCGTATTTATTTGTATTTTTTGTTTTGGAACTGTGAAACTTCGCATATATAAAATGCCAATTTAATTTCTCATTATATATATATATATATTCATATGCATATATTCGCTTGTGTTGAGTGTGGGATTGACCAACGGATGTGTCTAATTGATGACAATGCAATAAAATGCAGTGGAAAATCGGATCAGCAGGTCAGAATGATTTGTGATAATAGCTGTGCTATTTTTATAGGACATAACTTGTAATGGGCCTTTGGTTGCGGCTGCCAGAATGGTTAAGGCCCAGTCAGACTGGTGCCAACTGTGTTTCAACTTCGGCCAATGTGGTTGGCTTTTATTCGCATGTTGTCTTGGTTGTTGTTGTTGTTGTTATTGTTGTTGTTGCCGCAGCAAGTCGTGGCGAAAGCTGCCCACCAATTTGATGACCTAAAAATAGAATAAAAGTCAAATCGCTAAGACATGCGGCGAACGACGGCGACGACGACGGCGACGACAAAGTAGCACAACAAAACTTGTGTTGACAACGAGTAAACGGACACAACGAGCTCCCGAAGTGGGGCCTCGTGCACCCATCAGACGAGTGGCGCAGGCCACACGAGAGTGGGGCGAGAGAACGAGTATTCCGTATTCCCGCTTGCGGCGAGCATTTGCTGCAGCCATTTGCGAGCGGGGTTGGCAGAGAGAAGAGAGAGAGGTGGCTGGGTTGGGTGGATGGGTAGGTGGATGGGTGAGAAGGGGGATTTGACTACTATCTAACGGCTTTTGTTGCTTGATGGTTTTGCTTTCCGTTCGTTTTGTGCGGCTGTGCAAAATAAAAAACAACACTTGAAAATACTTTGCTGAAAAGCAGAAGTTATAACATTTCTGCCTTGTTAAATGAATAGTGAAAGCGACTCTCTGCCTCTGCACTGCCCTCCTACCTCTCCACTCTCACACTCGCACTCATCCAGTCACTCACTCTCTCTCTCTCGCTCTCTCTTTGTTTTGCCGTCTCTGCGAGTAGTTATCCTCTGGCTTGTGCGGTGAGTGTTTCTCCCTGGCTGATTTCCTTTGAATTTCTGTGTTGGCTGCGTTTTTCACGTGCGCGCGAAAGTATGCTACAATAATCAGCGTGGCGCTCCAAAGTTGCATAAACATAAACAAAACAGTGCTGCTATTTAGACTATTTTTTTTTGTGACTTTTTTCAAGTGAATTGTGCTACATATTTCGTGCCCGTACACGTCATATATACATATTTATACATATAAACACGTATTTCACACCAAAAACAAAAAACAAAAAAAAAAACAAAACAAAAAACTCACAAGTGCCGCAATTATCCAAATATTGAATACAAATTTAAACACGATTTAATTAACAATCAAGTCAAGCTGATTTAAACTAAACAAAGATACACAAATCAAATCAATTAACTGTTTCTAAAAAAAAAAAAAACAAAAAAACCCCTAAGCCAAAGTAAAATCAACAACAAAAATAATCAGCAGCGCCAGCAGCAGCAAGAACAACAATCAATCAATCGATAGCATTACAAACAAAGAGCGCAGCAGCAGCAGCAACAACATCAACAACAACAACAACAACAACTTAATTCAACTAAAAAACCAAGCCACACAAAAACACGCACACAAATGCGCCGGCTATAGGGCACCCACACACACGCACACACACAGACACACACACACACAAATTGGAAGCACGCACATGCATGTTGTTTTGCGCTATTTGAACGGCTCCTGTTACGGCTACAGCTACGGCTACGGCTGCGGCTACGTCTACAACTACGGCAACGACAACGGCAACGACAACGATTGTTCGTCTTGCCACTTGTCACCTCGACGTCTTTGACGTCCTTGTCGCTTATCCTATTCCCATACCATATCCATGCTCATGTTCATATTTATATTGCTGTCGCAGGCGACGCTGGCTAAAACTTGAAAATTGAAAACAGCGCTGGGAACCAACAAACACACAAGAAACTAATAAAAACAAAAAATAAAAAAATACTAATAAATAGAATAATTTAAAAACAAAAAAAAAAAACACACAAAAAAAGCGCGTTCGCATCGCCCAAAAAAAACAAAAAAAAAAAAAAACACACACACACAAAGATAAAAACCTATTTGTACAACGCGCCGCGCCGTCATCCTTCAGAGCCATTACTGCCGCCATCTGCTGCACATGCAAATGGATGCATGTAGGTGTGCGTGTTGATGCCCATCAATGTCTAAGCCACAACAACAACAACAACAACAACAGCTACAATAGTTAACAGCAGAACTGCAGCAATATTTGAGGCAGCTTATTGCAACCAGCAACAACCACAAAACAGCAGCAATAAACCGAAAAAAAAATCAAACAAACAAACAACCAAAAAAAAAAACAAAACAAACCAAAATCTAATCAACTATCAACATCACAACAATAGACGAAACAGCAGTGAGAACAGAAACAGGCACAACATCGATTGACATCGATTAACGGTAAGTTCAAGCAATTTATTATCGTATATAGAACATATATATATATATAAAGCTCTGATCAGTGTTGGGATTTGGCGATTGAAAATTGATTGACAGCTGCAGCAAATTGTTAGCCTTGATTATGTCACTAATGAGACAAATAGCTGTAAATGCTAAGACATTTGGCTAACACTTGCTGCCTATCACACACACACACACACTTACACACACACACACATACACACATCGTTTCATTTGTCTTATGTTTTTTTTTTTTTTTTTTTTGTGGCCTACTGCACAACCTTTTGGTTGCTTTTGGAGGGCAAACTTGAGGCATCGTCACTGGCAACAGAAATGGGCCAATACATGCGCCACAAAGCGTTCAGTTTCGTTAAGAAAAATACCAAAATAATTGTATCTTTCAGATATAAGATTTTAAGGCAGCTAGCAAAGGAGCAAGAAGCGACTGGCGGACCGAGCCTCACACAGAATATGCTCTCCTGGCGCAGGCGCTTCAAACACAATAGGAACACACACACACACACACACTCTCTTAGTCTCACTCTCTTTATTTCTCTTTCTCTCTCTCTCTCGATGTCGATGCCTCTCACTCATAGCTTTGACAGCCTCGTTCACATGTATACAATTCATTGACTAACAACATGCGAACTTTGCTCATACATGTGTTCATCTATATATGTGTGTGTGTGTGTGTGTGTGAGTGTGTCTTGGGGGGGATTTTCATACTTTTCCCCACGTGTTATAAAATATATTTATTACGAATTTATGCAGTCAGGTGTTAAATCAATTATTAATAATTGATGCGGGCAATTGAATTTGACTTGCACAAATTGAAATGCAGCATTGCATTCTTGTAGCATACTTTTCTGCGCATCATCTGTGTGCTTCTCTGTGTGCGTGTGTGTGTAAGTGCATGCATTTAGCCGCATGAGCTTTGTAAAGTTTCAATCTTCATCATTCTGCAGCTGGGGCGGCGCTTTATTTGCAACAAATTCGATAAACTGATTATTTAATTTGTGTGCCTGAATAAAATATATATATATATATTTAAATATGAATGTGCATGTATTCATTTCTTTTGTTCAACACACACACACACAGAGAAGCATGCATATTTGTATATAAAATAAAATATATATATTTAAATATGTACTTATATTCATGTGAGTTATATGCAACTAAAAAACATATCGAAATATCGAACCGACCTACTTTCGTCCTCGATACATACACACACACACACACACACACACACACACACATATGTGTTTATGCTGCGAATACGCCAAAAAGGCAGCGCACACATTTTGCCACTGGGCAAGAGTGCTTTGACCTTAGCGGTCAAAGGCTGCTTACATAAGCCGAGAGCACTTTCGAAATCGAAAATGAAAAAAAAAAACTCGAGACTCTTCGAATGTTGATTTTCATCGAATCGAAACATTTTTGTTCAATTGGCTTAGCTTTTCATGTGATATTTACTGCAGTTTACGTTTTGAATTGAACGCAATTTAGGAAAATTCTGTTCATTTTTACTAAATTGATATACAGAAAGAAATGTTTAAGGATATGAAAAAAAATTACTACAGAGCAGTTATTATAAGTTTCGAATCATTAACGAAGAAAGTCAGTTGACAGCTCTTATTTTAGCTATATAATATATAGTAGTCGGAAGTTAATAGTTAATTGACATTCAGTAAGGAAATAAAAATTCTGAAGAAGTAGATTAACTCAGACAGACGATCAGAATACAGTATATAATAAATTATAAATTGCTATTATTATAATTTACATATTCAATTAAAATATGTTAATACCAGTTGTAAATATTCGCATCATATTCTTTTGGCAAAATGTATCCGTAAATGTGACGCCAAATTTATGACAGTTTCTTGGTAAAAAAAAAACATATATATAAAATGCCACAATTTTTTACTGACCCAATTTTTATTTTGATTCAATTCACACTATATATACATATATAGGGCAAGAGATGTGATAAATTGTAATTGCTTACACGTAAAAACTTTTTCTGCTTGTTTTTTTTTTTTCAACTTTGTATTTTTAACTAAATTGATTGAAATTCACTTGAAGCGAATTGGCGCCGTCGGTAATCCAATTAAGGAACTGTTTCGTGACGTAATTCATGCGAATGGGTTCAATGAGCACGTCCAGCGTTAACTGATCCATTTGACACATTGAAATTGAAATAAGCACTTTAATATGGCATTTACATAAACATATTGTAATTAATAATTTTTTATTGTATTTATTTGATTAATTGCAGCATCGTGCTAAGCGGCGGGCGCTACTCGAACATGGCGCCTCGGATATAGTTGTAGCTTTAATGTAGCAGGCGACATCCATGTGCCTCATGTGAGTATGGGCATGTTGGGGTGTTGGGGCAACTGCAACTGGATTTTATCGTAATCGTTACATTTGTCTGCGTGTGTGTGCGTGTCTGTGATTGTGATTGTGATTGTGACTGTAACATTTGCAGGCCTTGGAAATCTAAGGCTCTCACCGTTGGCCGCATAGACAATGACAGAAGATTCCGACTCGATATCTGAGGAAGAACGCAGTTTGTTCCGTCCCTTTACCCGCGAATCATTGGTGCAAATTGAACAACGCATTGCCGCTGAACATGAAAAGCAAAAGGAGCTGGAAAGAAAGAGAGCCGAGGGAGAGGTGGTAATTATTTCTAGCTGAATGTTGTAAATTATTTGATATTCTGTGTCTCTTTTATCTAATCTGCAATTAATATTTAACTACAATAATAATATATATATATATATATATACTTATATAACTATAACTATGACTTTGGCTATAGCTATTGCGATCTAACATTTCCATTAACCTTTCAACATATAAAAATTAACGCCAATCGATACTTATCGTTTATCGATTCAAGTTTAACGCTCATATGCGCTTTTGTTCGTGCTTAAACGTCTATTAAATATGTACCCCATATACCCCTTACCCACATATCTCTACTAATACAACTACTTCAACTAAGTAATAATATTACTAATATTACTAATACTAATAATAATAATATTCGTAAGCCCAAATGCCAATTAAAACTCCAGTAACAATCAGCCATCAGTTAAAAACCAATGAATTCCAACCTTGAACACAATTATTCCTATATACCAGGGCACATTGATCCCAAAACATCAATAAGTACTATCTACCGATTATTTACCACACGGCAGATGCAGATCCTTTGTCGTGTTTGTATTTTTTAAAAATGAACCCAGATTAGTTCAAAATGCAGTGCAAAAAATAAAACTAAAAAAATAATTCTCGCTACAACGCTCTCCTATATATATATATATATATATATATAGATATATATATATATATATATAACATACTCAAAGCAATCTCGAGCGCACATGCATCAATCATGAAAACCCATCAACCGCCCACCTGTAAATCATCAAAATATCATCTCTCTATATGTATATATAACTTGTAAACTTGTAAATAATTCACATATCTTTCATTTCGCTGCTTCAAAGCATTTAAGAAACCAAATCTATCCATTCATCCATCCGGCTATTCATATTATAACTCAATAAGCCCTGGATTTTCAAATAGGAGCACCACATAAATACATTTTTGACTGTCTCCGCACTTTCTCGTATCTCTCGTATGTCTCGTAACTCTCGTATTTCTTGAATCTCCCAACAACTTTAGCTAGATGAACTTTCAACTTTCCTGTTTTCTGTTGATAATGCAGCTGCTTAAGAAACTCTTTGCAAACTATTCAAAACCCCCATATCGTACTTAAATGCAATCCCAATTAGAATCACCTGGTGTTATCCTCCCCATCCACATCCATTTGGGTTTGTCTTGAAATTTTCTGTGCGTAGTAATCTGTACTACTTTACTTATGTCTATGGAAATTGTTTTCTTATTCTTGATTTAAACAAAATTCAAAAAAGCAATCAAATTAAATAAATGTATTGTTCCTTTATTTCTGTTGATGTTGTATTTCGTATGTATTTTTGTACCTCACAACTTCCAATCCGTATTCTATTCGTATCCTAAATCGTATTATTATCCATATTATAAATGAAAACACGTTTCCTGCCATAATTGTTGTTTGTTTGATTGTTTGATTGTTTGTTTCATTGTTTGAGATAAAGAAATCTGTATTCTAACCATTGGCTTCGTAATGTATTTTAATCGTGTATATATCTATCGTAATTGACATTTTCAATTTGTGTACTATTTTATTTTCATTTCCAGATTTGTGTGTCTGTGTGCGTGTTTGAAACGCAGCAATTTGTTTTATTGTCAAAGGCAAAAAGTTATTTCGTTTGTTATTATTAATTTCGTTGTTTGATTACTTGATTTCAATAATCTTCTTTTCAACTCGATGAATCACTGTCCTTGGTCCTGTGTGTGTTGCTCAGCACCTCAGACTGTTACTCGCAAAACCCACGACTGTCTCGTTGTGTAAATACTTAAACTAAAAGTTCAAGCCATTTGATGTGTACGGTGCCATTAACCATCCCACCAGTTCCAATACCAATTACCAATACCAATACCAATTACCAATACCAATTACCAATACCAGAACCAGAGCATCGACCATTAACCATTGTCAACCACATAAATGTGTACTTTGTATTTGCGACTCATAACTAGTTAATAAAAGCATAAAACTTTAATTAAGTCCAATTATAATTATAAATTATTAATAATAATAAATCTGCATATAGAAGAACAAAAAAAAAAAGCATAAATCAACAGGATTTCCATCGGTGTACAGTGAATTCTTTGTACTAACTAAAAATAAAATAGTTTGCGCTCTCAAACACATTGTCTGCCCCACCCCGAAACCATCAAACTAGCTCATCCCCCTCTCCATACAAATGTAGACACTTCAAATTACTATCATTTGTTTACACGTACATTTGTGTATTACGAAAACAACAAATTTGATGAGCGCACCCAAAATCATGATCGAAATTTCAACAACAAAAATTTAAATGAAATTATCAAAAAGCGAAGCAAAGAAACAAATGCGGAAACTCGAATTCAATCGTTCATCGTGTAAACTGTTTATTTCAAATTTCTGTTTGCCCTTTAACTCTCCATGTGTCCATCCGTCCATCCGTACATCTGCTCGTTTGTCTCTTTCTCTCTTCTGTCAGCCTCTCAGTTCAAATGCATCTCCTTTGCGCTCACACGAACATTAACACATTCAAATTGATAACGGCGAGGCTGCCACATATATATATATAGCATATATAGCATTGATTGAGATCAAAAGAGAACAGGAAATAATTAATTAGAATTATTGCCAAAACCTTTTACGTATCAAATCTTGAAGAATGCTTAACGTTTCACATACATATAAATATATTTTCTACTTTTCTTTTTGTGTACTTTTTCATTTTCATTTTCAACTTTTTCTCTATTTTTAATGCTCCCAACGAAACTTTGCGCGCTGCTGTCTGGAAAACGAAAACCAAAATAAACAATAAAAATAAATAATCAACAAAAAATAATAAAAAAATAAAAAAAATTTACAAATCATTCAAATGACGCTACGCAATAATGCAATAAAAATAATTAATAATTCGGCGCTTGTTTTTCGCTAAAAACTACAATTTTTACAATTTTTTCCCCTAACTCTTACTTACTTAATACCCAAAATAAAAAAAAAAAAAACAAAAACAAAAACAATGCCCTAAACCAAATACCAAATTCAAATCTTCTTTCAGCCGCAATATGGTCGCAAGAAAAAACAAAAAGAAGTAAGATTTTCCACAGAACTTTTAGTCTAAAACACAAAACGATTAACGAACCCCCCTTAAACTGCCAAGCACAAGTACAAAAAAAAAAAAAAAAAATAAAAGAAAATAAACAACAAAAGACAACAAAAATTTTACAAAAAAAATACTTTGAAAATTTAAAAAAAAAGCTTTTAATTTATTTTGCATTTAATTTGGAACTTTATTGCCAAAATTTATTCCTACAAAGCAAATTTTTTTTTGTTCTTTATGTAATTGCTTCAATATTTACTATATTCGTATAAATATTCGTATCTGTATTTTGTATTCGTATTCGTATTCGTATTCGTATTCGTAATCGTAATCCCATTCGTAATTCTATTCGTGTTCGTATATTGGTTTGCGTACTCTATTAAAAAATGTATAGCTCCCTGTATAAATTAGTCGAATTTGCCACGAACTTATCAGCAATATATCCCATCTATACTTACATATATACTATGTATCTAATTTTGCTTTTTCAATAACTTACTCGTATATATATTTATATATACATACTCTTTCTATATATATATATATGGCTAAAGTGCAGCTCTTTTTTAACTTTGCAACTAAGCATTTTATTTATCCTATTAATATGATTTAACAATGCTTCCGATTCGATTTGCCACCTAACTTAAACTAAAGTTATGCTAAATAAAAACTGTTCAACAACTTGGCAACCAACGTGGCCAAAAGGTCAAAGTCTCAATTGTTTATTAAATTAGGTCCATAATGGAAATGTTTTAATTGAAATTATTTATTTGGTAATATTTCTGTGAGAACTTTAAATATTATTGATAATTACGAGTCCAATTTTAAATACACATCAGATTTCTTTTTGTGGAATATAATAACTAATTTGTTGGCCTTTCAAATCCAAAAGTCAAAAGCAATTCAAGCTTAACAAGCGTAGAAGCCCTGAGATATAAATTGCAGAGAAAAAGCCAATCAAATTTGTTGCACATCTTGTTGAACAGAGTTTAACCAAGCGCAATGCTTTCAATTATTGCCTGCTCGCTCTTCTATGGCTTATTGGCCAATATTGCCAAACGTCTCTAGCCAACAGCATCAACAGCATATTGCCTTTACTTTTATCCTTAACGAGTGACCGTAATGCGCTTATGAGCAACTGCCTCAATGGATTCAAAGTGAAGCACACACAAAAAAGCATCCTCATGAGAGCTGGCCAGAGACATGAGTTTCCAACTTGATTAGTACTTGTACAGTTTCAGCTACCGTTATGCTACAAATAAAAAAAAAATAATATATATATATACAACAGCAATATCTACTATATGCTAATCACTAAATATGTATGTATGTTAGCTAACTTTTCTATATAATTTTTGACTATATTTTTGTTCCGAGTGTGTGTGTGTGTGTGCGTGCGTATGATGTGTGTGCTTGTTTGATATTAGTGTAGCATATATAGGGCAAAACATACACATATACAGATCCATATATATATAAATATATATGTGTGTGTGTGCTGATTGTTTCTTTTGACCATACTATGCAGATGTCTGATGATTTATGCGTGCGAGCAATTGCAAAATTTTAGCATCAAGAATAGCCGATGAAATTTAGCAATGCCGCAATTGAAACGTACATATTAAAATTGGGGATACCATTAAAATACCCGATACTCAATATATATATAAACCAAATAATACTATACAAATCAAAAACTGTCGTGACTTATGTATGACTCATCGGGCCATTGCCGTCGACGCGGTTGTGGCGCCTGTAAGTGTATTAATGGAAATGAGAAGTAAGTGCCCAGCCAATGACTATGACAACAACAACAACAGCTACAACAACAACAACAGCTACAACAGCAACTACAACTACAACAAAAACATTAGCAACAAATATATGTATAGATAAATATACATACATATACATATAATAGCCATAACCTTTGGTCAACGAAACGAAGCAAAATGCGCAGCTTTTGCCCAAATATTTATTTGTTCTTTTTTGTTACTTAAAATACGCTGCATACAAATTAGTTATTCAATTCGATATATATACTCATATATATTAAAATATCAGAAGACAAAAAATATATTGACGACATTTGATTTGGCAATTAACTTACTAAATTATTTACTGACTTTCTTATTAGGATTTGCAGGGTATTCACCAGTCGTGCTAAAGCATTTGAAATTGTTTAATCATTTTTAAGCGATTAAGCTGCGCATTAAATGCAGCCATAAATCACCTCGAATTTTAGATGAAAAACCCATATAAAAAGGCAATTTGTGTTAAGTTGATTATAATTTGTAGCTGCTTGCTCTCCTACTCCTTGTACTTATAGTCATCTGTATGAGTACATAAACATAAAATACATAAATAGTATATAGTACATAGTACATAAACTACAAATGAATCAGTCTTTAGTTTGCCTCATGTAGCAACTAGCAAATAGTAGCGAATATGCCTCAAATTTATGCGTGTGCCTGATTTGTCTGAATATGTGCAACATTTCTGATAATGCATGTATTGTATTTTGTATATATACATATGTATGTGTGTAAAACATATATATTTAAATACATATTTCAATTCTACGTTCATTGTTATATTTAATAATCTTAAGATGGGTCATTTGATAATCTTTGTTCAGACAACAACATTTTGTGAGTTTTTGATTTCCCACGGAATTTTTCTATTCAATACGCTAAATTTTGAAAATATTCATCACGTTCGCATTCAATTCAAAATTACTCAAAATGTGCATATTTAAAAATGATATAAAAACGCGTGTTTTATTCAATTCCTTTTAAGATACAAAAAAAAAACAAAAATGGAATATTTTATTCAATGAAGTGTAGGAAAACATTAAGTAGAGTTACCATTCCGTTTCCGTTTTATTTTTCATATAGATGTCCATTTCAGTCACTAAGTTCCAGATTCAGGTTTCCGCTTGTGTTCCAGTTCCAGTGTTCCAGTTGCATGCGTCATAAATTGTTTATGGAAGCAATGCTGACCAAGAAGAACAACCGCGTCCGGTTGAAATCCCCATATTGCCTGTGTAGGTGTGTAAATGTGTAATGTGTGTGGCTCTGTTTTGTGGTTTGCCTTTTATTAGTTTAAATATAGACTTGACTTGGCATGTTTAAAAGGCAGCCACTCCCCCAGTTGGCCCCTCTCAGCCACAGTGATGACTCGAAAGCTTCTGCTTTAGTCCTGGGCCTCATTCGTTGTTGCAATTGCGTCAACACACAAACACAAATACAGACACACACATATACACACGTACATGAACATATACATATACATATAGAAATACAAATAGAAATACGTATATATATATATACCCTCAATCTAATTGTCACGCTAAGCAAACAAACAAGGAAAAAAAAAACTATTATGGAATTTTTTTATGTGTGAGTGTGTGTGTGTTTGTGTGTGTGTATGGGTATATGTATGTGTATGTGTGTGCTTGTATAGCAACTCGAACAATTTCATGACGATGACGTTCGACTTTTTACTTTACTTTTGCTTTTGGCATTGCATGTCCATGTCCATGCCCATGGAAAGTAAAATCCAACTACAATGCTAGTTATTTCATACTTCGATACACGCACACACACATACCAAGACTGATTGTGTGTGTGTGTGTGTTTGTGTCCGCATTTCCTTGAAATCGATAGAAGTGGCGTGGCGCCCTGCCATGGGACCCAAATATTGTCCCGCATACAAAATGCATGACAGGGCAATTAAGTATGAAAGAAAAACAAAAAAAAAAAAAAAAAACAAAAGAAGAAAAATAATCATCGTCATACAGAATATAAAAATCGAATATCAAAAAAAAAAACTGATATTCGTAGTAATTACCAAAATGGAGTTGAATTTAATTTCTTTTCTTTTGGATACTGGTATGGCGTTGTACGGCGTGTGTGTGTGTGTGTGTGAGTGTGAATTTGAGTGTGTGCTTTTGTATATATATAGCTAGGCATATAGATATATATAAATTCCTTTAACTAGCCCTTTGCACGTGCACAATTTGTTTAACTCTTCTCACAAGCTTTGTAAATACTCAAAACAAGCACTTAACAACACTAATTTACCAACACTATTTTGCATGTAATCCTTTTTTTTAAACTACAATTTTCTTTTTAAAAAACAAAATTTGGTCTTAGCGAAATTGTTTCACAATATAAAATAAAATAAGCATTAATTAATTTGAACTGAGATCTGATAAGTATATAAAATACATATATTGGTCCATGTCCCAACTAGCTTTATCTTTTGCATAACAGCCCAGTCGACTAGCTAAATTATCTGCTCTGCAACATTATCTCTGAGCTATACTAACACACCCAAACGTACCATTACCATACATATATCTATATATATGAGAATCCGAAAGAAAGAAAGAAAAAAAAAATACTGAGACTCTCTCGTCACTGAGTGTGCTATGCAAAATTAAATACCCAAAACCTGATGTGCTCAAATATTCAAAATTACAACTCGTAAATTATATATTTTAAGTTATTATTATTTTTTATTGTGTGTTTCAGTTGTAATAATCCGTAATAATCTAAAGTGCCTACATACCACCTACTAACTACTACTTACGACTTGCTAACTTGAATGGACAAACATCTACAAATCTCTGATATATTTGTGCATATCTATATATATATATATATATACATAAATATATGTATATATGTATATGTGCATATATGTACCAATAATTATCTGAGACATGTATAACGGTTATGCTAATATGGGTATGCCAAAATTCTTTGTTCTTTGTATTGAACGTGCCGCAACCAATAGATCCGATATGATGACGAGGACGAGGATGAAGGTCCACAACCGGATCCTACACTTGAACAGGGTGTGCCAATACCTGTTCGATTGCAGGGCAGCTTCCCGCCGGAGTTGGCCTCCACTCCTCTCGAGGATATCGATCCATTCTACAGCAATATACTGGTAAGTGATCAAAGATCCAACGATCAACGATGATCATCTCGATAATTTACTATCCCATTGAGCATATTGTAAATATCGATTTGTTTGCAATCGATCCAAATTCCAATTTCATTAATGTATCTCCATTTGCAGACATTCGTAGTTGTAAGCAAGGGAAAAGACATTTTTCGCTTTTCTGCATCAAAAGCAATGTGGCTGCTCGATCCATTCAATCCGATACGTCGTGTGGCCATTTACATTTTAGTGCATCCATTATTTTCGTTATTTATCATTACCACCATTCTCGTGAACTGCATATTGATGATAATGCCGACAACGCCCACGGTCGAGTCCACTGAGTAAGTATTGTTCACTAGAAACTAGACCAACTAGCGAGATGGCCCAGCATCTATCTACTTCCATAGTATATGCGAGTATATATATATATATATATATATATACATACATACAAATATATATATATATAAATATATACTCGCTTTTACTGGGTGTATTACAACTATTTACTTTGCGATATATACAAACATAATATTTGGGCAACCTTTAGATAAAATTGATTTGATTTATTACTTTAAACCCATTTTTTTTTTCTTTTTGGTTTTTCCAAGTGAACTTTAAGTTGATACTTAATATAACTAATAAATTTATATGTATATGTAACTAAATATATATGCTATATAATCGATATACTTACGTACTACTATTACTTATATCAAATGTAAACTTTTTCAATATTGATGCAGACGTATATTTAGGTCAAACATAAACTTTCTTTCAACTATAATTTACAACCAGACAATGCAAAAAATAAACCAAAAAAAAAAAAAGAAAAGAAAATCGAACAAACAACAACAAGCCAAAGTAATTTTAACGATAACGATAATAATAAAAAATAAAATATTCACATTTTTGAAAGCGCCTCCAAAGGTAAAGTTCGTTTAGAAATGCCAATTAACGCCAGGAATTTGTAAATACAAAATATAAAATATCAAAAAAGAAATATCAAAAATCCATTTGAGTAAATAAACATTGCGTAGTAGTTGAAAGCTCATTGCTATGAAATTCATGTCGCCAGCAAGCAGTGCTGATCAGCATTCGCTGCGTGCGGTGCTCAACAGCTTTTGTCTGCCGCACAAGACCTGTTGAAATCTGCTGACTGGCCCCGTATTATATATATTATATATCACAATTATAATATTAATACAACAAAATTTACAACAAAGAAAAAAAATTACAAAATAATAATAATAATAATTGAAACATTTAAATCAAAAAAATTATGCCTAGACACATTTTGCAACATTTCGATGCCTCTCATTGTAAATTTGCCGTAATCGAAACGCATTTAGTACCGGGGCGCTCTTCACTATCGAATTGTAGTCAATTTAACTAATTTGTTGTAACTAAATATGTAATTGCATACATACATGGCTAACTGGCTAATTCATTGGCCAGCCATCTGGTTTTGGTTTGTTCACGTTTCGTATAAAAGCGACTAATTAATTCATCAAATTGAATTCGATCACATTTTAAATACAGTTTCTAGTTAAAAATCCTTGTTGTAGCCTTAATATCATAAGTAGCACAAAGTACCAATAATATATATATGTACAATTTTAAGTAGTTTAAGTATATATACGTATCGATAACAATCCCTACCAGTATTTGCAGTATCCTCTGACTCATTTGATTATTAATTACACATGTACGAGTATAAAATAGTTAGATTTGTAGAATAAAAGATTAGATCCATTAAATTAGTTTCATATACATACATATATAAACCATATATATTCTGTATAATTATTAGAAAAATATGTAAATCCAAAATTTGATATATACTTTTGTTAGTAAAACCATTGGGGACTTGACCAATTAATTAAATTAATTAAATTAATGCCAATCGCGGTGCCTGTCGCAATTGTATTTATGTATTTTTATACCTGCCGCCGGCACTGCAAATGGCAAGCAATAATTAGCAAAAAAAAAATCAATAGTTTCTAGATTATAATTATAGATTGAAATTATTAGTTTCGTATGTAGTAATACTTATACATTTACACATAAATGCCTAGTAGACCAAAATCTCCTATAAATACATTACGTACAAATATAGATATCGCTCTAGAATTTTGTCGGTAGTAAAAACAAAACCCCTTTCAGCTCGCTCTCTCTCTCAAAATTGTAAAGTCAATCAATTTGGACATCAAACTGCGTTTCGATTTAACTAGATGTATATAAAAAAAAAAGTACAATTTGTATAGCTAGAACAGCAGCATAGAAAATCGTATAATACTCTCACTATTCGAAGTACCTAAAAAGTATTTCCTTAGCAGTAACTGTATAAAGCTCATGTTTTTACTTGTACAAAAATTATGTTTAAACAAAATAAAAAAAAACAAAAAAAAAACGTAAAAAAACACAACGAGCAAAATGCTTAAAAAAAAAAAAAAAATGAATGAAAAGCAAGAAGCGAATAAAGAAGCAACAAAAGTGAAAAGAGTTACGTCATTTTTTTAGCTGATATCAAAATTGTTGTCGCAGATTTGGTATCGGAATTGAGCACCCTAATAAATAAAAGTGCGTAAACACAAGTGGTTGTGCATGTGTGTGCGTGTGTGTGTGTGCATGTGTGTGTGTCTGTGTGCATGTGTGTGTGTGTGTGTGTGTAACAGCGCAAGTGGTTGTGTCACTTGAACTTGGAACGTTCCTTCCGGCTACGTATCTGTATACATTTCCATCTTCGTTTTGGCCAAGTTCTATGGAACTCTGTTCAAAAACGGCGACTGCGCTTAGCCAAAAATGGCACAGCTGCTGCCGCATAAATTTAAACACGCAGACACACACACACACACAGGGCGTGGGTGTTACACACAGAGAGAATGAGAGAGAGAAAAAGAAGAGAAACATTGAGAAAGAGATAAAGGAATAGCAAGTGAGTGAGAGAGAGAGGGAGAGAGAGAGAGAGAGCAACGTGTGTCTCTGTGCCTATCTAAGCATTTTGACAGTCAAATCTGGGCCCACTGCGGATGCTGCGGCTGTGTTGGGCGGTGGGTGAGGGGGGGGGGGATATGGGCAGCACTTGTAAACGCCCCAGAAAGACATAATACCTGCAATTAAAACGCAACTCAAGTGTCCTTCACAGGCATTGGTGCCTAGGTCAAACGCAATTCGCAATCCACACAGCCGACGACTTTGAACTAGTTGCAGTTGCAGCTGCAGCTTGGGCATTGCAACGCCAAGCAAGCGACTGGACGCCTGCCTGTCTGTCTGCCTGTGTGTGTCTGCCTGTGTGTGGGTGTGTGCGTGTGTGTGTGTGTGTCTGGTTGTCTGTATTTCTGCCTGTCTGTCACTTCCATCTCGATTTGAATCAGTCAAATGACTAACCAAGATGCAGAAGAGCAGATGTCACACACACACACACACACACACACACACACACACGCGCGCAAACATCTGACTTAGCTGAAATTCAGGCCGAAGGTCGCCATATTGATCTGAACGCCCACATCAACTGGGCAACCGCAGCAGCAGCAGCAGCAGCAGCAGCAGCAGCCGCAGCAGCAGCTTTGTCCGTTGCAGCTGCAGCAAAAGTGGCTGCCGCAGACAGTTTATCAAGTACTAATTAACCATTATTGACATTGACAGTTGTGGATAGGGGGGGGGGTAGGTTGGGTAGGTGAGGTGAGTTGAGTCGTGGAACGACTGTCTTTTTAATCAGCATCTCAAGTGATTTTAATTAACAATTGACAATGACAAAGCTTTGATCTTTCAATATTCAATTCAACCCACGTTGTGTGGCATAATTCTATACTTTATGCAACAACATTATGCAACATTATGTTACACAACCAACCAAGGAGTATTTGAGGTCGAAACGCATTTTGTGATTTGAAGATGAAACTTTGTTAGGTCGCTGAGCATTCGAAATATGTTTCACATAAGTTTTACCAAGCGAAGGGTTAAGCTAACAATTAAGATATATATTCATAAGCCTAAATAAGTCAAGGTTATTAACTAATCAATCATAATAATCTGCGGTTAGCTAATCAATTATTCTATGGTTGATCAACTGGAACAGTGCAGCAGAGATCTATTCCAATTTTCCTATTTATTTTTTTTTTTTAATTTTTCCTTTTTTTTTTTTTTCGTTTATTGTTGCCTATTATTATACATTATTTCCTGTATACCCTTGCAGCGGTGATAATATGTGTTTTATATTATATATATACACTTTTAATGTTAACTATCGATATATTTTATTTGAGAAATATGCATATTACAATTATGTACTCTTCGAAAACATTTAATAAATAGGCATTTTCAGAAATAATACCAGCAAGTCATCGATAAAGAAATCGAAAGTTTATAGTTAAATTTCATATGTTTCATATTGTTTTAAATTTGTTAAACTTGTGAAAAAATATACACTGCAAGGGTATTTAATCAACGGCTCGCCGTTCATGGATTAACTTTGTCTTGTTTTACAAAAGAATTTATATATACCCATAAGCAGGCAGAAAGTGTACTTAAGATTTATGTTGGAAAAAAAACAACAACAACAAAAAAAAAAAACAAACAAACAAATCCAAAAAACAAAAAGGAAAGTTGAAAAAATGCATTCGAAATTCAATTCGTTTTTAGGGTGATATTCACCGGAATCTACACATTTGAATCAGCTGTTAAAGTGATGGCACGAGGTTTCATTTTATGCCCGTTTACGTATCTTAGAGATGCATGGAATTGGCTGGACTTCGTAGTAATAGCTTTAGCGTGAGTTATATTATCAATTATTATCTATCAATTATTAATTAACTAACTAATCACCAGTCACCAATCACCAATCACTAATCGCTAATCACCTTCAATAACTATTCACATATCTACAAACAATATATATGTGCAATTATATATCGCTAACTATCATTCGATCATCAGACATGTACTCATCGATAATCGATAATCGTATATGTATTCGTCATCGAATCGTTTTCAATTCTTGTGTTTCGTATCGTATCTTATCGTATCGTATAACACCTCTTAAACTGTGATACTTAACTGTTATACACGCCAGTTAATTGTCGATCAAACATTAAATTATTTGGATTTTAATCTGTGTTTCGTGATTTGGTTTGCTTTTGTTTACTTTTTTAGCCATTTAATTAATACAACTGTAGTTAATACATATTCGTATTTTAATTAACTAGCAGCCCATTAAAAAATACAAAAAAAAAATATACAAAAAAAATACAATCAATTCAATGGAAACTTTATACAAAAGTCGACATGAATTCTGTTGAAAAATTAGACATATTTATTGCCAAATAATTATAAATTTCATTTAAATAATATTTATTTAGCGTGTGTGTGTGTGTGTGTGTTGGTGTGATTAATATTCATAGTCATGACTGGATGGGCATATATATATCTATTTTTTTTGTGTTGCATTTAATCAACGTATTCATGGGACAATTTTGCGCTAAATTGCATTTATATTTCATGATGCGAGCGAACACACACATGCACACACACATGCACACGCAAGAATGTCAGCAACAAGGGCAACCACACATTAACAGTAATAACACGTAGGGCAAAGGTAGCAGCTATAATTACACATCCGCCATGTGAGCCACGGGGTGGCAAAGAGTCGCGTTAGTTGAGCGTTGTTATTGATTTCTTTTGTGCTGCTACTAATGAGGTGCCCAGCCACTAACACACACACACACACACACGCACACACAAACACAACAATAAAATTTGTGTTCTATGATTATTTTCATAAACAAATTTTTCGCTTTTTTTTTTTTTTTTATTTTTGGTCATGCAAGAAATTATTATTATTTTATTATTTTCCTGTGTGTTCTTTTCTTTTGTTGTTATTGTTTGGTTTGCTGTTTGTGTGCTTTTTGTGTGAGTTTCGTTTCATTGGTTTTGTGCTCCATTTTAACCATTTATCGGGCGTCCTTTGTCAGGTTGCCTTTCGAGGCGCGTGACTGGCTTGGGTTGCATGGGGCACCAATTCGAGGTTACTGTAACTGGGGTTTGGCTGTTCGTGCAGCGCATATCGCTTGGCGCCGCACAGGCGCGCAGCCTTGAAACACACAACACAACCGCCTCCCCCCCCCCCCTACAAACCCCCCTACAAACCATCGACCAACATTGCAACACAATAGAAAGTTTAAAGCGCAGCACTTGGATATCAAAGCGAGCGACTTGAATATGTTGCAAAGTACAAGAAGAGAAGAAAGGCAACAAAATAAACCGTTAAACTGACTTAACAGGTGCAGAATGCATGCCACTTAAAGATAATACAATTACCAGGGGGGGCACAAGGAGGGGGAGCTATTTATTGCTGGGGCACAAACAATTTAGAGGGCAGCCCAATTAGATGGCAAATATACACGCAATATATCATGTGTGTGTGTGTGTGTGTGTGTGTGTCACCGTATTTATATGCGCTTAAATCGATAAATATTCATGAAATATAAATGGATAGAAGTAACGTGAAATACCCAAAGGATGACAGCATACAGCACAATAGGGCAAACAACTCAAGCAAATGGACATTACCAGGCCACAACGATAACACCACCCCCCCCCTCCCCTCTCTCTCTCCACGACTGTATTGTTATAAAAATATTTATGCACGCAGACAAGCGTACTATGGAAATAGCACACTCCCACACACACACATACATAGATAAACAATTGATGTGACAGCAGCAGCAGCAGCAGCAACTGTGGAGCTGCACCTGCCCCAGGTGTGACTTGAACTTAGCTCTCGACAGCTTGTGTCGCATTTTCCGTAATGAATCATTTATATTAGGCGGTGGGGGCGGGGGGGTCTGGTTGGGAGATGGGTGGTTGGTTGGTGGTTGGTTAGTGGTTTGCTCGGTAAATGGCCAAACCCATTTGTAACATTCACATTCTCATTCGCTTTTTCCGTTTCAGTTCTCCATCTTATTGACACCACACACACACACACACACACACACACACATACACACATAGAAATCGAATTTGAATTCGATTTGGTTTTAGTTTTCGTTTTTACTTTACTCATATTTACTTTACATATATCTAATTTGTTTTTTTTTTTTAAACTAAAAACCATTTATAATTTGAATCTGTATTCTCAAAACCAAAAAAAAAAAAAAAAAAAAAATAAATAACAACTCTTTGTACCTCAAGAAATATTTACATTTGTAATTACTAACGACTGCAAAACATAATCGTATTAAACTATTTCTACATACCTAGATCAATAATAGCATTTTATGTAATTACCAATACTTAATGACATTTCATGTGTATATGTATATTTGCTTTTGTCATCGTTAATCGACTACTGCAACAACAACAACTATAACAACTACAACTATGACTACGACTACAATTATGACCATTACATGGATCGTGCACAGTTATGTGACCATGGGTATAGATTTAGGTAATCTTGCAGCCTTGAGAACGTTTAGGGTGCTGCGTGCTCTCAAAACCGTAGCCATTGTTCCAGGTATGAGATTTGCATTGATTATTCAACTTTTGTTGTACTGATATACTAACTCAATTTGCTAAACTAAAATCAAAAAAATAAAACAACCAAATTATAGGCCTGAAAACCATTGTCGGCGCTGTCATTGAGTCTGTGAAAAATCTGCGCGATGTGATAATTTTGACAATGTTCTCGCTGTCGGTGTTTGCCCTGATGGGTCTGCAAATCTATATGGGTGTGCTGACACAGAAATGCATTAAAAAGTTTCCGCTTGATGGTTCCTGGGGTAATTTGACCGATGAGAATTGGGACTATCATAATCGCAATAGCTCCAATTGGTATTCAGAGGATGAGGGCATTTCGTATCCATTATGCGGCAATATTTCTGGCGCTGGGTGAGTAACAAATAACACATTAAATATATCTATATATATATATATACATATATATATATACGTATATGTATGTATCCGATTGCAGTCAATGCGAGGACGATTATGTGTGTCTGCAGGGGTTTGGACCGAATCCCAATTATGGCTATACCAGTTTCGATTCATTCGGTTGGGCATTTTTGTCCGCTTTCCGCCTGATGACGCAGGACTTTTGGGAGGATCTGTATCAGCTGGTTCTCCGTGCCGCTGGACCCTGGCACATGCTGTTCTTTATAGTCATCATCTTCCTAGGTTCATTCTATCTTGTGAATTTGATTTTGGCCATTGTTGCCATGTCATATGACGAATTGCAAAAGAAGGCCGAAGAAGAGGAGGCTGCCGAAGAGGAGGCTATACGTGTAAGTAGGAACCCAGTAGAGACCTATCCGCCCAATGGACAAAATTCCACATATAAGCCACTTGAAATGAACGGTAGATAATTTCAATCTCAATTGCCAACGAGCACAATTGATCATTGAAATTATCTACCAAAAATAACAGAGTTGCTTTTTTCTTTTGTATATGTATGTATAACAAAACAAAATATTTTAACAATTAACAATTTCAATCGTACGATGATGATACCTATTTCACAATATATACTATCTTATTCTGTGTATATGTTTCTTTCGAATGTACATAATACTGTGTCTAAAAAGCCGATTAACCGATTTGTACAATTCCGTAGATGTAAAACAATAGCAATCTAAAAATCAAACACCTAATCACTGATGCAAATCTGCATATTTCTAACTATCTGCAATTTTCAAAGCTAAATATATCAAAATATACACATACATATGCATATGTATTGCTTTCCAATTTCCTGTAATTCTAAATATTCGTAAAGTACTTACTACTCTCATATAATATATACCTCTATATATATATATATAGATATACATATTTAATTGATATTGTGTTTTTTTTTTTATTTTATTTAATTTTTTGTCGATCTATGTACGTATGTATACCTTGTATCTTTAGTGTGATTCGAGTAAATAATTCCACATGTCAACATGCTAACTATATAAACAGAAATGGCATTTTAAATATTCTCTATATTCACTTGTCTATATCCTATATATCTATATACGTATACATATAATTTATGTACAATCTGTCATAGTGTCCAAGTTTTTTTTTTTGTTTTTTGAGTTGAGTGCACTTTTTTTATTTCTTATGCAAAATGCAACACTTGAAAGTAAAAAGCAATGAACAAAAGAAAAAACCAAGTATCGTCGTCTATTTAGACCTGTAAATAAGAAAAACTAGAAAATATACAAAAAAAAAACCTATCTCCTATGCCATGCCCAAACCCACAACCAAATCCCAGCCCCATCCTTGCCACAGCACAGCACTGATTAATCGTATTATTTATGTGTACACGTAGAACTTTCCTATTGTCCTCTATTGTTATATATAAATACCATGTGACCCACAAAAAAAAAAAAAAAAAAAAAATAAATCCATCCCAAAATCCAAATCCTAAGCCCAAACCCAAAACCCAAACCCAAATCGCATGTTCCATTTAACCATGTTTCCCAAAAATGCCGATGCAAACTCGCACCCATTTCGAGATCAGCAAAAGAAAATTCTCTGTGCATATATCATTGTAGGAGGCAGAAGAAGCGGCCGCTGCGAAAGCGGCCAAGTTGGAGGAACGCGCCAATGCACAGGCGCAGGCAGCCGCTGAGGCAGCCGCTGCCGAGGAGGCTGCACTGCATCCCGAGATGGCGAAGAGTCCAACCTACTCCTGCATCAGTTATGAGCTATTCGTTGGCGGTGAAAAGGGCAACGATGACAACAACAAGGAGAAGATGTCCATCCGTAGCGTCGAAGTGGAGTCGGAGTCGGTGAGCGTTATACAAAGACAACCAGCACCTACCACAGCACACCAAGCTACCAAAGTTCGTAAAGTGAGCACGGTAAGTATTCCGAGCGCAATAATTTCTTCTTCTTCTTCTTATTTTTTTTTTCTTGATCTGTTCGTTTTCGTTCTTCTTATTTATCTATATATATATTTATAGTAATTAAATTTTTTTTTTGTTTTTTTTCGTTTCTTAAATGGGATATATATATACTTAGAGATTATGCTCTCTGAATAAGTATATATTTGTGTTTGTTTTTCCGTTTCGATTTCGATTTCGATTTTGTCATATGCAGCTGAACGGCCGATCGATTTTCATTATCAATTATCAATTATTTAGTTTTTAATCAGACTGGTATGAGTGATTTTGCGATTAAACATTTAAGCATTTGCATTTGCATTTTCTTTTTCTGCATTTGTTTTTTTTTTTTTTTTTTTTTTTTGATATATACAAATTTTAATTTGTATTTGCCTTGAATCACATTCTCATTGGCTATTGTGCCAGGACTCGTGCGCATATTAAGTAGGTCAATTTCCACTATTTGTTTCATTACTCGTTACGTTTTAATCGATACTCGTTACTCGTCGCGGAGTAAGCGCCTGCTCTTCCACTCGCTCCTCCACTTTTGGCGAGTACTCACTCGTTTGCCTCAACTCTCAGCTCTCTCGAGAAGTCCAATCTGGTTGCGGCTCTTGTCAGAGCTTCAACTTTGCCACTCATTGCTCTCGCTCGAGCAGCTTTCTCTACTCGCTGCGTTAAAAAACGAGAACATATTTTGCAATTACTGCTACAATTACAATAACTGCAATAATTACAATTACAATTACATTAACATTCATTTTTGTTGCTCGTTTTGATTTAACAATTAGTTTGTTTGGAACGATTGTCTTTATTAATAACTATCATAACTAGCGAAAGTCTTCCGAAAACTGAAAGTAGTGTTATTAGTGTTAGTAGTGTTAGTAGTGTTTGTAGTGTTAGTAGTGCTAGTAGTGCTAGTAGTGTTAGTAGTGTTAGTGCGTGTATGTGTGTATGATTAAATATAAAGTTATTAGCTTTAGTTAAATGTACGATTTACCCATAGCTAAGCTATTCATTTTAATCACCTAAGTTTCTGTCACTATGTCCCTATCTCTCTCTCTCTCTCTCTCTCTCTCTCTCTCTTTCTCTCTCTGTAACTCTGATTTTCAAACCGTGTCTCTCCCAAATTCAATTTAATTTTAATGGCAACATTTTGCCAGTGCATGCATTTTGTCAATATGTATGTGGATCGTTTTATGTATGTATGAGTGTCACTGCTTTTTTCTGTGTGTGTGTGTATGTGAGTATTAGTATGCGTGACTTGAAGGCAGTCAAAAGTATCTTCGATCATGATATCCATGTGCTCGTAGTTAGTTGTCTCTTTTAATTGGCATTCGCTTAGTAATCATTTGCCTTTTGATTTTCAAATATACATACATATATATATATATACATATATATATATATATACATGTGTACTTATGTTAATGAGTCTATTTTTGGATTTGTATAGTTTTTAGTTTTTAGTTGACGCATTGCTCGGAATGCTTTAGGTGATAACTTTTCGGTTGTACCCGATTGGAGCTCAAATACAAAATATAAAAACACAATTTCAACGATGCTTAATTTCATTACAAAATGCAAGCAATTATTTAACTGAGGACGACTACAATGCCAAAATACCAGGCTTCAATTGAAGCACTCGATTAAAACATGCTTTGAACATCTTTTCACAATCAGTCGAAATTTTCTATTTAACTCGTGCTTGAACTATGCGTCCATAATACATACATATTTGTATATATGTATCTCAAACTATCTATATTTTTGTTAGGACTGCTTGGGCTCTTCATCATTCTGCAAACTGCAAACACCATCATCATTTTTGTGTTATTAGTTGATCATAATTGATTTTGATGATACTTAAGAACCGATATATATCGATTATTTCAATGGCTGCATTATCATTTGCATGCATTCAATGAACTTTGCTTTAATTTCTACTACTTATTGATGAAATAAACTACATACTTAAGTACTACTTCAAACAAAGATAAATGCATTTCGAATATGTAACGATTGAAGTACAATACAAAAATTGCACCATGGTTTAATTAGCACCGATTTCTAGGCATTGCTATCGATAAATGCGATAATCATAAGCGCAGCGTTACGTTCCTTTACGATAACACCATATATGCAGTTGCATATAAATGCCTTTTGGATGATTCTACTCCCTCA